>LPNX010439932.1:74490-122622 GCA_001517045.1 Pseudotsuga menziesii
TGGAGAAGGACACACAATCCACCAAGAAAACAGGTCACAGTCACGCTGGGGAAGGACCCACAATCCACTCAAGAAAACAGATCAGATTCATGTCGGTGAAGGACCCACAGTCACCCAAGAAACAGATCACAGTCACGCTGGTGAAGGACCCACATTCCACCCAAGAAAACAGATCAAGGTCACTGCTGGAGAAGGACCTCTCAAGATATCACCAAGGTACAAGTTTTTTCGGCCGTGTTGAAGGACCCAAGTCCACCAAGAAAGTGAAAAGAAATAAATCACTGTCACGTTGGTGAAGGACCCACAGTCCACCAAGAAATAGGCTCACGGTTACACTGTAGAAGAACTCACAGTACACCCAAGAAATAGCCCACAACAAAACAAACCACAAACCCAAAAGGTCAAGGTGAACTATATAAGGTGGACATGCAGCTCATTTATAAGACCAACAAGACCAATAATATTTTCTCTCTATCAAGGTACACTATTTTATATATTTTTGTCATCACTGTATAATATTCATTAGTTATATAAAGTAGAACCAAATAAACAACTTATACAGGGAAGAGAATTGAAATCCATAAAAAAGTAGTTAGCTTAGAAACTACAACTACAACTGAAATACATAAATAGACATCAAAGAAACTGCAAACCATCTCAAACAGACATAAACCATGACAAACAATGACAAAATAGTACTAGAATCAAAATAGTATCATTTTAACTAGACAAGATAAGTTTAAAGCATAATTTTCATCTCTTTCAACTTTAACACTCCCCAAGGTCCTTGTGTTAAAGTTGAAAATCATACAAAGACAATTAATAACAGCAGTAGTAAATCTAACTCAAAGTAGAATGAAAACTAATACAATAACTGACTATGAGAGTTGAAAACTTCCTTATATTTAGCTTAGCACACCCAAATAGTGTAGCAAAGATATCATCCCACACAAGTTCGAATGCATAGTGTTCATCTCTTTCAACTTTACCACTCCCAAAGGGTGCCCAAACGTCCACATCCAGGAGTATAAAAGTTGAGTGAGATGAAAATTATGCCATTTGAACTTATATTTTCTCACTCTTGTCTAGTTATGGCTGAAAATCATACAAAGACAATAAATAACATCACTAGTAAATCTAACCCATGTTTAACTCAAAGTTCAAAGAAAACAAATAATAACCCACTAGGAGAGTTGAAACGTGGTTGAAACCTTCCTTATACTCAGCAATATTTTTTTAGATAAGTTCTTGTCTATTAAAAGACAAGTCACTATAGGAACAAAGGACATACCCGGGAGAGAATAAATTTAGTTACCTAGTGGAGCAGCAAAGCAAGGAATCCCCATGGTTTAAGCAAGTTCAAGTGGACTAAGATCTTGGTTGCATTGTATGAGTGTTTGGGTCTGCTTAAAGTGAACCATAATGAAACCCCAAATACTAGAGCAGCAGACCCAAATACAACAAGCTATAAAATAGCAGGTAATGATGAAATTTCACACACAAAACGGCACAAACCAGATCTCTATTTGTATCGCATACAAAGCCCATGGATTTCTTATAAATTAGCACACTCAAACAGAGCAACAAAGATATTAGACCACTCAACTATGAAGCCACGGGGGTGTCACTGACAGACCAATACCATATAACATCCATTCATGTTGGGGGCTTCATAATTATTAAAAAAAGATTATATTGGGGTCATATTAAGGGTCTAGGGTTTTTTTTATGGGTTTAAAAAAAATTATAATATGTTGGGTATTTTATAATAAAAGCAGGTGGAGCGGCAACACTAGTTGGGTGTGGAGAAGCAGCACAAGCGGGGGAGCACTAGCGTAAATACCAATCAAGGGCCAGGATGGTGTTTTCGGCCGTGTTGGAGCATTGGGGTTCCAAACTCAGACTGTGCCGTGGGTCAACATAAGAAAAAGAGTCAACAAGAGGGGTCAAGAAGACGAAGGTGTCAAACTCATGGTCAAACTATAATATTATCTCTCAAGGTACCACCAAGGCACAGGTTTTTCAGCCATGTTGGAGGAGCAGCACCAAAACATGGGGTTTAAAGCACTAGACAAGATAAGTTGGAGGAGCACCAAGGCACTGGGTTTTCGATCATGTTGGAGGAGCACCAAGGCATAGGGTTTAAAGCACTAGACAATATAAGTTTAATCCATGTTGGAGCATTGGGGTTCCAGGCTCCGAATGCGCTGTGGGTCAACATAATATCAAGAGTCAACAAGAGTGGTCAAGAAGATGAGGGTGTCAAACTCGTGGCTAGACTGTTATATTATCTCTCAAGGTATCACCATGTATATAGTCCATAACTTATAAGCGTTCCAGACCACAACAGTAAGTTTTATCATCACCATATTAGGAAGGTCCATACCACGTCCATACCCACTCCATACCACAACAGGTGTACAAAAATGAGTTTTATAACAAGATATTTCCACACCCTATCCATCTTTCAAATCAACAATAGTCACAATTTCCTAATGAGTTAATATGCACTCCACACAAACATGACGAAATTAAAGAACACTTCCATTGGAAAATTTTAATATCTAAAACCATAAACATCGAATGGACTATCAAGATTTAAACTTGAAAATTTCTTTGATTTCTCAACTTTGTTGTCAACTACTGAACTATTACCATCAACACTGTTGCCAATTATATCTGAAAATACATTTTTTCCAATTCATGTACAACTTGAGACTAAAAAAGAGAGTGAAAAGAGATACCTTTGATTTTAGTAATCATACAAAAATTGGATTGTTCTATGCAACTTCCATGAGCTAATAACACATAGTCAACTAATAATCTTTAAAAGCATAAACAAAAGTGAAGGAAAATTGTAAGGCATGCTAAATAACGTGTAAATAACGAGCACATCAAAATTAAGTGTGAATTAAGTTTGAGTATCCCAAGTTCTGGATCCATACTAACTTAACATCAAATGAAAACCAAAACATATTTGATATAGCTGTATATTGAAACTAACAAATCACACAACCCTAATCAATTTGATACGAACTCAATTCAAGAAAAATCCACACAAACCCATTTAATACCAATGCAAGCACACAACCCTAACCAATTTTAATACAAATGAAAATCTAGCACATATACCCATAGACAATTCATATAATTATGGAAGTATTGCAACATGCTTTCTAACTCTTTGACTGCCAAACATCCAACAATTATTAAGAGGTGGAAAACCGTGTCATAGTTATGGCATGTGACCTTTCGTGTGAACAATAAAATGTAACAGATATAAGATGTAACTTGGAAATCAATAACAAACACTTTCATTGAGAGGCCTGCAAAAGTTTTGAAATTACCTTTGCTATAACTCTTTCTAGAATGAGATCATGTATGCTTTGATTCTCTTGCAAGGAAAGTGCAACATAGACTTCCTACAAAAATAGGAAAAAGAGAATTAATGATGTTGCTTGTAGAAATTTTGGCAAAACAAAACATGCCATCAAGTGAATACTTGTTAAAACATACCTGAGTAGTTGTTGGCAGTTGAGTAAAAGTAAAGTGTCCTTGAGGGAGATCCATTTTGTAGGCCTGATGATCATCAATCTTGGCTGATATTTACTACTTTCGTTACTACTGTTGTTATTTATATGTACATATGTTATTTACTACTGTTGATATTCCATTTAAGAAAACATTTAGAAAACACATTTCAAGAAACACACATTAAGTAATATTCCATTTAAGTATTGAAGTAGAAAAGGAAAGTGTATGAAAATTCTAACATGGGCATGGGCACCAAAATTTGTCAAACGAAAACTTGTTTCGTCCTTTTAAAAGTAATATTAAACATAATTGTTGAACTAGCCAATAATTCAATAACCCTCAAGAACCATGCTTCAAGAATGCATAAAGAAATATTTGACAATTGTAACTTCACATAGAGTTATCCCAACCGTCCGGCATCCGAACCATTCACTACACCTAAAGATAAGAGAAATTAAAATGAGTATAAAATGAGTATGAAATTGATCCAAATGAATCAACGATAATACAACAAAATAATAATTTATAAATAAGCTATCAGATAGTAGTACAAAAGATAAGATAAATTAGAATGGTTTGAAAACTTCACCCTATTTAAATTTTCAATGAAATCCTCAAAAATTTTGTGGTTGCTTTCTTCTAACTTGTATGTGTCATTCTTGATAATGTATGATAGGTTTTTCATTGCTATAACAGATTCAAGTTGTATGAATAAATGATCTATCAAATCATACTTGTACATGTGTTTCCCCTTTATTATATTGTACCAATAACATTGAATCTCAACACCTTCAGGCCTATCCAAAAGATCAATGTCATTATGGTAATCAAACACCCTATCACCATCCTTCTTTCTTATTCTTTGAACTCTTCCAATGTACCAAGTCCTAAAAGAAATGTCGTGCTTTGTACTTTGAGATACACCTTTTCTTGTAGTACGTTCAGCTACAGCTATAGACTCGCTGTTAAGAAACACCACACAATCTAATCCAATTGCAACACCCTTTTTGGGGGCCCTCTCATCTCGCCTGAAGTATACTCCATTCCTCACTTTAGTCAATCTATCTTTCGATAATGACGGGTTTCCATTCAATTGACAAACCAAACAAGATTTGTACATGTCCTTCGAGCTCCACCACTGGTTTGGTAGTTATCTTTACATTTTCATCAATAGAATCTAAAATTCCATCCAACTCGTGCCTCCACTCACTTTCCATCGTTTTCAATTCACTATCATTGAGTACCATAAAAGACGAAGATTGGAATATGGATGTGGAATGAACCAGTGGAGAATTATCAACTACTTCATCCACATCTTCAAATGTTGGAACATTGTGATCCTCTATCCATGGTTTAAACCACCAAGAATCTTTTGTGTGTCTTTTTGGTTGCATGCCAAGAACTTGTAAAATTCCCATGCATCCTCCAATCCTATCTTGAGAGATTCTATAATTTTATTATCTGTGGATATTGAATCATATTGTGATAATACATCACCTTCCTCTATTGTTTTTTGATGCAATTTATTCCAGATACTCATTTGTTTCTTATGAGATTTATTGAAATGAAGCCCTTGGGGATTCGATTCTTCTTCAACAACTCTATTAAGGGTTCCAATAGCATGAAGTAATTCAACAAAATCATATGCCCTCTCTACTCCAGCCATGCCACCAACTTTTCTAAATAATTTCTCACATACATCTGACCCAGTCAGGTGCAATGCACATGTCAAGTTAGAGTATTGATCACAAAATAATCTCATCAACAAAACTGCAAAGTGGCAAGAAATTTTTAAATTTTGATATACCTCTCTGCTAATGAAATTAATGTTGACATTAGTATTTTCTTGTTCTCTGACCCAACATAGCCATAATGTGAATAAATGATGGAGTCTTGAATAATTTCACACTCTTTCCCAAAGACTCAAACTAGGAGACAAAAAAAAAACAATATAGTCAGCAACATTTTCTAGATAGGTCTATGTGCCTGATGTCCTCTCTGTCCCGCCACATGTACTTCTGATTTCCTTGAAGAACCTCTAGACATGCCTTAAGCAATGCGTTGTGCTAAACTCCAAATTTGGTGATCAATCCTCTCTATATCCTCAATTTTAAGCTTGTGGTCATCCACTTTAAAATTGCTATAAACCATTTTTACATGGTTAAAACTAATAAACTCTTCTCCAACAATCAAATATCGTCGACCACTAAACAAAGGAGTCACTATATTTTTTCCATTGTGGATGTAATCCTGGTCATGAAGTCATGTTACTTTAAAGCCATCATACAACCCAATTAGCCTCCACCCTTCCTAGGGAATTTGATATCTCATGCCTGTCGTTAGGCAATAATCCTTCAGCATAAGCATTCTTCTCCTACTATCCCCATCTGAGGAATGACCAATAATAGAAAAAATGTTCCACATGTTTCTTCCATAGGTCTTCTACTTTTTCCCATTGTCGATGGACAAAATTTGCATCAAACCTGTTGCATGTTGGATGAACAACCACAACCAAATGAGGAAGCTTCTCATGTAAAGGGTTTGCAATAATAACATGTGCATAATGGCCAATCACACAATTCTTGAAGGCATTTGTAATAATCTCATAGCCTACAATGCCCTCGCCAACTGTCACCAAGAAATGTGATTGGCACTTATGTTCTTCTTTCTTACCACAAAAACACACCAATGTATCACTTTTTTATACCCACCTGACATAGTTTTTCACAACAGTTTCATCTTCAGCAAGGCATACGGGAATTGGGACCTCTATACCATGTTTTCCTTTATTGGAAGCATAAATTTTTTGGTTGTCTCAAAAATGTACTCTTGCTCCCCTAGGATATATGTCAATGATTTTCTAACTTGCCATAAAGTCGTAGATATCGAAGGGCCATCTAGATTCAAGCTAATAAAGCTGTGTAATCTAGGACCTACCCATAACTTAATCATCTCATAAATGGATTGAGTGGATGCACTATACCTTCTACCCGACTTTGAACAAACTAGGTTGTGAAATAGAGTCTTGAACAAATTCCCAAATGACATCTTTACCTTGTAATTTTCCTTTCTTACGAGCCTCACACACATCCTTCCAAAACCTGAACACATCTTTCCTTCCTACAGATTCGAACAAATTTTACCTTAGAGACCTTGTTCTAATAGATAGTGTAGCATCCTTTGCCCTCTCCCACCAAAGAGATCGCATTGTTAACCTATGTGTAGCACTTGCATCTCTTGCAACAATTTTGAGTTCAGTTTTAGTCAAATGGTCCAACCTTCTCCCTTTCCTTGTATCTCTCCCATGTCTTTTCATGTTGCTCCTTGATGATATAAACACATTCGAAATTCATCACAATTAGGTATCATCTTACAAAAATTGCATGTCAATGAATCAAAAGTTATTCTTGTTTTAGAAACCCTCTTGCAATGAATATATCTGTATGTACCATTAATATGCCATTCAATACCATGATAATATAATGTTCTCCTGGTATGTTTATCTATGGCCCACATTTTTCCACCACGTTGGTCATCCATTAGAACCTTTGTGTCCAATATCTCCCCTCTTCTCTCAAGATAGGGATCCCAATACCCCCAACATAATAATATCGGGGGAGGTATTTGTCCAAGAACAAGATGAAAAAACACATTGGTTAATGATCTACTAACTTCTACTAACAAGAAATAACAAGTAAAGTAATGTGCATATTCAAATTCAAATTAAATTAAAACTTGGGTAATTAACACACCCGATGTAGAAGCATGTGAACTTGTAGAAGCCCCATGTAATGGTGATGGTAGTGATGGGATTGAGAACTTAGTCAAACTTTGTTGGGAATTTCCATTGGTAAGCTTCTTTAATGGTCTCCTAACTGTTCCACTCCTCAACACAACTGTATCATGTGAAGCCTCAACTGTAGTAGTAGTAGTGTGCTTCTTTGACTTCATGTGTTCATTTAGAGAACTAACAATATTACCACTTGTCGGCACCAAAGAGAACCATCTTTTGCATCATTTATATTCCACTCTTACTTTCTTCTTGTCCTCATAGTTTGCAAGTGTTGCTTCCACAACCTTGAACAAATTAGGCTCTTGCGTTTGGTTGAAATCATGTAGAAGTTTGATTGCTTGATCAATCTCAAGTTGATCTCTAGCCACTGTCGTATGTTTTTCTTTATTACATGAAGGAATTTCATTAATTCCCAACATTGAAATGTGACGTGGATGGGACCTTGTTTTCATATGATTGTTTTTGAAGTTACGAATTGTTTGCGCTGCCAAGGATACTTCCCCCGTTCCATAATCAATGCCACAAATTTCACAAGAGATCTTTATATTGGGTTTTCCATTTTCTAAATATACCTTGAGTGTTAGCTTCTCCTTGACAAACTATTCGATTAAACTATTCACTTTATGTTCCTAAGATGCCAATACATTAGGATAAATCACAACTTGTTCCACTGAATTGGACACATTATCAACTCTTGATTGTTTATGCATAGATTCCTCCACATTCCCTTCAATGTTTTCAGATATTGGCGTTCCTTCCATTACATGTGATTCCAATGTTTCAACAATCATTGTGCCTACTTTCCTCTTAATGCCTACATTTGTTGTTGCATGCTTCCTTTTTTGCTCTTTCTTTGCATTTAAAGGAAATCTAGTTGGGCCAATAATAAAATCAAAAGGATATTCAACGATTTCATCATTCATAGTTTCACAATGGATATTAGCATATGTACAACATTTTTGACACTGGACTGTGCTAAGGGAACAATTCTCCTCACCAATAAAAATTCCAAAGTCCACAACATCACTTGGATCCATTTGCATTTCCATCCATGTGTACCTTTTAGTTGGTTAAGAAATGAATAAAATTATAACATTTTTTTCAAAAGTTTGGATATAATATGGCTACGAAATGAGGTGAGTGCATCCATAAATAAATGAAAAAAAAGTAATTCAAATTTACACATGCATATTAGTTCATTAATAAAACAAAGAGCTAGGAAGCAAGGTATGCACTTTCAATTCAAATCTCTAAAAATGATAAATACATCTTACTATAGGGATGAAACAGCTTGAAACAAAATGTATTGTCAGTGGCTTATTCAAATAGCCCTCCCCAAACTGAAGAGTCAGCTTCAACGTACATGCAGAAGATCAAAATGTGATCAAAACAAGAGATGAAAAAACATAGAGGTGATCAAAGGTCTTTGTTCTTTATAGAATTTAGTCTTGTTATTTTTTAATAAAATGCCCCAAGAATTACAATCCACTATAGGAAATGATAAAAACATCCTAGTTGACTAATATTCCGAACTTGAAAGCCTAAGCTCTATTCTACATGGTGTTTGGCCTTGGGGTAAGAGAAAAAACTTAGTAATAAGTGAACTCGCCTAATAAATGAAGAATGGTCCAAGGAGAGATAAATTTGTTCAATAGTCACTCACAAAGCTCAAGTAAACCATTTTGGAAACTTCCTACATAAATGCAACAACTCTTAAATTCACTCCCTAGATCTTTGAGATCAATTTTGCATCCAAATGGTGAAGATTACGTAGTTGTTAGAGTTTCCACAGCTCGACAACACAATGAAATTGCAGCCATAACACTTTAAGCTACCTATATCTCTCACATTAGTATGAATAGGTATTGTAGCTCTAATGACAAGTAACAAAAAGAAATCAGCAAGATTTTGGAAGGGAGGCATTTAATTTCACATCATAATCTTAATATGTGTACTCATTTTAACATCAACATTGTAGACCTAGTCAAACTGATGTAGACATTGTTATTATTTGACACTGTAATTGTTTTATAGATGCATGATCTACAACATAAAAATGATATTTTACATAGAGACATAGAATGTCACTAAGAACTTCAAACCAAATGTTGTCAACTTGAAATGCCAACATTGAAACTAGAGTTCATTAACCAAAACTAGATATACTACAATGTTACAGAAGCAAAAAATACAATTCAAAATTTGCGTAATTGCTTTATATCTGCGTGATCTACAACATAAAAATTATTTTACATCAAGACATAGACTGGCACTAAGGAATTCAAACCAAATGATGTCAACTTTAAATGCCGACAATGAAACTAGCATTCATTAACCAAAACTAGTTTTGTTACAATATTACAGAAGCAAAGAATATAATTCCAATCTGTATATATGAGCTCCATGGTAGTGATCATAAAGAATATAATTCAAAATTTGTATAGATGGGATCCATGGTAGTGATCATAAATTTTTAGACATTTTTCTAAATAGTGTGCCAAAAAAATGAATTATCAGACTTCATATAAGTACAATTAGTAGTAAATACAATGCTCGAATTCATCTTCTTCTATTACATAAGGTTAACATAGGTCTTGTAAATGTTCTTACAAGCTATATAGCATGGAAAAAAACTGAATTCATAATTCATATAAGGACAATTAGTAGTACATACAATGCTGGAATTACTCTTCTTCTATTACACAAGGTTTTAGATATGTATAAGATATGTGATGACACATCCTTTGTTAACATTGGATTGGTCACCTTTTAGGTTGTGTGCAAGGAACATATACTATAAGAGGCATAAAATGTTTCTCAAAGGTTTTATAATATGAAAAAAAGGAATTATTAAACTTCAATAAGGATATTTGGATAATTAGTTGTACGTACAGTGCTGGAATTACTCTTACACAAGTTTTTAGCTATGTAGAAGATATGTGATGCCATATCCTCTGTTAACATAACATTGGATTGGTCACCTTTTGGTAAACAAGGCACATATACTATAGAACGCATAACATGTTTTATAAAGATGATATAATATGAAAAAAATGAATTATGAAACTTCATATAAGGACAATTAGTATTAAATATAGTGGTGGAATTACTCTTCTTTTATTAAATAATTTAGCTATGTAGAAGATATGTTATGAAATATTCTCTGTCAACATTGGATTGGTCACCTTTTAGGTTGTAAGAAAGGGGCATATAATGTGACACATATAATGGTTTTTTAAGGTTATAATATTCCAAAAATAAATGATCAAACTTCATATAAAGACATCTAGTAAGAATACAATTTTAGAGTTACTCGTCTTCTAAATTACCTAAATTAAAAACTATGCAAAAGATATGTAATAATCGGAAACCCTCTAAATAGGGAGTAATAAATGGGAAAGTAGGTGACCTTTTCTCATTTCATATATATTTTTAAGCAAACATCCCTACAAAATATTCTACATTGCAATGGTATACTGCTCAACCATTTGTATGCTCTCATTTATTGAAAACTTTAATTTTAATATAATGCAACATGATTCATGGCTACACTCTTCACGCATTTCATAACTTCTCCTTCATGTAGGGCTATGGTGAACCTTAATTCCAGGGATCACTAAAAACATATCAACTTTCACAAGGTATTGTTTTCTTCATGCATATGAGTTCTAAACGTAACTGCCCTTTTAAACTTAGATTTAAATTATGTATTAGATCTTGGATTTTGTTTTTTTCACAAATGATGTGTTCTAATTTTAGTTTGGGATATATGATTATTTTATTTGAATGTTTGCATGCATTTATTTATGAAACCAAATTTGTCTACCCAATGATTTCATTGTAGTGTTTGGACTGAATCACTTAATTTCCCCTGTCTAGAATGGGCAAAACATTCTTTAAACAAGCTATATTACTAGAATTCAATTTATCTCTCAAAGAGAATGATAAGAATTGGAAACCAAATCAACCATAATTTTTTTGTAGTTTTTATTTTTCCAAACACAGAAAAAATTAGATTTCAAATAATCCTTTCAAAATGAGTTAGATATCATACTATGGCCATAGTTGGTGTGGAAAGTATGAACCTTGGACATCTACTTGGATCATTATACTTATGACTCTGGTTTATAGAGAATTAATCAGTCAATGCATACCATATTTCCTAGCCTTGGTTAGTATTCCTGAGTTTGGTGAGTATCATAATTCTAGAATAAATAGTCGTTATAGTTATTAGTACTTCTTCATGTATTGAAATGATTTTTTGTGTTTCCTTATACCATTGAGTATGTCAAGTCACCTTATTTGTAATCAACCTGGGGAGTTTTAGCAAATCGGGACAATTTGTAGAATATATTGAGAAGCAAGGGCTAAGGACTAAACTAACAAAGAGAAGTAATGGCTAAGTTTCAAGCAATAAAAGCACGAAAAAGGTCTATGGCTTCCCAGTTCTGCTTCCTTGGGAAAACTATAAAGGGAATTGTTGTGAACAGGTTTGGCACAATTAATAAGAATTTCCCCTCAATCATCAATATCTTTTCATAATGATATAAAAATGAATCCAACAACTGTCTAAGAGACCAACATGCAGATCACAATTTTTTTCTGAACATTTAATCATTACATGGTTCAAAACATCTACAACAATTTTTTTTAATGACAAAACTGATTTTGTTATAAATGTGTAAAGAGTCATTCCTCAATAGGAAATGCCTCTAGCTTGAGGCTTTTTTGATAGATCAATTCAGAATTATAGTATTGCAGAGTGTGTTTTATATTTTGATATTTATTTTATTAGAATGAAGGTAGTCATAGGTAAGGGTTAAAACAATTATGATTCAAAGGGGACTTGGATGTTTCTGCAACCTAAAAAAATATCACATGTCAGACAAGAAAAATTCTATATAATCCCATCTCTTGCATAGAATTTTGGTGTCAATGAAGACTTTAAAAAGTGATTCTTGGTCATTTAGGCATCCTGTGAGTGAGAGAAGGGCACTTGGAGCTATGGCGTTGAACTATTTCTCAATGCCTTTGGCCTTCCACTTTCCTAGGAGGACAAGCATAAATGAAGCATGAGATGAAGAAAGATGTTTTTGATGGAGGAGAAGCAAGAGGAGGTTGGACTATAGGTTGGGTTGTTGTTGTACTACACAGTTTATATAGAATGAATAGGTTGGGTTGTTGTTGTACTACACAGTTTATAGAGAACAAAGAGAATGACCAGACAGAGGTTGAAGTATTGATTTGTGGAAGATGGTACTATTTGTATTTCCCTTGAGCTTTTGTCATCTAGAAATCCTTGTGACTATAAAAGAACCATTAATAGCTAGAGCAAGATAACCATTTCAAAGCTAGAGTTTTTCCAAATCAGTTTTCTCCATGATATCTCTTGTGTTATATGTGTATGTATAATTGAGTATTCCCCTTATGGCCTACTGGTCTATATGGATCTCAAGGAATGATCTTATTTTTTAGAACAAAAAGGCCCATCCTATTGCAGCTCTCTACATATTTAAATGTGCTATGGGGATCAATATCAAAAATCCAAAGGAGAAAAGAGTAAATCAACCATTGGTTTTTAATCGCATGCAACAATACATCTTTTGTGATGGTGCCTCAAAAGGGAACCTCGAACCATATGGATAAGGAGGTTTCATCATTTTACATAATAAAAAAATCACTTTCAAAAGGGTTGCAAGCATTAACACAAACAATTACACATAATTACTGAGCATAATTACAGTCTTGTTGGTGCCTGCAAACAAAGACATTAAACTTTAAAGTACTACATATCCCTTCAAACTCCAAGCTGTCTATCGATTAGATTACAAGAAACAATGCATGCACAATTTTTTTTTATAACATATGCTCAGCAGGATATGGGTTCTCACGGGACACCTCAATAGTTGCACTTATCAACACAATTACAGGGAATACAACAAGGAGGCAGATTTGCTGGCAAAATAGGAATGTGGACTTCAGGATGGAGAAATAATTTTGTAGACCAATTGGGCCTCATATCTACCAGAGAGATCTCAGACAGGTAATAATTTCATGTGGATATCCTCTCAGTCTTGCTGATGATGGATATAAATGTACTAGTAAGGGACTGAAGGTCTCCTTTTAAAAAAGGTCAGAAAGATACAAGAAGGGTGAGAACACTCCCCAACATGAAAATAGTTTTGATATGATTTCTCAGTTACTTGTTTTATGATATGCTTTCTCAATGATGGATGAAATACATTGTTAAATATAGTTTTATAGTACAAGTTTATAAGGGTGAGAACACTCCCCATTTTTACAGTTTATTTTCTTTTCTTTTCTGAATCATGAACATAGTCAATTTATGGCTTTTATGATTTTATTGATCAAGCTCAAAGGCTTATAACAATGATAACTTTTAACCAATGAGGAATAAATTTGTTGATATTTTAACCAATGAGAAGATGGATCCAGTATGGGGGTGTCCCTTTGTCTGGAAAAGGTGGCCCTCTGCCAGTACTTGGTAGAAGGAGGTTTCATATTGGTATAGTGTGATCTATCTCAAGATCTCATATGGAAATTTAATCAGTAATAGAAACCTTCATTTGTAGTCTAAGTAACTGTTACATGACACTATCCTAGGATTTAATGTTTCTTATGGGACATGTGGAAATACGGTACATGCACCGTCCTAGTGTCGAACAAGAATGGGACACATGTCCAGAATATGATACTCATATTATGAGTGCACCAACATGTTGGACATGCAGGCTGCCAAAAATTACATAAGGTTTCATAGAAGGTGAAATAAAAACAACATTTGGCCTCATTTTTTCCCCTCTAATTCAGAAAAATCTTCAGAAAACGCAGATAAGGAGAACCTCCATATTTCAAGCGCTTAGTGCATCTAAATTCCTCCATTATTTGCTTGGTGCAAATCCCAAGGAATTTATTCTTATTGTTTGAGCACTCTATTAAATACAGTCTCTTCATTTATATTGAGAGCACTAATCCCAAGGACAAAAATAGATCAAGAGTTGGATCTACTTTTATTGTAAACCCTAGATGACATTCTTGCACTATATAAGTGGGCTCAGGGTAAGGTTAAAGTAGTCAGTTTTCTTACTTCAATTCAAACTGAAGAAGGGTTTGTATACAACATTCTTATTCTACTTTCTGCCATCATAAATAGTGATGTGATTTGGGACAGACCTTTGAGAATTCTGTTATATATTTTCTACAGTGTGTGTTTTAGTTTCTAGCATTTGAAGAAAGCAGTATGTGTTTTAGTTTCTAGCATTCAAAGAAAGCAATTTTTATAGGTTGTAAAGTTTAAAGTTACCTATATATTTAGGAGATATTTTGAATACATAATCTGTTACCATGGTCTAGAAAATTTAACATGGTATCAAAGTGGTGTATCTGATATCTTTCAGATTATGTGGATGTATCAACTATATGTCTAGAATAGAGAGTTGTCAAAATATTTTAGAGGGAATTAAGGCTAAGTAGCTTCATAGGTTGAAGAGGATACATACCAAGAATTGGCACGTATGGACCTGATAAGGTTTGAGAGGGAGGTGATGCCCAATATCTTCAAGTGATTTGAATACTGAGTTTGATAGGAGATAGGTTATTCTGCACTGTTGAGAAAAAGGATTGGTTAGTCTGACTTAGTCCTGACTACGTATTACTTGAACTCAAATAGATGGTCCCCAATCAACCCAGTCAGTAAGGTCCCAATAACGTATTATTCAGATGTGTTGTAATCTTGGTGAATCCCAACTTTAGTAAGTACCCATGAATGAAGGAAATCTCTCAACCAAAGGGGTAGGAAGGGAGTCACTCATTTGAAGGTCCACCATCATCTTTAAACACTCTACAAAAGGGATCAGGACATCTATTATCACATCCATTATTATTCCTAACGACCCTTAGCACCTTACACTTTTACTGAGAAGTATCTGAACTTTGAAGGGAAACATCTAGTCTCCAGGTTAAGTTGCAGATCTTATTTTTTTGTGTTAACTAATTTGTTTGCTAAGTTTGTTATTGGAGGGTTAACATGATTTCCAACTATACTAAGGATATTGAATTATAGTTTTCAATACTTTGTTTCTACGTGGTAATGACAATAAACACCAAAAATTTCATCAAGTAACCTACTAAAATTTATGCTAATAGTAGAACTATTTCTCGAAGCATTTAGTCTCAAATGGGATTTACACCAGAGCTATGCAAGGAAAGCTACCAATTTTACCTCCTTCCACTCAGATTAAGACCCTAGGGTAAGTAAGTGTGATGCAACTACTCAGTTGGAAAACATAGGCCTAACATTTTGTGTGAAATAGACCATTTGATTCATGGAGGATATAAAGGCCTAGAAAGCTTTGTTATCCAAAAGAAATAGGGACATGGTTATGAGAATCAAGAATAAGTGTTCAAATTTCCAAATGTTGGTTTGTACAGGCAGTCATTGTAGCAGTAGTAAGTTTGAGAAATGTAGTAGTAGTAGTAGTCACATCATGAATCCTTTAAACAACCAAACTCTCGTAGTTTTTCTACTAGTAGTGAAAGAGCCCATGTATATGGGTTAGGAAATGTCCATGATATGTTAGATAACGAAAAATGCTTGAATATAGGCTATAATATCTCATTTAGGATCCAAGTGTTTGTACAAGCATCATAAGAGGGTACTTGTCAAGTTAGAGCACAGTGTGAATTTGGCCATGAAAGGATCTCTTGTTTGTAAAGGAGCCTTTGCAATCATATATGGGTGCCATCTAAAATATTATATTAGAAAGGATGATGTGTCAATTGGAAGGGAATAATAGGAGAACATCACTGATATTGATCTAGGCAAGGAAATTTGTGCTAATAAAGTATCTCATAACTCATTGGTAGGCTATGATAAGGATGAAGGAAGGTGGAGTATTTTATCTAGAGAACCATGACAAACATCCAATTGTTGTAAAGAGCCGTGTCATTGCATGTGGGAAACAGATTCATTTGGGCTCCAATAAATTGATAGAGATTGATGGTATGAGATTCATTTGCGAGATGGATAAGAGGCTCACAAAGAAACAAGTCGAACCAATACTCCATGACAAATTTCTTGGTTAACATGTGGGAAGATAATGGTCAGGATTATCAAGTAATGCATTATTCAAATAATTTGTTTTCCACATCACTGTTTGGTTCCTTTATTAACCAATAATAATATGCAATTCCCAAATATTTTTGTTGGCATTTTGGAAGTAGTAATCGTTGTTTCATTGCTAAATTGAATCATTCAAATGTTGCTTAACATTCTTACAAGTGATTGAGCTCACTATAAACTTGAAATCCCAAGGGTATTGTTTGACATCGAAAGTGTATTGTATATGCTTAAAGTGAGAACAAAGGATCATTGAAAATTGTGAATGGCCTAGTGGACTTGAGTCCCTCTACTACACTTGTTTTGTCAATTGAGTACCTTGGGGAGACAATACTTGTGTTAGAAATACAAGCATTTACATTGGTGATAGTAATACTATAGGATGCAATTTTAGTGACTCATAAGTGGAGAGGATAGGGTCCCATCTATCATTATCTTGCTTCTCAAACCACTACTCCATGGAAATGATTTACTAAAGTCTAGGGGAACTTGTCATTACCAAACCAAGGGGAAGATTTCCAACTGTGACACTCCTTGCTATGGAACTCTCTATGTTCATGAATAACCCATCCAACCCTATGACATGGTCAACTTCTAGTGTTATGGAAGTGGATTAATCCAGGTCAAGACTGAGCATTTGGAGGAGTTCAACTAATGCTGCAAGGATCCACCACCCAATATTTTGGAAGCATTCAAATGTGCCCCAACTCAAGATCCACCTTGCAAGATTGCACCTAGTTATGCATGTATACTTTCGAACATATCAAAGCTCCGTCGTATCAAGTAAACTTGCAACAATGTTGCACATGTTTAAATACAATCATTTTTCTTTTCCAGGCGGACAAAAAAATATTCTAACTAATTTCCATGCTCCATGAAACTCAATGGACAAAAAGAGTTTATCATCAAGAAGGGGAGACTTCTAGGTAACAGTGGTATGCAGTAATTAGCTACATAGACTTGAAGTCCACTCCCAAGATGAATTAGAAAAAGGGTTAGATGAAAAGAAATGTTTAGTAATTTTCTCCTTTATGACAAAATAAAACTTGGGTTAGTTCACTTCCAAATATTGAATTCATTGGCCAAGAGTAAGGCCACTCATGAACAAATACCAAGCATTAAAAAAAAGCCTCATTTAGCATTATATGGCTTCCAGAGTGTTTGTAACCGAAACAACCGATTTAACTACTTGTAGGGTATCTTCCAAACTTGGTTAAGGGGAAATATGGACATTTAGAGGGTATCTTTAAGGTTTTATTAAGCTAGACATTCAAAATAGGCTTCGTACTCAACCAATGACAACCATATGCTAGATGGTATCTTTTGAAACCTTTGGAACAATGCCCCCTCCAATGTAACCACCTTGCACTTAGGGATTGCAAACCAAACTAAAATATTAATATTTGATAGAGATAAGAGATACCATGCATGGATGTTGTTTATGGATAGAGATTTAAGAAAAATAAAAAAATAGAGGATATAATTCCCTTGATAAAATATTTCTTTCAAAAAGGAGATGGGCTTAGTGTACTTGGAAAACAATGTTTTTATTTTTGTGGTTTTGAAACATTAGTAACATGTTCCTAGAAATAGAAGGAATAACAATGGAATGTTATTTTTGATTTAGACACAAAATTTCACACATTATGAAAGGCGGTAACAATCATGCTATGAACTAATGAGATCTATGGTTATCACAGGAAGCATGGTTATCACAGGAAGCACACACACACCTTGATGTTAAATAAAAGAAAGAAGAAACCATCCGACAACACAACTTGTCACCAGGATTAGAAACATGTCCCCAAATAACTAACAGTAAGCCTAAATAGCCACGTGTAAACACAAAACACTCCTATGCATAGTTGTACACATATCCTAACGCCGCATGCACATATAAAAGAGCACGAGAAATCTACCTACCATCAACGAACTCAAGAAACCCAACAATGTTAAAAATGAAAATGTGTGTATAGATGGGATTAGATAATTATATTAATGTCCAAATGAATGAAAGAAAGACATGTTAATGGGATTGAACAAAAAGGTACAACTCGTGATAAGCAATTGCATGAGTAACAAAAGCTACTTCAAAAGCATAAAGTATGTTGAACTAACAGATACGTACAAAATTACTGGGTTTGGCCGCCAGAACGAATGGCTGAAGCAGTTCTAGAACAAGCAACTCTGATCATGGATGCAACACTATGAAATTAGAATCTCCACCAACTACAACAGACTCCCTCAGAACTGTAGCGTAACCACTAGGTAATTTTCCGTTAATTGATCTCAAGCCACAGATATGAAAACCGTACCACAAACAGGAAAACTATACCACAATGAATGAACCCATAGTGCAACCTCAAGCCACAGTTCCAACTAAAGAGCTATGCTCACCCGTAACAAAGCAAACCCACGCAAGATCCACACCCCTGGAAAACGTTCTCCTCCAACACTGCAAACCCACGAAAACCACAAAAACCCTATGTGTGGCCTATGCTCCCTCCATGAAAACCATGTTTTCTCCTCCAACATTGGAAACTCACATAAACCACAAAAACCCTATGCGTTCCCTATGCTCCCTCCGTGAAAACCATTTGCATATGGAAAAGGTTTGCAATAAAAAAAAACCCCAACATATTGGGATATTTATATAATAAATAATATAAGCCCTTATACCCTTAATATAACCTCAATATATTGTTTTGATTTTTAATTTTTTTTAACCCCCAATATGAACGAATGTGCTATAATATTGGTCCATCAGTGATGCCCCCGTGGGATGTCCTCATCTACCTGCATTGAAGTTTTGGAGAATTAGGGGGGGACTTAAAGGCCCCAACGTGCCTGGTGCCACACAACCAACTCCCAAATCAAGGCGCTATGCATTGTCTATGGGACATGTAGGCACCTGCATCTAGGTTCAATTTTAACATTATTATTAACCTCTAATATTAATAATCTTCATTAAAGTCAACTATTGGCTAAATTTTATTTTTTTTTCAGAAGAAAAAAGCCCGTCCTTGATATTCATTAATGAATCAAAGGGCATCTATTGTGCCAACCCAAAAGCTGGGTTACAATCGTGAAAAGAGGATCCATAAGAAACCAATCAGTCATTTCATGAAGGAGCCACATTATGACAAATCAACAAGGGGGACAAGTTCACCAACAATACAGTATCCCATCAGAATAAGTTCCCCCTCACACCATATCTACCGTGAACTAAAGAGTGCAGAACAACAGTCTAAAAGGAGCCTGCTCCATAACAAATCATAATGTGGTGTAGTAGATAAAAAGGAGAACATGCTCCAGCACCTGGCTCAAAAGAGCACAAAACAATCCTGAGAGGTCAAATGACCTTCTATAAATTCTGAGAAATTACTAGATCCCGAAGCCAAAGAAAGTGCTTTTTTAGAGAGGCAATCTACAAGCTGATTAAATTCATGGTAGATATGGCAGAAAGACAAATCTAGAAAGCAAGAGCATAGATTCCTAGTGTCCCTACACCAATGATAGAGATCCAGAGGTGAGAGGGAGGTTGTACCCTTTTCCTAGTTGATAATGACAAGAGAATCGGCAAACATCCTGAGCTTGGGTATCCCCATCATTTGGGCTATATGCATGAGGGCCTAGAGCCCTATCAGTTCATCTTTTGTGTTGGTGCATGGACCTGCCCCCAATGCAAATTCAAGGTGATGTGACTCATTCAACATCAGACATAAGCCAACTCCCCCTACCTTCTTAGAAGATGCCCTATCAAAGAAACCATAGGGGAAGTGAAGCACAGGACCCATGCCCAAGGATCTAGATTTTTTTACCTTAATGACCGATGGGCAGTACATTTGAGAAAGATAAGCAATCTGATGAAGAAGGATGATGACAGACATTTTTTTCCCTTCAAATATAACGTGTTTCTCGCTTTCCAAATAGTCCACATAGCGAAGTAAGGGAGATAACATAATGCTGAGTGGATAGAGAAACAATCAGTCCACTTTTCCAAGAAAGAGCAGAGATCCACTGAATGGAAGGTGAGAGAGAGATGGTACTGTTCCATAAGGCATGAGATCAAATTCCTCCAAACAGAGCAATGAAAAAATAAATGCCGGACACTGTCAACATCCTTACTACAAAGGGCACATATCCCAGGTCCAATCCACCCTCTCTTCTAGAGATTA
The DNA here is from genome assembly GCA_001517045.1 of Pseudotsuga menziesii. NCBI lineage: Eukaryota > Viridiplantae > Streptophyta > Pinopsida > Pinales > Pinaceae > Pseudotsuga > Pseudotsuga menziesii. Next base: position 95,135 of record LPNX010439932.1, read on the forward strand.
TCCCAAGTGAGAAGTTTTTTCATTGAAGCCAACCATACAAAAACAGTAGATGTTTCTGGGAAGAGTTCCTGACCATATATGTTTAAGTACTCTACTACCTACCGGGGGAGATGAATTAGCTAAAATACTCTCATATACCAGTTTTGCTGAAACTGATCCATCAAACTTATTATAAGCCCAAATCAGTGTATTAGACTGTGAATGAAGGCGAATACCACCAAGCTCCAAATTTCGAGTGAAGGAATCCCATGCTAGTTCCCATTCCCCAGATACACAGAGATCCTTGGCTGAGTACCAGTACTGAGATCCCGGAAGGATGTTACGGGCTTGTGAGAGAGAGACAATGTCCAAGTCTTCCAGAAACTCAAGAAACCCAACAGGCCAACTGAACGTATCAGGAATTTCAATAATAGGATCAATTCCAATCCGCACTTGTTCACCATTACCCACTTTCCATGCAAGACATCTACAAAGCCACGAAAGGGTTTGTAAGAACCCTCTCCAAAAAACAGATATGCCACATACGCTGAAAAGCTTACCTCTGAGCCATGACACTACAAAATGATTTTTCAAGTATTTACTGAGAATAACACGATGCCATAATCCCTCATTCCGAAGCACTAACCAAAGATTTTTTAATCTGAGAGCAATGCTGAACCAAAATAAATTCTTTATACCCCATCCCCCATACTCTTTCAGCCAGGCAAGATTCTTCCAGTTGAAAAGATGGTAATTGTGTTTATTGTCAGAGGAGCCCCATAAAAAATCGAATGCCAGACTTCTTAGTTTATTTAGTATAGAGATTGGTATTGGAGCAAGGCCCAACCAATATACCAGAATACTTGATAGAACAACTTGAAAAAGGGTCAGACGACCTCCAAGAGAGAAGAGCTTATGTGCCCAATGAGAGATTTTGCATTCAAATTTCTATATCAGCCAGTACCAGTCACTTACCTTATACCACAGAGGCTTAAGATAATAGCCAAGGTACTTAAACCCTGTAGTTAATGGCTCCATTTTATATGGCAGGGCTCTGGCAATATTTGTGCGAATATCAACATCCACATTATGATGAAGAAAACAAGATTTGTCAATACTAATACACATCCCCGAAGCTTCGCAGAATGTACCCATTATAACATCAAAAGCCATCCACTCAAACAAGGTACCTGTGCCAAGTAGGATCACATCATGTACAAAGAGGAGATGTGTAAGAGCAAGAAAAGATGTTATTTTGATACCCTTAATGAGACCATGTTCTCTTGCATTAGCAATCAATAGGATGAGCCCTTCAATAACAAGTATAAAGAGAAGGGGGGATAGGGGGCAACCCTGTCTGATGCCCTTAGTTGCTGCGAAGAACTTCGAAGGTGTTCCATTGACAAGTATTGCAGAGGTAGCAGATGTAAGGAAAGCCATTATCCAATTAACAACCATAAGAGGTACCCCAATCTGTATGAGGATGAGTCTGATATAAGACCAATTAACACGATCAAAATCCTTAACCAAATCCAATTTGAGGATGAGAGCACAAGTATGTTTAGTTTTCAGAGAGTGGAGAGCTTCCTGTACAATACCAATGGGTTCCACAATCTGTCGGTTTTTCAAAAAACCATATTGTTCAATAGAAATATGGGAGTCCAAGAAAGGCTTCAGCCTCGTAGCAATCACCTTTGATATCAATTTGTATAATAAATTGCATAATGATATTAGCCTAAAGTCTGCAAAGGTTATAGGCTTATCCTTCTTGGGTATTAAAGCAAGAAAGGTAGAGGTAAGGGAGGGAGAAATATATCCCGAAACCCTAGAGCAGTCCACGGTTGACAGTGATTCATCACCCATTAAGTCCAAGAAGTGTAAATAAAATTCAACAGGCTAGCCATCGGGGTTTGGGCTCCTATCTTTTTTGAAAGAGTGTAAGGCTCTCTCGACTTCAGTCATAGTAACAGGTTGAGTAAGACAAGGAGCATCAACCTATGAGATCATTTTACGGTAGAGAAGAACGACCCTGATCTGTTCCAATAAGTAGGTCTGATTGTCATCTTTAAAAATATTGGCAAATTGACACTGACCCAAATTCTTAAGTGCAGCGTCATCTTCAATGGAATGACCCTCGTCATCCATAAGGGAATAGATAGCATCCATATTGGCCAAAAAAAAATTAAAATAAAGTATTGGCTTAAAAAAAATTTAAAGTGGACTATTAGCTAAAAAATTAACAAGTATACCATGTTTTAAATAAATTTTTTAATAATTATAATTAAATTATTAAATAGATTGTACCTAACGTGTTAGGTAGTACCTCGAGTGGTGCTTCATTCTCACAATATTTCGTAATGGCAGATCTATAGATTGGCCGCATGAGTGAGAAGATCCTACGTCGTTTTGCAACTTCAGATAGTCATCAATGGGTCGCGATCCTCTCACACATTCACATTTGAGAATATATATATATATATATATATATATATATATATATATATATAAAAAGTTATATGCATTAAAATAAAATTGGTTAGTAAGCTTTTTATTAATTAATTTTGGATTTTTATTAGATTAGAAATATTGATTAGATTATGCTTCTTATAATTAAGATTATATGAAAAAATAGATTATATATTTGTGAATCTTACTAACCATGAATATATTTTCCATGGAGTAATAGAGACTTTGACAAATCCAAGAAAATTAGATTTATAAATGGTTAATCATGTAATATTAGAAATTAATCACACCAACCAAAGTGACCATGTTTACTTAGACTATGTTTACCTAAGGGAAATCTCAAGGATGGTTGAACTTTGCATGTTTGATTAATACTTGGGACATAGGACTATATACTCATATTTTATTAATATAAGGGAAAATCTCAAGGATGGTTGAACTTTGCATGTTTGATTAATCCTTAGGGGCATAGGATGATATAACCATCTTATTTCATTAATGTTAGGGAAATAGTGGGCATTGGACATAACAAGATATGGACTCAATTGACCTCTTTTCTTGAAAGCTATCTATAGGGTAAATAAATTCCATAGGCCTTAAATGTTAGTTGGGAATCACAAAAGATATTGCATGCTATTATTGTCTCCAACAAGCACATGGATGATGAAACCTAAATGAGCTATTATATTCACCAACTTCAATGATTTATTTCAATCATTTTTCGCGGTGGTTATATTAAACACGTTTGAAAATGCCTGGTCTCCATCTGTCCAATGAGGTCAGGTTGGATAATAGCAACAAAGTAGAATGCAATGCCAAAGTTTATGGTGCACTTAATGACATAATTGGGGGTCTTGATTTTGTTGAGATTCATGTTTTCTTCTTTCAATTAATCAATCCATTGAAATTTCAGCCTCTACAATCACGTTGATGGAGGCATAATAGTTGGGGTTTGGTGGTATGTTGCTTATTATGGAATCGTAGTCCATAATGGTCGTATGGTGTTGTGTTGGAGTTGCTCGTTTCCCTCACTATTGGAGTTGTTCATCTCATCATCTATTTCTACATTTGCAAGTTCAGGCACTTATGAGTCTTGGTGTTTTCATTGGTGATTTAGGTGTTGATAGTCTACTCTAGTGTGCAAGCTACTCATTACCCTATGTGTTGGTGCCTTATCTCATTCTTCATTGTGTTATCTCTATCTCCATATATTTGTATTGCGCTTTCCCTCAAGTTTTGAAGTTGGGGTGGATGTTAGCAGTGAAGTAGAATGCAATGATGAGCTTATGGTGCATTTAATGATATAACTGGTCATCTTGGTTTTGTTGTCATTCATGTTTTTCTACTTTTAATTGACTAATCTATAAAAATGTGAACCTCTACAAACACACTAGTGGAGGCATAGGGTTGGGCTTTGGTGGTATGTTGCTCATTTTGGGATTGTAGTCCATGCTGGAGGTATGGTATGGTGTTAGAACTGCTCGTCTCCCTAACTATTGAAGTGGTTCATCTCGTAATCTATTTCCACAATTGTAAGTTGGCACTTGATGATTCTTGATGTTTTAGTTGGTAATTTTGGTGTTGCTTGTAATGTAGTGTGGAGGCTCCTCATTTCCTTATGGCTTTCTCTCATTCTCCATTGTGTTATTTCTATCTCCATATATTTGTGTTTCTCTTTTTCTCAAGGTCCCATTTATACTACTTGTTGGCATGTGGGTACCTTATTGTTGCAATTGTCTATTTGATTAGAAGAAGAGTTATTAAATCATCTTAAGAAACTTTGAGTTTGTCTAACTCACAATTACAAAGGTTACTTGAGGAATGCCCAACAAACTCTCTATGATGTAGGGTTTAGTATTTTTCCTCACTCTTGACATTTTTGCATATGTTTATGTAAACTTCAACTATTTTGCATTTCTTTTTAACATATGTCAAAGCCTTTTCTTAAAGAATGATGTAGGTCTACTTTGTATTGCAGCAAGTTCGCGGAGCTATCAATAACCCTAAATCTTCACTCATATCCAAAGTTTCACTAAGATAAGCATAACATTAAAAGAAGTATCTTCCTTTTTACTTATATTTTTATAAGATTTATGTTATAAGGAAACATTTTAATTAGCATCAGGTATGCTTGTTTTACTGCAAACTGCATAGAAATACTAAATTTTAAGTTAAGATAGCTTGCAACATCTCACATAAAGGGTACTTAAACAAAGGTGCATAGGCTAGAAAACCATCAAATAAACAAAACCATTATACAACCTTAACCAAACAACCCATATGGTATGGATTTCGTGGATCTAGCAAGCAACCCCTCCCGTATGTGCAATATTACTCTCCCTCAAGAGAGCCACCCCTCCCATATGTGCAAGATTACTCTCCCTCAAGAGAGCCATTGTTTTATAATGGGAACAATCTTTTGGAAACCTCAAATAGACAGTTCGATCGTTTTAATATTTTTCGACATCTTATTCCATAAGAAACAAAAGCAAGCAACAATTGCAAAGTAATTGTTCATCAAACCTTTGATTGAGGAGTTATCTTCAGGCCAATGCTCGTCAAGTTGCTCCTCTTCAGTGGGATAATAGCACAATCTGAAACATAGGAAAAAGCACGAAAAAGCCAATTGCAAAGTAATTGTACATCAAACCTTTGATCTGAGTAGTTGATCTTCAGGCCAATGCTTGTCAAGTTGCTCCTCTTCAGTGGGATAATAGCACAAGCTGGAGCATGGGAACAACTAGCCATTCCAAAGAGGGTGTTTGCAGAACATTACAGAGATGAATTTGACAATTAAGTGTTACATGGTTATCAGAAGTGCTGGATTGATTGATACTCGACGACAACCTATTTATGATGGTTTTTAAAGATCGGTGTCTAAAACCCTCATACTCTTGTTGTCAAGTATTCAATCCAACACTTCTCATAACCTATGACAGGTCGTTTGGCAGCTTGTTGCCAAAACTTTTTCATTGATAAACACAGCAGCGAAGCCATTTCTCCCATGCCCAACACAGAATACCAAATTTTATTTGTGAGGGAACACAAACAGAACGATTGGATCTCAGATATCTCCTCGTCGCTAATTTGCGCACGGTCCTTTGAACAAATTTACTCCTACACCGACGATCTATTTATAATCTGTGTTTTGGGGAATCTTGTTGAATTCTACGTGCGAGCGATGAGCGTTAATCCACGTAGCAGAAGAGCGACCATCCATCCAGCTATGTGATTAAATTAGTTGAAATGTCTGTAAAAAGATTCGTCTTCATCATCTTGCAGGCATCTTGCCCAGTGGGGCGGTGGGCGAATCTGGGGGGCTCCATCCATAAAGTAAAGTACTGTATGGATGTGGGTTCCATCATCCATGTCTGTGCTTTGTGACTACGGAGTTTATCTGCGCTGCAGAAATCACACAGCACACATTCAATGTTGCAAGTTCTATTTTACCTATTTTTCACTGTTACTGTGCAAAAAAGGAGAAAAAGATGAATGCTGGCAGACAGGACTTTTGGAGAAAAAAGTTTACTGTGCAGAAAAAGTTGAAATCTGGCTTTAGGATTTGTTGGGATAAAAGCTTTACTCTGCAGAAAAGTAGAAAAAGATGAATTGAGGAATTTTTTTTGGAATCGCCGCATTTGAATACAATAAATTTCTTACATTTGATTCTTAGTGCATGCCAACAGTCGATACTATGGAATGGTATCAGAGCCACACAGCATCTCAGTGTTTCTGTAAGAAGCTGATCAAGTTATTATGAATATAATTCTACATTGTGAGTTTTATCTGAAGTTCTGTTTATTACAAGTTCTATTCTGTATCTGAAGTTTCGTCATCTAGTTCTGTTTACTTCAAATCTAGCTGTAATAGCGCTCCTGTAGGCAATGGAAATGATTGCTAAGTGAATTGGCTGTGTTTTAAGGGTTTCAGAGTGGTCTCTTTGAAGGGTCATAGCCATTGAGTTGAGGCGCCCTAAATCTCTGTTTTTGTAGACCTAACTGAGGCAGAACCCTTACACCTTCCTCACTATAGTCTAGATTGTGAGCAGAATGACAGTGAAGAAGTTTCTCTTGCAGAGAGACGATCATCCTTTCAGAACGAATGTTCTACTTTCGATTCCTCCATCATCCACATTCAGGATAATCATCCTTCTCAAAACTGGCAGCTTCCTACTATCTTACCTAATGAAGTTTATTCTCTTAAGTGGTGGCATTATAAGAGTGCTACTCAAATAAAAATTTCCTCAGTTGATGTGTCCTTTACTGATTCTGAGGACCCTATACATATTAATTTGTTAGATAAATCCCAGATTGATTGGGCAATCAATGCTGGCTACAAGTATGCGCACCTCGGTGCTATAAACTTGGTTTAGGTCCTTTAGTTCGCCCGTATTTACTTGTTTCCTCTTTATGTGTTGTTGTTGACACCCGACACCATCAATTTTCCGATGCTATCATTGGTGGCTTTACCACCCCTCTACATGATGGTCCTGCCTTTGGGACTATCTTCCCAAAATACTCCGTAAGCTTGGATGACCCCCATATCCATAACCTTCTCAAAGCTTACATCCTCTCGCAGGGTTTCAAAATGATGACTGGATCTAAGATCATCCAGTTAAAAAGTGCTGTCTGCGTCCGATTTGGGAATGACACTCTCCCTCCACTCCATTCTAAGGTCCATCAGAGTTCACGCTTGCAAAGCCTGGTGGAGTCGGACAAATCTAAAAATGCACAACCAGTTACTTTTGACTGGACCATAATCACTTAGCCCCAAAGATGGGAAGTGAAATACCAAGAGTTAAGGAATGCAGAAAATTTACAGCATTCTATCACCAATAAACCTTAACTTTTGATCGTCAGACAAGCTCATTCTGTCTTCCAGAGACAGCCCCTGCCCCGACATTTTCTTCTCCTCTCTTGAGATCTTCCTCTGTATCCTCTCAAAGATCTGATACAAGTCTCAAGAATCTTCCTCCTACATCTGTACCTCAATCTACATCAGTATCCTACACTAGATTATATGATTCAGAACATAGATGACAACACAGCAATTGTCCTGCGTGTAGGAAAATTCTTAAAAAACTCCAACACCATAAGCAGACTCCGAGTCTAGGAATGTTTACACTTCCCAGCCAACAAGATTCGTATGAAGCAGTAATCCAAGGTCGCAAATCTTTCTTTCCAGGAAGAAATTTGCTGGATGTTCCTTTCAGGCAATACTCTGTTGAAGGAACTAGTAAAAAAGAGTTTCTCCCGACCAAATCCTCAGGACCAGATGAATCTGTGTCTGATGAAATTAAGTTAGCCAATTGGGGAAACCTGCAAAATAAGCTTACTGCCCAGAATCTGGATGACATGGCTCTTGACCTGCAAAATATGAAGAGTTCCATCGTTGAAGAAAAAGAGAAAGTCTCTATGGTTGAAACAAGGCTTGATCTGATGAACCATCTTCTAGCAGATTCTGAAGAAATAAAAGGTGTTGTAGCTAAGGCTGCAGACAAGATTGAAAGATGTTTGGCTCGGTTAGAAGAACTTATTAGCCAAACAAGAGAGTTGAAAAAGAGAGCTCTTGGATTGAGTCCATCTGTCTATGCCATGGCAGCAAAAGGACATGAGAAAAAGAATACAGAGAAAAAGCTTGAAAGAAGGTTATCATTTGGAATGTTCCACGTCGTGGAAGAAGAAGAAGAAGAAGAAGAAGAAGACAACAGACCAGAATGGAATTTTGGTCGCGATGAAGCGGACTTTGCAGAAGTCCAGGAATGGATAGGACATTTCAAGTCCTTTAAACCCGCTGTAGAGCAAAATTATTTAAACATGATGTCTGCTCAGTTAGAATCTTCCAGTTCGCATAACCCACCAAGAAGAGATACATTTGATCTAGATATGACAGATGCCACCAAAGCTCCTAAGCTGAATACAAATTTTGGCATCAATTCCATTAATAATATCATATCTCAAATGTCGGATCAGCCCGTACTAAACATTCAGTGCCAGTCCCGGGATGAAATAAAAGATGCCCTCACTCTTTTGTTTCACTGGAGTTTATACAAGAGAACTCAGGATAGTTCTCTCACAAGACAACAACTTGTTGGTCAAATTGTTGCTGGACTATCAGGTCTAGCCAATGAATGGTGGAGATGGCTTCCTCAAGAGGCCAGAAATGAGATGTTAAATGCCGAAGATGCAGACCAACAGATCCTTAAAGCTCATGGGAAAGAGTTCCATGGCCCAGATGATCACGACGAGTCTGATCATTTTTCTTCTTTGTATATGCCAGCCCGGCTTTGTGATCTTTCACAAGCTGAAGCTTATTTCTGCTATATGCAGAAGTTACTGATCTTCTTAGGAAAGTCAAGTGACCCCGCTTACCTAAAGCATTATCTCAGAAGTTTTCCAAGTCATGTTCCTGATGCAGTGGAAAGATATATGAAAGATAAGAATATAAATTATCGAGGTCTTTCTCTTGCCCAGCTCCATAATCATATTATTGAAACATGGCAAGAACATTGTCTTGAAAAAAGGGTCAGTAAAGATTTCAGGCGACAACAGAGTATGTTCTCCCCATATTTCTATAAAAATGTTGCAAAGATGCCTGACTGGGGATGTGGTGCGCACAACCGAGGACATTTGCATGATTCTTGTAAATGTCATAAACAACAGAAGAAAAAAGGGTTTTACACGAGTCAGCCTCGCTATCACTATTCTGATAAACCCTTGCAGTATAAAAGAAGGTCTCATTGCTATAGATCTAAACCTCAAAAGGTTAATCCTCCTTGAAGATTTATCAGACGTCGTTCTCACAAGTCTGATAAAGAAGTTTGTTTTATCTGTGGAAATTCAGGTCATTGGGCTAATAAGTGTCCTAAACGGAAATCTAAGCCCAAACTTGCTTCTTTTTGTGACAGTCTTGATCCCTGTTGGTGGGATCTACCTTCCCCAGAAGAATCGCCCGACGGCAAAGTATTGTTTCTTCCTGCTGATGATTCAGATGAGCCTTCAGATTCTCAATCTGACCTTGATTCTCCTCATGTTGCTATGAATAAATTTGCTCCTTCTTCCTCCTCCTCAGAGTCTGAAGAAGAACCAAATTTAGGGGGGTTCGAGCCGCCAGAGTTCGATTTCTCTCTTAATATGCTTTCTCTGAGCAAGACTCAGAATAAAGAAAAGAGACTTGCAGAACTTGATTTGCAACTATCAGAGACGCCTCCATTCGAGTATCTCTGAAAGAAGAAAAGGAAGCATTATTGAAACAGATCGAGCATGAGAAAGGTAAGATGAAGATAACTGTTGTTACACCTGCATTGTACAATCCTGCTGAGCTATATAAAGGCTACCCAGATGGCCACGAAGATAGATAGAGCTATAGAACTGATAAAGAACAAATGCTCAGACTGCAAATCAGGGATAAGCAGCAACAGATCAAACAACTGTGTATGGAAGTTGAAGATCTTAAATGCATGATTAATATCATACAAGCTGAAAAGGATCAATCATCTGACGAAGAGCTCAGTAAGCATTACGACAGAGCAATGAGCACAGAAAGTCCTAGGATTAGAGAACCCTCTCCTGATCCTACCCTTGCAATGCTTACAGGCCTGAAGATATTCATCAAAGTCCAATTTAAGCCGAGTGAGTTTAAATCCTATGCCCTAGACTGTATGCTAGACTCCGGTTATCAAGTCAACCTTGCTAAAGGTTCGACTTTACCATCATTCTACTGGGAAAAGACCAGTGATAGAGGTGCTGCAATAGAAGCTACTCCCGTCACTCTAAATGCCAAAGCTGAATTCTTCCCAGCCCGGTTTAAAAGAGTCAAAGATAAGGTGACTTTGTACAGGCTAGATAATATTAATGAAGATTGTATTTTAGGTTCCGAGTTTCTTCATAGAGTTAGCCTGTTTGTTGTAGATACCAAGAAAATGTTATTTTCCTGTATCATAAATAACCAGAAAGTTACCCTGCCTATCTCTTTCCATTCATCTCCCAGATGTCAAGCCATTGAGCAGAAGCCTGTAAGTACTCCTAACCCTGCCTCATCTCTCGAAGATGGAAAGAAGTCAAGTTTTCTCAGAATTACATGGTGAAAAGGCTTTAGCAGATATTTTCTGAGAGACTGAAGAAAGAATGCTGTGCAGAAAGCCCCAATGCTTTCTAGAAGTGAGAGAAATATTTCGTTTCTCTTCCTTAAGATCCTCTGCAGAAGATTAAGCCAATGAAGGCTTCAGCTAGACTAATGTCTCCCTTAGAAAGGGAATTTTGCTCAAAAGAAGTTAAAGAACTTCTGGACAAAGGTCTGATAGAGCCATCAAAGAGCCCTTGGGCTTGCAGAGCATTCGTCGTCAATAACCATTCTGAGATCAAAATAGGAAAGCCAAGGCTAGTAGTAAACTACAAGCCATTGAATGCAGTTCTACAGAAGATTAGGTACCCTCTTCCTGATAAGGCAAGCCTGTCGCAGAGAATTGCAGGCTGCACTATCTTCAGCAAGTTCGATCTCAAATCTGGTTTCTACCAGATAGGAATAAAGGCTGAAGATCGGTTCAAAACAGCGTTTGTAGTTCCACATGGTCAATATCAATGGAAGGTGCTGCCGTTTGGTATTAACAATGCCCCGTCAGATTTCCAGAAAATAATGGAAGACATATTTCGAGATATGCATTGGGCATTGGTGTTCATAGACGATATCTTAATTTGTTCCAAAAGTCTGGAAGATCATTTGAAGCATTTGCAGAAGTTCTATGAACTGGTTTACAAACATGGGTTAATCCTCTCAGAGACTAAAATGGAGATCGGGAAAACAGAGATTGAGTTTCTTGGATTCAAGATTTAGAAAGGATAATTCATACTGCAAAATCATGTCCTCCAAGTATTCAGTCGCTTTCCAGATCAAATCCTGGACAAAACCCAGCTTCAGAGATTTCTTGGAAGTCTCAATTATATTCGGCCTTTTTATAAAGGTCAAGCTACTGATATCCATCTGTTGCAGCAAATACTGAAAAAGAACCCTGGTAGATGGACTTCAAAAATGACGAAGACAGTTCAGAGTATCAAAGAAAAGTTTTTACATCTGCCTTCCCTCTCTTTGCCACAGGGAATTGGTAAGTTAATCATCGAGACTTGTGCTTCATCACATACTTGGGGTGGAGTATTGTTGGAATCCATTGAAGGCAAAGAACATATTTGTGGATATGGCTTTGGTTCGTTTAAAGCAGTAGAACTAAACTATCCCTGGAGCCATAAAGAGATACTTGCAGTCAAGAAGACTGTACACCACTTCATTATGTTCCTTAAACCAGTCAAATTTATTATTAGAATAGATTTGAAGATTACGCCTGGTATTTTCAAAAATGAAAACTTAATGGCTGAGAATAGTAGTAGGATATTGAAATGGTTTATCTGGTAGAGTAATTTTGATTTTGATATTATTTATAAACCAGGTCATTTAAATTGTCTTGCTGACATGCTCACCAGGGAGCAAAGTTCAAATACGCCAGCCTTGAAGATGTTTTCTGCCGGAGCTTCAAGCTCTGCACCAGGTCAATCCAGTTCGAATCAAGGCAAAGCACCAATGGAAAAGCCGAAGGAAGGATTGTTTCTTCTACCATGGGATGAAAGCCTGCCAGAAGAAGTTCGTAGCCAACTGCTAGAGTATGCTTCAAGGAATGAAGCAGAAAGGTTCCTAGAATTAACATTGATCAAAAGAATCTAGTATTCACCATTGAATATTGAAATCATGGAACGATGGGAGAAAGAAGCTTTGAACAACTTCAAGAATGCTAAAGAAAAACTCCTCAGATGCAGAGAAGTTTGGCTGGATTGCAACGATGAAGAGCAAGGTTCCATTTGGTATGTTGATCTTGGAGAAGGCCAACTCACCTGGACTTCTTACAATTTAATTCTTTAGTTTTGTAGGGAACAGAAGAAAATCATTATATGTGTAGATCCCAGCACTTTGCGGCATAATACAGCATGGTCCAAATGGACAGAGATATTCCTGGACAAGTTCTGTCCCAGGAAAGATTGGAAAAATCGACAAGCCAATTTCACGATTCACATGAAAGCCGATATGGAAATTGCAGATAGAGAACACCAGTGTTTCAATTTCCTTCTGCACTTTGAAGGTGGCAAGTACCGTAGACTAGAACACACCCTGTATACGTCCCAGAAATTTGTTAGAAGAAATAAATAGGGAGAAATCATAGACTCCAAGGTCTTAACTCGTGAAGTTCCACTTAACTTCAAGGTTGAGTCTCAGTTCCGCGGAGAGTTTCTATATGGTCCCAATGAATTATTCCATGGGTTCGATATAGAACAATGTTTTGGTTCTATGCTATATCTGCCACCTAAGTTCAAAGATCATCCGCCGTATCTAGATGATTCCCAGTACTTCTATGACTCAGATTATGATACGTGGGATTTTATGTGCGGAGGAGTCGATATTGCCGGCCACACTCAGTGCGTTTTCTTTCAAGGAAGAGATCCTTTCAACTAAAGAGAAAGCTGTGGTGGGCCATTTTGAAGACTGCCGTGGGCCAGTATAGCTCCACTGTGTAATATTTGTAGTTAGGACTGTCGTGGGCCAGATGCTCCACTCTATATTTTAGTTAGTACAGTCCGTCATGAGTATGATTCCAGGTCCCCATATGTCTCTGACCGATGAAGGGACGAGATAATGACTGTGGCTATCCCCACATGTCACCCCAGATGATTCTTTATGACTCATAGTTGTCAGTTTGAGTCTACCGGTTTACCAATTGACCTAGTGCTGTCAATCGATGCCCACCGAGATACCGGGTGGATGTTGTATAAATAAGACCCTCGAAAATCATTATATTCATAGGATTTGGAGAGTTTGCAAAGTTTCTCTACAACTAGTGTATTGAGTCTGTAAGAGTAGTATGCTCTGCAACTTGCCCTCGTGGTACAAGATTGCATCAGAACCTCGGTTATATTATAGAGTTTGTAATAGCGTCTGTAAAGAGTAATATGCTCTGCAGCTTGGCTTTAAGCTATAAGACTGCATCAGAAAGCTCTGTATAGTGTGTATTGTAAGGATCGAGTCTGTAAAGATTTATTATGCTCTGCAGCTTGGCCTTGTGCTATAAGACTGCACCAAAAAACTCAGTTGTGTGAGAGTAGCGGTGATGAGCTTCGTTGTCCAAAGCTGAAATACTTTAGAGAATGTTGTATGAAGAACATGTGATGTGTGTTCGATCACTGGTTGGAATAGAGAAACTTCTTCACTGTCATTATGCTCACAATCTAGACTATAGTGAGGAATAGCATCCATTGACGGGTCCATTGGTGTAAGGGTTCTGACTCACTTAGGTCTACAACAACAGGGATTTACGGCGCCTCAACTCAACGGCTATGACCCTTCAAAAAGACCACTCTAAAACCCTTAAGACACAGCCAATTCACTCAGCAATCATTTCCATTGTTGCCTACAGGAGCGCTATTACGGCTAGATTTGAAGTAAACAAAACTAGATGACGAAACTTCAGATACCGAATAGAACTTGTAATAATCAGAACTTCAGATAAAATCACAATGTAGAATTATATTCATAATAACTTGATCAGCTTCTTACAGAAACACTGAGATGCTGTGTGGCTCTAATACCATTCCAACCAGCGATCGAACACATCACAGGTTCTTCATACAATATTCTCTAAAGCAGTTCGGCTTCGGATAGCGAAGCTCATCACCGCTACTCTCACACAACTGAGTTTTCTGGTGCAGTCTTATAGCACAAGGCCAAGCTGCAGAGCATAATAACTCTTTACAGACTCGATACTTACAATACACACTATACAGAGCTTTCTGATGCAGTCTTATAGCTTAAAGCCAAGCTGCAGAGCATATTACTCTTTACAGACACTATTACAAACTCTATAATATAACTGAGGTTCTGATGCAATCTTGTACCATGAGGGCAAGTTGTAGAGCATACTACTCTTACAGACTCAATACACTAGTTGCAGAGCGACTTTGCAGACTCTCCAAATGCTATGAATATAATGAACCCCGATGGTCTTATTTATACAACATCCACCCAGTATCTCGGTGGGCATCAACTGACAGCACTAGGTCAATCGGTAAACCGGTAGACTCAAACTGACAACTATGAGTCATAAAGAATCATCCGGGGTGACATATGGGGACAACCACAGTCATTATCTTGTCCCTTCATTGGTCAGTGACATATGGGGACCCGGAATCATACTCATGACATACTGTACTAACTAAAATATAGAGTGGATCATCTGGCCCACAACAGTCCTAACTACAAATATTACACAGTGGAGCTATACTGGCCCACGACAGTCTTCAGAATGGCCCACCATAGCTTTCTCTTTAGTTGAAAGGATCTCTTCCTTGAAAGAAAACGCACTGAGTGTGGCCGGCAATATCGACTCCTCCACACAGACAATCCCACGTATCATAATCTAAGCCATAGAAGTATTGGGAATCATCTAGATACGGTGGATGATCTTTGAACTTAGGTGGCGGATATAGCATAGAACCAAAACATTGTTCTATATTGGATCCATGGAATAATTCATTGGGACCATACAGAAACTCTCTACGGAACTGAGACTCAACCCTGAAGTTAAGACCTTGGAGTCTATGATTTCTCCCTGTTCATTTCTTCTAACAAATTTATGGGACGTATACAGGGTGTGTTCTAGTCTACGGTACTTGCCACCTTCAAAGTGTAGAAGGAACTTGAAACACTGGTGTTCTCTATCTGCAACTTCCATATCGGCTTTCAAGTGAATCGTGAAATTGGCTCGTCGATTTTCCCAATCTTTCCTGGGACAGAACTTGTCCAGGAATATCTCTGTCCATCTGGACCATGCTGTATTATGCTGCAAAGTGCTGGGATCTACACATATAATGATTTTCTTCTGTTCCCTGCAAAACTGAAGAATTAAATTGTAAGAAGTCCAGGTGAGCTGGCCTTCTCTGAGATCAACATACCAAATGGAACCTTGCTCTTCATCGTTGCAATCCAGCCAAACTTCTATGCATCTGAGGAGTTTTTCTTTAGCATTCTTGAAGCTGTTGAAAGCTTATTTCTCCCATCGTTCCATGATTTCAATCTTCAATGGTGAAGACTGGATTATTTTGATCAATGTTAATTCTAGGAACCTTTCTGCTTCATTCCTTGAAGCATACTCTAGCAGTTGGCTGCGAACTTCTTCTGGTAGGCTTTCATCCCATGGTAGAAGAAACAATCCTTCCTTCGGCTTTTCCATTGGTGCTTTGCCTCGATCCGAACTGGATTGACCTGGTGCAGAGCTTGAAGCTCCGACAGAAAACATCTTCAAGGCTGGCGTATTTGAACTTTGCTCCCTAGTGAGCATGTCAGCAAGACAATTTAAATGACCTGGTTTATAAATAATATCAAAATCAAAATTACTCTACCAGATAAACCATTTCAATATCCTGCTACTATTCTCAGCCATTAAGTTTTCATTTTTGAAAATACCAAGCATAATCTTCAAATCTGTTCTAATAATAAATTTGACTGGTTTAAGGAACAGAATGAAGTGGTGTATAGTCTTCTTGACTGCAAGTATCTCTTTATGGCTCCAAGGATAGTTTAGTTCTGCTGCTTTAAACGAACCAGAGCCATATCCACAAATATGTTCTTTGCCTTCAATGGATTCCAACAATACTCCACCCCAAGTATGTGATGAAGCATAAGTCTCGATGATTAACTTACCAATTCCCTGTGGCAAAGAGAGGGGAGGCAGATGTAAAACCTTTTCTTTGATACTCTGAACTGTCTTCGTCATTTCTGAAGTCCATCTGCCAGGGTTCTTTTTCAGTCTTTGCTGCAACAGATGGATATCAGTAGCTTGACCTTTATAAAAAGGCCGAATATAATTGAGACTTCCAAGAAATCTCTGAAGCTGGGTTTTGTCCAGGATTTGATTTGGAAAGTGACTGAATACTTGGAGGACATGATTTTGCAGTATGAATTATCCTTTCTAAATCTTGAATCCAAGAAACTCAATCTCTGTTTTCCCAATCTCCATTTTAGTCTCTGAGAGGACTAACCCATGTTTGTAAACCAGTTCATAGAACTTCTGCAAATGCTTCAAATGATCTTGCAGACTTTTGGAACAAATTAAGATATCGTCTATGAACACCAATTCCCAATGCATATCTCGAAATATGTCTTCCATTATTTTCTGGAAATATGATGGGGCATTGTTAATACCAAACGGCAGCACCTTCCATTGATATTGACCATGTGGAACTACAAACGCCATTTTGAACCAATCTTCAGCCTTTATTCCTATTTGGTAGAAACCAGATTTGAGATCGAACTTGCTGAAGATAGTGCAGCCTGCAATTCTCTGCAAAAGGATTTCCTTATCAGGAAGAGGGTACCTGATCTTCTGTAGAACTGCATTCAATGGCTTGTAGTTTACTACTAGCCTTGGCTTTCCTCTTTTGATCTCAGAATGTTTATTGATGACGAATGCTCTGCAAGCCCAAGGGCTCTTTGATGGCTCTATCAGACCTTTGTCCAGAAGTTCTTTAACTTCTTTTGAGCAAAATTCCCTTTCTGAGGGAGACATTAGTCTAGCTGAAGCCTTCATTGGCTTAATCTTCTGCATAGGATCGTAAGGAAGAGAAACAAAATATTTCTCTCGCTTCCAGAAAGCATTGGGGCTTTCTGCACAACATTCTTTCTTCAGTCTCTCAGAAATATCTGCTAAATCCTTTTCACCATGTAATTCTGAGAAAACTTTACTTCTTTCCATCTTCGAGAGCTGAGCAGGGTTAGGAGTACTTACAGGCTTCTGCTCAATGGCTTGACATCTGGGAGATGAATGGAAAGAGATAGGCAGGGTAACTTTCTGGTTATTTATGATACAGGAAAATAACATTTTCTTGGTATCTACAGCAAATGGGCTAACTCTATGAAGAAACTCGGAACCTAAAATACAATCTTCATTAATACTATCTAGCCTGTACAAAGTCACCTTATCTTTGACTCCTTTAAACCGGACTGGGAAGAATTCAGCTTTGGCATTTAGAGTGACAGGAGTACCTTCTATTGCAGCACCTCTATCACTGATCTTTTCCCAATAGAATGATGGTAAAGCCAAACCTTTAGCAAGGTTGACTTGACAACCGGAGTCTAGCATACAGTCCAGGGCATAGGATTTAAACTCACTCGGCTTAAACTGGACTTTGATGAATATCTTCGGGCCTGTAAGCATTGCAAGCGTAGGATCAGGAGAGGGTTCTCTAATCCTAGGAATTTCTGTGCTCATTGCTCTGTTGTAATGCTTACTGATCTCTTCGTCAAATGATTGATCCTTTTCAGTTTGCATGATATTAATCATGCATTTAAGATCATCAACTTCCATACACAGTTGTTTGATCTATTGCTGCTTATCCCTGATTTGCAGTCTGAGCATTTGTTCTTTATCAGTTCTATAGCTCTATCTATCTTCGTGGCCATCTGGGTAGCCTTTATATAGCTCAGTAGGATTGTACAATGCAGGTGTAACAACAGTTATCTTCATCTTACCTTTCTCATGCTCGATCTATTTCAGTAATGCTTTCTTTTCTTCTTTCAGAGATGCACGAAGCTGATACTCGAATGGAGGCGTCTCTGATAGTTGCAGATCAAGTTCTGCAAGTCTCTTTTCTTTATTCCGAGTCTTGCTCAGAGAAAGCATATTAAGAGAGAAATCGAACTCTGGCGGCTAGAACCCCCCTAAATTTGGTTCTTCTTCGGACTTTGAGGAGGAGGAAGAAGGAGCAAATTTATTCATAGCAGCATGAGGAGAATCAAGGTCAGATTGAGAATCTGAAGGCTCATCTGAATCATCAGCAGGAAGAAATAATACTTCGCCTTCGGGCGAGTCTTCTGGGGAAGGTAGATCCCACCAACAGGGATCAAGACTGTCGCAAAAAGCAGCAAGTTTGGGCTTAGATTTTCATTTAGGACACTTATTAGCCCAATGACTTGAATTTCCACAGATAAAACAAACTTCTTTATCAGACTTGTGAGAACGATGTCTGATAAATCTTCGAGGAGGATTAACCTTTTTAGGTTTAGATCTATAGGAATGCAACCTTCTTTTATACTGCAAGGGTTTATCAGAATAGTGATAGCAAGGCTGACTCGTGTAAAACCCTTTTTTCTTCTGCTATTTCTGACATTTACAAGAATCATGCAAATGTCCTCGGTTGTGCGCACCACATCCCCAGTCAGGCATCTTTGCAACATTTTTATAGAAATATGGGGAGAACATACTCTGGTGTCGCCTGAAATCTTTACTGACCCTTTTTTCAAGACAGTGTTCTTGCCATGTTTCAATATTATGATTATGGAGCTGGGCAAGAGAAAGACCTCGATAATTTATATTCTTATCTTTCATATATCTTTCCACTGCATCAGGAACATGACCTGGAAAACTTCTGAGATAATGCTTTAGGTAAGCGGGGTCACTTGACTTTCCTAAGGAGATCAGTAACTTCTGCATATAGCAGAAATAAGCTTCAGCTTGTGAAAGATCACAAATTCGGGCTGACATATGCAAAGAAGCAAAATGATCAGACTCATCGTGATCATTTGCGCCATGGAACTCTTTCCCTAGAGCTTTAAGGATCTGTTGGTCTGCATCTTTGGCATTTAACATCTCATTTCTGGCCTCTTGAGGAAGCCATCTCCACCATTCATTGGCTAGACCTGATAGTCCAGCAACAATTTGACCAGCAAGTTGTTGTCCTGTGAGAGAACTATCCTAAGTTCTCTTGTATAAACTCCAGTGAAACAAAAGAGTGAGGGCATCTTTTATTTCATCCTGGGACTGGCACTGAATGTTCAGTATGGGCTGATCGGACATTTGAGATATGATATTATTAATGGAATTGATGCCAAAATTTGTATTCAGCTTAGGAGCTTTGGTGGCATCTGTCATATCTAGATCAAATGTATCTCTTCTTGGTGGGTTATGCAAACTGGAAGATTCTAACTGAGTAGACATCATGTTTAAATATTTTTGCTCTAGAGCGGGTTTAAAGGACTTGAAATGTCCTATCCATTCCTGGTCTTCTGCAAATTCCGCTTCATCGCGACCAAAATTCCATTTTGGTCTGTTGTCTTCTTCTTCTTCTTCCATGACGTGGAAGATTCCAAATGATAAGCTTCTTTCAAGATTTTTCTTTGTATTCTTTTTCTCATGTCCTTTTGCTGCCATGGCATAGACAGATGGACTCAATCCAGGAGCTCTCTTTTTCAGCTCTCTTGTTTGGCTAATAAGTTCTTCTAACCGAGCCAAATGTCTTTCAATCTTGTCTGCAGCCTTAGCTACATCACCTTTTATTTCTTCGGAATATGCTAGAAGATGGTTCAGCAGATCAAGCCTTGTTTCAACCATAGAGACTTTCTCTTTTTCTTCAAGGATGGAACTCTTGATATTTTGCAGCCATGTCATCTAGATTCTGGGCAGTAAGTTTATTTTGCAGGTTTCCCCAATTGGATAACTTAATTTCATCAGACACAGATTCATCTGGTCCTAAGGATTTGGTCAGGAGAAACTCTTTTTTACTAGTTCCTTCAGCAGAGTATTTCCTGAAAGGAACATCCAGAAAATTTCTTCCTGGAAAGAAAGATTTGCGACCTTGGATTACTGCTTCATATGAATCTTGTTGCCTGGGAAGTGTAAACATTCCTAGACTCGGAGTCTGCTTATGGTGTTGAAGCTTTTGAAGAATTTTCCTACACGCAGGACAATTGCTGTGTTGTCCTCTATGTTCTGAATCATATAATCCAGTGTAGGATACTGATGTAGATTGAGGTACAGATGTAGGAGGAATATTCTTGAGACTTGTATCAGATCTTTGTGAGGATACAGAGGAAGATCTCAAGAGAGGAGAAGAAAATGTTGGAGCAGGGGTTGTCTCCGGTAGATGGAATGAGCTTGTCTGACGATCAAAAGTTAAGGGTTTATTGGTGATAGAATGCTGTAAATTTTCTGCATTTCTTAACTCTTGGTATTTCACTTCCTATCTTTGGGGGTAAGTGATTCTGGTCCAGTCAAAAGTAACTGGTTGTGCGTTTTTAGATTTGTCCGACTCCACCAGGCTTTGCAAGCGTGAACTTTGATGGACCTTAGAACGGAGTGGAGGGAGAGAGTCATTCCCAAACCGGACGTAGACAACACTTTTTAATTGGCTTTCTTATTAGTTTGTATCATATTGAATAATACTTTGATTCAATTATTAATCCATGCCCATGTTACATAGTATAACTTTCGTTCTTTTTAAAATAGTTTATATCTTTATATTGAATATGTAGAGATATATGGGGTTGAGGGTGGGGCCAATGGTGTGGATTTTGCATTTTTGGCGCGGAGTTGTAATTGTAAAAAAAATTAGTTTTAGATTTTTATGGTTTAGAAATTTTGAATAAATTATTGTTTATTTTTAAAATATTTTTTTGATATTTTATTCATTAATAATGAAAAATGTGATATGTTTTATGTATTGTGAGTTAATATTTTTATATAAAATCTATTTTTTGGGGGGTTGTTTAGGATCATATAGTTTCCTTCATCTTATTAACGTTGGGGCAATCGTTGGGTATTGGATAGTACAAGGTATGGGCTGTGGCAAAAGTACTAACACAAAATCTGAGCTGATGGCATTATGGGCCCTTTTATCTGTATCAAAGATTATGGACATTCCTCTACACTCTATATATGGTGATTCCCTTGTCATCATATCATGGGCTACAGGAAAGGGCACACTGAACTTACCTCATCTGAGTCATTGGTGTGATGATATTAGAGAATTACTGCATATCTTTCCGGACGTGAACATGAAACACATATTTTGTGATCATAACCAGATAGCTGACAGTCTCTCTAAAAAAACACTCTCTCTTGATTCAAGATCTGGATTTTTCAAGGGATCTCTGAATGATATGATTACTGATCATGGTAATTTTCAGCTATATTAGCTAGTGCTGGGCATTAGCCCTCTTTTTTTAGCACATAATTTTGTTGACATAAATGGGATCTTAGCAATCCCATGAAGAGACCCTCAGTCTTCTTCTTATGCTCATGATTTATGTTGCTTCTATCCATTTCTGAAAGAATGAATAAATCTAACCTATCTATATAGGAGTGATGATAAGAGCTTGCAATACAACAGGCTTGTGACCATATTGCCCATGGTTTGATGTCGGGGACTCGCCTTTGTGCTAAGAGGACACCCCATTGCTCCGAATCCATTCATGATGAATGTCTCTATGACTGATTGTATATGATGATCTTTGATTCAATAGAATAACAGGATCTGGTATTTTTTCCTTTGAAAAAAAAAAGGTATGGACTTGCTTGTAATGGGTTCTAGGAAGTGACCTATAGGTTGAAGCAAGTTCATATGATTGTGAGTTGTGAGTTTGATAAACAATTTTATTATGATATTGAGGCTTTGTGTTAGTTGGGAATCAGGAGAGTTGTTATATGTTATCATAGTTTTTAACAAGCACATAGTTAATTATTGAATCTAAAGAGTTTTTTCCAAATGCTAATACAATTAGACAAATAGAGGATGAAACCCAGTTGAACTATTCTCTTAATTAATTTTGGTGATTTCTTTCAATGTTTTTTTGAATGATTATATTGAACGAAAATTCTTGGGCCTCCATCTATCCAAGAGGTTGAGTGGGATGATAACAATCGAGTGGAATGCAATGATGTGTTTACGGTGTATTGAATGTGGTAGTTAGGTGTCTTGGTTTTGTTTTCGTTCATATTTTTTTGCTTTCAGTTGATCAATCTGTCATATGTGAACCTCTGCAATCACAGTGGTAGACATAGGAGTTGGGGTTTGATGGTATGTTGCTAATTTTGGGACTATACTCCCTATTCGTGGTATGGTATGGTCTTGGAGTTGTTCATCTCCTTAATTATTGGAGTTGTTCATCTCATCATCCATTCCCACGATTGTGAGTTGGTATTTGATGAATCTTGGTGTTTTCCACATCCATTTTGGTGTTGGTAGTCTACTCTGGTGTGTGACCTCCTCATTTCCCTTTTGTTTTAGTGCTTTCTCTTTTTCTCCATTGTGTTATCACTATCTCCATCTACTGTTATCTCTCTTTCCCTCAAATTTCCATTCATAATACATGTTGGTAGGTGAGTGCCTTATTGTTGCAATATTGTCTAGACGATTTTCGTTTACACAACTCCCTAGAAAGTGTGTGGCTTATTGTTGCATTACAAAGTACTTGGTTGGAGAAACTTTGATTGTTTGGTTATGAGAAGAGTTGTTAAATCACCTCAATGAACTCAAGGTTGAGATGGCCTTGCTCAGAGTTCCAAAGGTTGTTATAGGAGTGCCCAACAAGATCTATGAAAAGTGGGGTCTAGTATTTTCCATTTCTGTGGGGTTTTTACATATTTTTATGTAATTTTCAATTATATTGAATGTTTTTCTTGTTCACAAATCCCCATTCTTATTTCCTCTTTCTTCAAGTGTCTTTTGTACATATGCGAAAGCCTTCTTTAAAAGAATGACATAGATCTACTTTGTGTTGCAACAAGTTCATGAGTCTATCAACAACCTAATATCTCATTATGATTTCCCATATATCCAAAACGTTGCACTATGAGTCGAAGCATTCAATAAAAGGAAGCACCGACCTCTTTACTTGCATCCTCAAAAGGCTTTTGCTCTAAGGCAACACCTTACTAAGCATTATGTATGCTTATTCTACTGGAAACTCGATGAAAATATTCAATTTTAAAGCGTAACACTTTGCTTTCGCTTCTGATCTTAGAGATAAAGCCATTGAAGCTTTTGTTGTTTTAGATGAGGTTGGTTGCAACTAGTACTAGAAGAGACTTGAAGAAATATATATTGGTATTTTTTTTAATCCTTTTTCTTCTTATTAATTTGAATTATTGACCCACTTGTATTGTTATTTTAATTCTTGAAGTTCACAAGTAGTTGGAGGGTTCTAGCTTCTCTATGTTATTAGTAGACCACGTGTGATTTCCACTCTTGTCTATATTGGTGAGGCCACTTGCTCTTTTAATTTTACTATTGTTATTTAAGTTCATTGAAACATATATATAATTTTTTTTCAACTTCTAATTTATGTAAGTTGATTATCTTATGAATCACTTTGCTTCTTGTTTGTTTTTTATTTTTAAAAGAAAAAATATCGTAATTTATTATGATAACAAATTACATTCTTTACAATTTAGAGACCTCATATATTCTTTATCTAGTGAAAACCAGATTATAAAGCACTAAGTAGCCTATGTTGGAAACCATACAAACAGTGCCCAAAAGGAGCCAAATATCAATACCATGAAATAAGGCTATCCACATACTGTGGAATTTAAAAACCATGCATACAAAAAATGGGACATATCTCCCCCCAAAAAAACTTAAACATAGATGGTAAGCAAAGCTAAGGACTAAAAAAAATTATGAGTCCCATAGATCAGAACTGTCAAGCGTGTAGGGGCTGCTAATCATAGAGGAAAAGGGCTCAAGTCATCCTCCTCAATGGTATCATTCTGGCACTCCAATTTATGCCACTCGTCCTCAACTAGATTGATACATTCTTTTGATGATTGATCGACAATAAGATTCCTTTCTCTATAGACATGTTGAAAAGAGATGCTCCCGAATCTATCTAAAATTCTAATCAAGTCCTCATAAATTGGTCTGAGAAATATATTCGTAGGTGGTCTATGAGATTTCATCTAATTGATGACCAAGAAAGAATCGTTGAATAGTTGAATCATGATGATGTCCTTCGACAAATCTAATAAAAGAGTAATCCTTATTATTTGTACTACGTCCCATCTCAACAATGAACTTATACCAAGAACACATGATACAACCTGACGAGAACTCTAATAAATTCCAAGAACAAACTTATAATAACGAACTTATACCAAGAACACATGATACATCCTTAATGCATTTAGTGGCTATTTTTACCTTTGAATTGAAAAGTGATGCTACCAGTAACACTATTTTTTTTCAAGGCTAAAATTACCAAGTTTTTGAAAACCTCGAATAATGTCAGTGCAATCAAAACCCTAAATCAACCCCCAAATCTAAAAAGTGGTTCTCGAGAATCACCATTGTTTTTATTCAAGGTTAATATTACATTATGTTTGAAGTCGTGGCCTTCACAACCAGTGCCATTGTAATGAAAATGTCAAAATCAACCCTCGAATCGAAAAGAGGAAACAAAAATGTCAAAATCAACCCTTGAATCGAAAAGAGGTAACAAAAATGTCAAAATCAACCCTTGAATCGAAAAGAGGTGCTACCAGTGGCACCCCTTTCTTCTATTGGATTATAGTTATAAGCATTTTGAAACTATGCACGACATTATAAAAATATTTAATTTTTTTATCACTTCAAAAACAAAACAAAACACCAATTTTTATTAAAACCAGCGTAGAACCAAATCCTAGGCTCTATCAAGTGCCGAGAGGGATCAAATCTCTTCGTAGGTATCCATTGATTTGATTCAAACCAAAAGACACATCTTTTTATTTAAGGTCCAAATATAATATTTTATTATTAATATTTAATACTATTTATGGCCCACATATAATATTTTTTATTATTTTTTATTTTGTTATGAACTAACATTACAACATTTCCCCATACATGATTTTAAAACCATATGCAAGGCCCTCCTACAACCATGGGTTGTTTAGGATTCCTTGCACATGGTCTTAAAACCATTTGTAAGGCCCTCCTAAACCATGTACAATAAAACGATGGGTTGTTTAGAAGGCCTTGCACANTTCTGACCGACATTTATTTTGGCCTATAATTAAAAAAAATATTTTTTATTAATAAAAATAACGTTACGTAATGTTACAAGATCTCCCCCATACTAGGCTGTAGAGCGCCTCTTGGCGCAAAAACAATTTAGACAAAAACTTTATTTTTATTTTTATTTTATTTAAATACAAAAAAAAAACAAATTTTTTAACATAAAAATAAAATAACCCATTTATAATCAATAAAATATATATTAATTAAAAAATTAAAATACATTTAAAACTATAAAACATAAAAAATTTATATTTTTTAATATAAAAAAATAATATTAAAACAAATATAATATTTAAAAATAAAAACAAAAAATGATAAAACATTAAACTATATTACTCAAATATTATGGGAATATTAAAAAAAAAGGACATGTATGCTATGGAATATAAGAGGAAACGTATCGAAATGTGTTAAAATGGGGTGAGCTCAATGCTAAACATGGAGCCACCATTTTGGGGGTGGTGCCAAGTGGTGGCTTGTTGATGGTGGCTTGATGCTCGGTATTGAGCTTACTCTATTTTAACACATTTCTATACTTATTTGAAATTTTTTAATTTGTGTTTTATCAGATATTAATGACATTTTTTTTAGGTTTTTAAGTCCCAAGACTGGACAATGGAATGTCATTAGCATCAATAATGGTGGGTATGTATTGTCATTTATGGTGGGTATGTATTGTCTGCAATGATATTGATGAAAGAAAACATCAGCTGTCACCTGGTAATGTGTGTCACTCAAACTCCAACTCTAACTCTCTCTTAATGCTTGACACTTGAATTGATCCTACTCCTTCTGGTGCAGCTAGCGAGACTCCTTGTCATTAAATTCGGCGCAGAAGGTGGAGAAATCTGGTTGAAGGGAAGGGCTTGAGCTATCAATTAATTCCATTGCCCAGAACCCTAGTTGTC
Organism: Pseudotsuga menziesii; assembly: GCA_001517045.1. Taxonomy (NCBI): domain Eukaryota; kingdom Viridiplantae; phylum Streptophyta; class Pinopsida; order Pinales; family Pinaceae; genus Pseudotsuga; species Pseudotsuga menziesii. The sequence goes on from LPNX010439932.1 coordinate 121,353, forward strand.
CCCATACAAGGTTCAACTAGACACACCCATACTCATTTAGTGGGTTCAGGGACATAGTACTTACTCACCTTATTCTTGATCGCTACGCCCCTTTTATCTGGGATCATGGTTCCCGATAAAGATAAGGTTCTAATTTTGGCTCGTAGTGAACGAGTTTACTATTTTAAAAAGAGAGGGATTTCGGGAACCCAGATTGGGAATATGCCTCCAGACCTATTAAAACCAAGTCATTATTTATAATATGTGAGTTTCAGTGGTTTAGAAAATATATTAGCCACCAATTTGTTCATTTTCCCTAATATCATCACCGCCTTGCATAATTACATAGGTATACTGGGCAAATAATTTCAAATGTAATTATTTACATATTCGTCAACCTTTAGAAAAATAATTTAGTTTGCATATTTCTTATATAGTCTTATGAACTTTAGAGCTTAGACAATTAAAAGTATATAGGGACAGTCAAGAAGATGAGGGACCTTTAAGATGCAATCCTAGTTTTCAAAAACAAGATCATGTTACCAAAAAATACATGAACCCGAGCCTGACATAGCACTTGGTATGGTTCAACCTGAGCCTGACATGTCATGGAACATGTAGGATAGGAAGCTATATCGCGTACGCGTTATATAACTACAAAACGCGCTCGCGATATGTAGTTATAAAACGCGTACGCGATTTGCAAATCATAAAAAAAAAATTAAATGCACAGTCCTGAACCCGCGGCCCATTTTCAGAATCAAGAATGCGAATTCGAAGGGCCATTGGAGCGTTTTGGAGCGAGACCACTGCTTGGGATTGTTGCAGGAGCTAATTCAGGTTGAGGGGAGGAGAATTTACTCGTGCATTGTCATCCAACAAGGTAATTCAATCACCCAATGCATTTTTTTTGGGTCAATTTTTACCGTATAATTGTGTGACTTTAGATGTGTGATATTCAAATGCACTTCCCTCCTGTCTTTTTTAATTCTCAAGAGCATTACCTTATACACCTCGAAGAAGAGATTGAAGAATTTGGTTCTATCCATATCCATAGAATGTTGCTTGTGGAGAGATATATGAAGTTTCTAAAACATTTTGTGAGACAAAGAGTTCATCTAGAAGGATCTATGGCTGAGGGGTACATGGTCTTTCAGATAATGGTTCATTTGAGTGAGTACTTACCTTAATTGCATTTTGAAGCTCCATGATTATGGGGAAATAACCAAGATCAATTTTTTTAAGGAGAAAGATTAGAGGGTGGAGGGTCTTCAAAGAGGATAAGAGGTAT
>LPNX010439932.1:125895-136703 GCA_001517045.1 Pseudotsuga menziesii
ATGATAAACCCTAGTTAGGGATAGGGTTTTCCAAGTTTTTCCTTCGTTGGCATGGAATGCATTGTCCAGCGTTGGATCTCATTGGCGTGACTACATTGTCCCTACTGAGCGAAACCATAGCTTCAGAAACCATCGTAGATGGAGGTCACCGGGAAATGGACAGGAGGGAGAGGCCCCACCCTAGCTAAAATCCCATGTCATGAATCCAACAGAATCGACGGTTCATCGATCGGAGGCCTGAGAATCGATCTATGGCGAGTTGCAGGTCACCTCCAGATACCGTTCAGGGACACCTGGTGGACTTGGGCTCAGTGCGCAAAAAACCTCACGGAGCGGCAATTTTGAATTCTGTCAATTCCTTCTAGTGTGTTTGGGCATGGGAAATATGGCAATGCCAACTGCATCCCCACCATCTGTGGCTTTCCAACTTTGGCCCTCATTGGAGTGACTGCATTGTCCCCTACTGAGCGAAACCCTAGCTTCAGAAACCACCATAGACAGAGTTCATCGGGCAATGGAGAGGAGGGAGAGCCCCCCCCCAGTTAAAATCCCTCGTCACGAATCCAATGGAATTGACGGTTTTCCGATCAGAGGCCTGAGCATCGATCTATGGCGAGTTGCAGGACACCTCCAAATACCATTTAGGGTCACCTAGTGGACTTGGGCCCGGTGCGTAAAAAACCTCACAGAGTGGCAATTTTGAATTCTGTCAACTCCTGGTAGTGTGTTTGGGCATGGGAAATATGGCAATGCCAATTGCATCCCCACCATCCATGGCTTTCCATCTTTGGCCCTCATTGGCGTGAATGCATTGTCCCCTATTGAGTGAAACCCTAGCTTCAAAAACCACCGTAGATGGAGGTCATCGAGAAATGGACAGGAGGGAGAGGCCCCCCCCTAGCTAAAATCCCTCATCATGAATCCAACGGAATCAACGGTTCATCGATCGGAGGCCTGAGCATCAATCTATCGGGAGTTGCAAGTCACCTCTAGATACCGTTCAGGGACACCTGGTGGACTTGGGCCTGGTGCGCAAAAAACCTCAGAGAGCGGCAATTTTGAATTCTATCAACTCCTGCTAGTGTGTTTGGGCATGGGAAATATGGCAATGCCAACCACATCGCCACCATCCGTGGCTTTCCATCTTTGGCTCTCATTGGTGTGACTGGATTGTCCCTACTGAGCGAAACCCTAGCTTCAGAAACCATCGTAGACGGAGGTCACCGGGAAATGGACAGGAGGGAGAGGCCACCCCTAGCTAAAATCCCACGTCACGAATGCAACGGAATTGACGGTTCATCGATCAGAGGCCCGAGCATCAATCTATGGCGAGTTGCAGGTCACCTCGAGATACCGTTCAGGGACACCTGGTGGACTTGGGTCCGGTGCGCCAAAAACCTCACGGAACGGCAATTTTGAATTCTGTCAACTCCTACTAGTGTGTTTGGGCATGGGAAATATGGCAATGCCAACCGCATCCCCACCATCCGTGGCTTTCCAGATTTGGCCCTCGTTGGCGTGACTACATTGTCCCCTACTGAGCGAAACCCTAGCTCCATAAACGACCGTAGACAGAGGTCATCGGGAAATGGAGAGGAGGGAGAGGCTGCCCCCTAGCTAAAATACCATGTCACGAAACCAACGAAATCTACGATTCGTCGATCGGAGGCCCGAGCATCGATCTATGGCGAGTTGCAGGTCACCTCCAGATACCGTTCAGGGACACCTAGTGGACTTGGGCCCGGTGCGCAAAAAACCTCACGAAGTGGCAATTTTGAATTCTGTCAACTCCTGCTGGTGTGTTTGGGCATGGAAAATATGGCAATGCCAACTGCACCCCCACCATCCGTGGCTTTCCAGCTTTGGCCCTCGTTGGTGTGACTGCATTGTCCCCTACTGAGCGAAACCCTAGCAAGTCTGGTTGATAAACATGCCTACGTAAAAATATGGTGCGTTACATTCCATGCATGCCAAGTGGCATCTCGGAAAAAATATACACATGTACTAGTGTTAATATGTTGCATCAACAGTATAATTTAAATTTTGAGTTAAAAACATTGGTTTTTCTTTAATATAGCTTTTGTTTATAGATATAAACCTACACCATGCATATTATAGAACTTATTAGGTTAAGGGTTACACTCTCGAGATTTTTCTTTAGGGTACTGGGAAAAGGAAAAATATTGCTTCCACCCACATATACTTTGTGTTTACTTACACATGTTGCATGCTTTTCCCTACAAAATGCCATTGTATAAAGGGAATTATCACATAATAGATATTATATTGTTGAAGGAATGAAAGAACCCTATTACTCATAATGATGAATGATGATGATGTTCATGATGTTGACGGTGATGATGATGAGGATGTTGATGATGATGATGATGATGATGATGCTCATGATGTTGATGGTGATGATGAGGATGATGATGATGATGTTCATGATGTTGTTGGAGATGATGATGATGAGGATGATGATGATGATGATGATGAAGGTGATGATGATGATGAGGATGATGATGATGATGATGATGAAGGTGATGAAGATGATGTTGATGGTGATGGTGATGATGTTGATGGTGATGATGATGTTGAAGGTGAGGATGTTGATGAGGATGAGGATGATGATGAGCATGATGATGATCATGTTCATGATGTTGATGGTGATGATGATGATGAGGATGATGATGAGAATGATGATGATGTTCACGATGTTGATGGTGAGGATGATGATGAGAATGATGATGATGATGTTCATGATGTTGATGGTGAGGATGATGATGAGAATGATGATGATGATGTTCATGATGTTGATGGTGATGATGTTGATGTTGATGGTGAGGATGATGATGATGATGTTCATGATGTTGATGGTGATGATGATGACGTTGATGGTGAGGATGATGATGAGGATGATGTTGATGATGTTGATGATGATGATGATGATGAAGGTGAGGATGATGATGATGATGATGACAATGAGGATGATATTGATGATGTTGATGGTGATGATGATGATTGATCCATAGGACCTCAAATTTAGTGCATTAAAATTTTGTTGTAAAAGAATGCGTGCAATAGGTTATTTAAAGGAACATAAATTAATAGAAATTAAATGCTCAGAACAGGAATGAAAAACCACAACACTGATAGACAGATACAAGGAATAAAACAAAGAAACAGAGTCACAAACAGAAGTTGATAATGGAGTTCACCCCCTCCACTGGGCTACGTCTCCAGGTCCCTCTCCAATGGGAACCGATCCAATTAATGGCTTTAAAAATGGTACAATATGGTTCTAGAAACAACTTCAGCAACTGTAAAACAGAATGGTGTACAAAGTCATTAAGACCCTTCTTTGGAAATTACAATCAGCCTTCATAGGGCAAAGAAAGCCAAAGTATGACAGAGAATGTCGACTTCCATAGTACAACACCGGAACCTTTTACAGCAAACTCTCCAAGCTTCTATAACTGAGACAACAATGTACCCTACTCTCCACGAACTGAGTCCCCTTTATTACTCATCTTTTCCGTTACAAATGAGCCAAAACACTCAAAGAAATGCGACTGTTCACATTCCAGGAAACGCGGCATCAAGGCTGTTCATATGCCTTTCGTCATTATTCTAGCTGTGGCATAACTGCCAATAAAAGCTTTCCAACTGTTACGAATAAGCTGTGAATATCCTGCCATGCCAAGGATCTGACCTCTGGAAACATACGTAATTGAACTACCGGAAGTTTTAGTCAATCGTGCTTCGCCGTTGCGGAAGAGGATAAGCAATGGGCTCCGACGGTCTCAATCGGCTGTCGACTGGTTTTCGAGTCGGAGGCTTTAGTCACTTTGGTTTCCGCCGTTGCGGACTGTTAGTTGTTAAAGTCTCCCGATTTGACTCTCTCAACCCGTAAGTCTTGGGCCTCCGCCGTTGCGGCTGCCGAATCGTGTCGTCTTCTGATCCGTCCAAACGTCCATTAAGCTTCCATCGTTGCAGAAGGGAGAAGTCTTTGTGAGCCCCGCCGTTGCGGAAGAGGAAAGGCTTGTGATCCCTGATGTTGTGGAAGAGGAAAGTCTTCCGAGCCCCGCCGTTAAGGAAAGGGAAAAGCTTCCCGGTTACCCTGAGGATAAAATAGTGGTTGGCCATCCCCCATTGCAGAAGAAGATGCTCTTCCCACCTCCGATCTGCGCTGCTTCTATGAACCTATTGCAGCTACAACTTTTCTCCCCAAATTTCTTAAATTTTGGACCCCTCCTCATGATTTTGCTTTGGTCATTGAATCCTTTGAGTTGTTGGTCTGTGTTTTAATTTTTAATGACTACAAAAGCTTAACTCTTGACCAAGGATCGGATTTCGATTGCATTGGAATTCATGGTGAGTCGCAACTTTTAAGCTTGCTTTTGCTTGTTGATCAAACTAGTTGTCTTCTCTATGGTCGCCATTGCGGAAGTATGACAGAGTCTCTGTCCGATGTTGATTTGAAGAGTTGTCCGAAACACTTAAGTCGTTTTTTTTAAATCAGCGGCTGATAGCCTTTTCCTGTCCGCCGTTGCAGCTCCCAAACTATTTTGCCATCCGAAGTGTGAAAAGCTCCGACGACCGATGCGTTTTAACCTAATTTAGTCATGTACCCGAAGCCGTTTCTCGTCCACCGTTGTGGATGGGAAAGCCATTTGTCTTCTGAAATGTAAATCTGTCCGACTTTCGACGTGCATCGCATGGCTCTAGCCTTCTATTTTCCACCATTGTGGCTCTCAAAGTCTTTTGGCTTCCGAAGTACAAATCCGTTCGACTTTCGATTAAAGCCTCTCTTGCCCGCGTTTCGCTTGTTCGTAAATTGTGCCTTTTCCGCCGTTGCGGCTGGGAAATCCTTTTGGCCTCCGATGTTATTTCCTTCTGACTGCCAACTTTAAGTTTTCCCACCAATGAGTTTCCTGTTGATCGTCGTAGGCTAGGTTTGTCAAGCCCACAGGTGGTGTGCCTTGCCATTTCCTTGTGGAATAGTCGTTTCAATTGGTAATATTTGTTGTTTTTGAATCATGCTTGTCGATTTGATTGCAGGCGTTTTTGAGGAGATCGGTCAATCTACCGTGGTGTGGAGAAAGATGGACCGTTTTGGCAGGAGTATAACTGAAACTAGGGGAATCGCCAGGAGGGCCAGGGGAGTAAAAGATGAAATCCGGAGCTATAAATGCGTGGACCCAAAAACTGATCAGTTACCCAGTGGTTCATGATTGCATACAGACAAGATAGAGGAATGTGAAATGTTTGGGACAATGAAAGATGATGCGTCTGGGGAAAACTGAAGTGTTTTTGGAATTGTAGTTAAATATTTGAAAGTAGGACTTAGAAAGGGCTTTTTCCCTGAAAAAAATTGTAAACTCTTTTGCTTGTAAGAGGAACTACTTCATTTTACAGTCAGAAAGTGCAACTTTTGCCTGATGGAGAGAGCGAAATGTGGAATCTATCAATGCAACTAAATGAATAATGTTGAAGAGGAACTATTTCATTTTCAGCTGTGTTTCATTTACTGTGAGAGTATTTAACTTCCTGAACCTATGTTCTTGTTGAATGTTCTTCAGTATCTTTTGGGATGTTTTCCACTGTGAGTAATAGATGTTGTTCATGAAATAATCGGCTATCTGGTTGTTTAAATATCTGTAATTGTTCATGTGTCTTGAAAGAAGTGTCAGCTAACTGTAACTCTTCATAATGCATATACACGATGTATTAATCACTTACAAGTAATAATCCTGCTCCCTATGGATAGTTTAGGTAGTTAGTTTCTTTTCTTGTTGTCTATGATTGAGATGCTAGTGAGTCTAAGACGAGAGGTAAGAACCTGCGCATCACATTGTGACTGCTCCTCGTAGCTTATCACCCTGCATTGTTAATTAGGAACTTGCATATCATACATAAGTCAAAAATACAAAAATATACACGGTGGACCGTGCCGCAACCAGTAAAGCCTTTGTTTTGTTACTTTGACCTACGGTAGCTGGGCCGTAAACCGAACAGATTCCTATACCAAACAGTCAACAGGCTAGTTGGGAACGTTGATTGGGGAGAATACCTTACTGTTGTTTCCTACAAATTTCAGGTCCTCAACAGTTTTGGCGCTAGGAGGGCCGCCAGTGTATGGCTGGCCGAGGAAACCCGTTTTCCCAAGAATATTCCACCGGTAATAGTTCTGAAAGCAGTGGGTTTCATAATCCAATTCCAGAAGAAAGAGAACATCTATATTCTCTTGGCAATGAAATTGTTAATGATCTGAGAAGACACACTAGGGCATATGTAAAGAAGATTGGAGGATTTCCAATCATCCCTGAACTACCCAGAAGAGAGTATAAAAGGAAGGATTGTCCTGAAGTGGAAGGGTTAGTGTTGGTTGGAGATTGGGAAGAGCTTGTAGAAACAGCCTTACAGGAAGTTGTGCTACCTTTGAATCAAGAAGGCCCAGGAACCCCTCACAGTTCTCCTGCTCACACTCCAGTTGGTTCAGTTCCTCACTCGCTAGCCAGACTCATGGCTAGCATAAATGCAAACCAACCACCTAACCCATCAAATCCGCCACCTGCATGGAGAGCCAGATCACCCTTAAACCTGACCCCTCCGTTACATGATTTGCCTCAATCCTGTGAAAAGTTACTGCCTAAATTCAACCCCAATGAGAAGATACTAGTAGATGATCATCTGCAGAGTTTTTACTTGGCAATAGAAGGATTGAGGGCTGGGGAGCATGAAGATGTAGTCTGCAGACTGTTCCCACATACCCTTAAAGGAGCTGCAGCATCATGGTACTTTGGGTTGCCTACTAATTCTATCCCTGATTGGGATACCTTCGAAAGAATTTTCAGAAGTAAGTATGCAACTCAGAAAACTCATGCGGCTCTCATGAAAGGACTGTGCGTGTTGAAAAAAGAAAGAAAAGAAAAGGTGCACAGTTTCACAAAAAGGTTTGCAGCCTATCTCAAGAATTTTTCTGAAATGGATAGACCTTCAGACAAAGTTTTGATTGAATATTATACTTCAGCTTTAGGCCCTGATCTGGCCATGTTTACCAAAGGCAGGGCCAAGCCTACGTTGACGGAAACCTATGAAGAGGCTGAAGTAGTGGAAGCTGAAAGAGAGAGTATTGAAGACTATCCAGAGCAGTCAGGAGAAAAGGGTGTGGGAAGAAAAGCCTTATTGTTTACTAAGCCTAAGGAAGAAAAGTCACCAGATTTGGAAAATATGGCCAAAATGATGCAGAAACTTTCCAACAAAATCATAGATATGGAGAAAGAAAAGGAAGCACAAAAATTTTATAAGCCATATTATAAGAAAAGAGAGGTTAACCATCAGTCTCAACCTCCTCCTCACAATGCTGCATCTATGAATTTAACAAAGGTGGGCTTGGACAATTTTTGCACTTTCCACCAATAGCCACACTCTAAAAAGAATTGTCCTCGATGGATTAATTCGATGACGTTGGTCATGAATCAACTGTTAGATTCCAGATTAACAGAAGAGGGAGAAGAAGAAAGAAAAGAAACTTCTACTTCTACTTCTACTAAAGAACAGGAAGAAGAAACCATGGCTTTATGGAATTCTGTCTCGTTATTTGACGCTGAAGAAGAAAAGACTCAGGGGTACAAGGACGTTGTGGAAACCAACGTAGCCACAAGGAGCCAAGGGATGGTTAAAGAAGACAGTCTTATACTCCCAAAGATTAAGAGGCTGCAGAGAAATATTAAGAAGAAATTTCAAAATAAATCCTTGGCTGATAAAATTCCAGAATTCACTATTACCAGCCAAAATCCTAGACAGAATGATACAACGACCAAGACAAATGAAGATAAGGAGAATGCTGATAGGCATCATCCCACGGAACAGCAAATGGATTATGACATTGTGGAGGATTTAAAGAAGATAAAGGTGAATGTTCCACTATTCGAAATGTGCAAAATGCTGCAGCAAAAAGAAAAGCTGTTGAGAGCCCTTGAAGCATCAGATGAGAAGACGCCCACTAACAATCAACCAGAAGAAGAAGAAGAGATTGGAGAGACCAGCAGTGGAGGTAAGTCCAAGCACAAGCATCCACCTTTCCTCCTTAATTTTGAAATCTTTAACTACAATGTACATAATTGCTTGGTAGATTCAAGGGCAACTGTTAATGTCATGTCGATATCTGTCATTAAAAGAATCAATGGGCAGCCTAAGCCATCCCCATGGAGAGTAGTTCAGTTGGATAGGACAGATGTGAAGGTAATTGGTGAGATGGAAGATGTCCTAGTCCATCTGGCTTCAAATGATAAAGTATGCCAGGTCATTAATATCGTGGTGGCTGATATACCAGATGTGTATGGCCTTATCCTGAGCAGAGATTGGTTGGCCAAACTTAATGGATATTTCACTTCTGATTGGTCACATCTATGGTTGCCATACAAAGGAAGCCTGAATCAGATTAAGATTTTAAGAGAGCCTCATATGAAATATAACGTCACTCAGCTGGATGAGAAGAATGTACTAGTGGATTCTGTCTTGGAAAACTATTTTATTGAGCTAGAACCTGGGAATTATCAAGCGAAAGAAGCCAGCAACACATCTGACACCCAGCCTGATCTCCTTCGATTCTCACAGGCTGATGAGATTGACTGTAAAATAGTAGAATTAGCAGTAGGAATAGATTCATTTTCAGTAGTTAATGATTTTTGGACTTTATTTTTCGATGGCTCTAAGACATTAGAAGGGTCAGGGCCTGGTTGTGTCCTGATTGACCCACAGAAGAATAAACATTTCCTTTCATGTAGATTAGAGTTTGAGTGTACTAATAATACAGCTGAGTACGAAGCACTGGTGCAGGGACTAAAGAAGGCAATTGAATTAAAGGTAAGTAATCTAAAAGTTTTTGGAGATTCTGAAATTATTGTGAAACAAATCCGGAATCAGATACATTGTTTTTCTCCTCACTTAAAGGCTTACCAGAACGAGGTATGGGATTTTCTGAAATATTTTAATGCATTTAACATTATTTCAATTCCAAGAATTAAAAACGCAGCTGCTGATCTGTTGGCTACATCAGTCGCTAGACTCGTACCCACTAATAATCGATGCTTTGTTGAACTGCTTTTCAGGCCCTCTGTACCTGATATGATTACGAACCTATGAGTGTTCGATGATGACTAGCAGATCATAGAATGTTTAACGAATGATGAGGTGTTTAAAGGAGCGATCATAGATGATGAAGAGCATCAGGCTGAGATGAAATACGATAATTTCATTCCTAAAGGAGTCAAAACATTGGAAAAAATATTCGATTTAAATGAAAAATTCAGAAGACCACCCAATGTGAAGACCCATAGCTTATCTCTACAGTTTGAGTTGATTAATTTAGGGACTGAAACAAATCCTAAGTTCGTGAATCTCGGCAAATGTTGTTCCCCAACAGAAAGAGACAAATTCATCAGTCTATTTAAACAATATAAAGATGTTTTCGCATGGACATACGAAGACTTGAAAACGTATGATACCAGCATCATCAGGCATGTCGTTCCCATTAAAGCAGGCGTCAAGCCATATCAGCAACCTTTGAGGAAAATGCATCCGAAATTGGAACCACTGATTCAAAGTGAAGTGAAGAAGTTATTGGACGCAAGAATCATCTTCAAAGTCAAACACTCTAAGTGGGTATCAAATCTGGTACCAGTAAGGAAAAAGTATGGAGAAATCAGACTCTGCGTGGATTTCAAGAACTTAAACCGTGCATCAGATAAAGATAACTATCCTGTGCCACCCATGGAGCAGCTGCTACAGATGGTGTCAAGTTCTGAACTGTTTTCATTATTAGATGGTTTCTCTGGCTACAATCAAGTATTAGTAGCCGAATAAGACAGATTAAAGACAACGTTCAGAACTAAATGGGGAACCTTTGCCTATAGAAGGATGCCTTTTGGGCTGATTAATGCTGGAGTGACATTTCAGAGGGCTATGGACATAGCTTTCCACGGATTGATTAGACGAAGTGCTGTGGTGTACCTTGACGACATTACAATATTCTCAAAGAAAAGAGAAGAGCACGCGTTTCACTTAAAGCAAATTTTCGAACGCTGTTGAAAATATGGCATTTCCCTCAATCCTAAAAAGTGTGTGTTCGTTGTCACAGAGGGAAAGTTGCTGGGTCACATAGTTTCAAACACAGGAATTTCTATTGATCCAGAAAGAGTCAAAGCCATTGAGCAAATCCCCTTGCCCCATAATAAGAAAGGGATGCAGTCTTTTATGGGCACTATAAACTTCGTGCGAAGATTTGTCCCTGATTTTGCTCAGATTGTTAAGCCACTGCAGCAGATGGTGAAACAAAATGCACAATTTAAGTGGACTGAAATTGAAAAGAATGCTTTCAGCAAAATCAAGACTACTGTTGTACATGCGCCCTCCCTGAAAAGCCCATACTTTGATAAAGACTTTATTTTGTATACATTTGCATCCGATGATTCACTGGCAGCTGTGCTCACCCAAAAGGAAGAAGGGGGGGATGAATTCCCAATATCCTTCATGGGCACTGGTCTGCAAGGGGCTAAATTAAACTACCCAGCCGTTGATAAGCAAGCTTACGCAGTATTTAAGGCAGTGAAGCAATTCAGACCTTATATATTAAAAAATCGAACCAAGGTAATAGTCCCCTACCCAGCTCTAAGATCCCTTCTCATACAAAAAGAGTTAGGAAAAACATTAGAGGAATTTTGGGGTCTAAAATGGGCCTCCTAAGGAAAATAATAAAATAATAGTTAAAATAATAAAATAATGGTTAAAATAATAAAATAATA
>LPNX010439937.1:0-33896 GCA_001517045.1 Pseudotsuga menziesii
ATTCATGGTTGAGCGTGTTGGATGTAAACACAGAGAACAATCTTCACTAACAACATAACTGTCATGGATTGAACCAAATCTGGTTGATGGTCTTGTTCTCCTAGCTCTCAAATTTATTCATGGTTGAGCGTGCTGGATGTAAATACAGAGAACAATCTTCATGAACAACGGACCTGTCATGAATTGAAATCTGGTTGATGATCATGTTCTCCTAGCTCTGATAAGTGGAGAACTCAGGCTTCCCCTCTTATCAAACCTACATGCTTTTACTCCCCATAGCACTCCTGTTGTTATTGCAGTAATCTCGAGCAGGTGAAAGTGCAAACATTGAAGGAAAATTAGTTGAAGATGATGACCCCCTCATGAAAAATGATGACTTTAATCATTGGATTTAATGAAAATAGGCCCTTAAATTCGAAGGTGAACTGAACCATATGTATTTCACTGATTTACAAGAAAGTGTTGCTTATGGTTCCTTTGAAAGCAATGCCCACGCATTTCCTACCTTGTCTCTCCCACCTCCTCTGTTGGCCTCGTTCCCCATAGCTTCAACCAATGGTGGCTCAAACACAGTTTTCCCATCGACCTCGGTGTTGGAAGTGACAGTCAACTGCATTATCTGAGAAGAAAGAAAACAAATCATCGTTAGCTAGGGAATTCGATCTTTGAGCCAAGGAAACCAGAATTTGTCGCGAAACAAACTAAGACAACAAAGTTTGTAGATGAACTGGCTTTCACAATTGAACAAATAGGGAAGATGTTACCTCGGTATGAATTGAAGGAACTCGAATATTTTGAAACAATTTTTCTCATGGTGAATAGAAACAACAACTCTGTCTACTATAGACGTCATTTAAGAAACCATGGGGGTCATCAAGCAGATCTTAGCAAATTGAGATTCTTCAAAAGCTGAACCATTTCAATTTGGTGACAGAATTCCATTCATATTTTGTATTCAAGTACACCAATAATGGCTCTCTTTCTGACTATTTATAGATAAATTTGCATAGAGGGGATTGTGGGAGAAGCTCTGGCTTGCATACTTCTCTTCCTAGAGAAGGATTCCTGTAACTAAGGCAGGTAGTATCCCTCATCCCTCAGCTGTAACTAAAACAATAATTATCGACGGGTTGTAACTAAAGCATAAATTATTTATCGAAATATGGAGTGATAGATATAATTTAGTCCATAATTATTTCACAAACCTCTCCTATCATAGACATAAGCCAACCTAAAGATATGTAGTCTTCATCACCGGGCATCTATCAATCAATCGTTTTAGTGACATTGCAAATCCTGTCAACTGGGTTATATGGTCATGCCCCTGGGTCAAAATATACCAATGTCTTGATACTTAGTATCTATTCCAATGAGCACCTAAAGGGAGCTCCACCTAGGTCATTCTGGTAGTCATGGATTTCCTGGTCGCTGCCCGATCAACCAAGAAATCACACAAAAAAATAGGCGCGAAACCAAGAAAATCACATAAAAAATAGGGATGAAATTTGCTACGGTTCAAAACCACGTAAAGGTATGTAGATAGGGAACTCCATTGAGACTGTCCTGGTATCCATGGTAGTCCTGGTTTCTACCCCATCAACCAAGAAAATCACACACAAAAAAAAATAGACATGAAATTTTCTACTGTTCAAAACCCCGTAAAGGGAGCTAGGTCAAGATGTAGAGCCACCTCCAACTAATAAGTTATAGAAACCAACCCTCTATCCTTGGAAAACAAAAGGAGGATAACCATGCTTTTGCTGGAAACAAGGTTAAAATAAGAAAAGAAAAATTAATAAAATAAATACAGGAAAATTTGTAGACCGTTCTTGAAGTAGCACTGCTCCGGAGGAAAACTCATGGAGAATATTTTTAACATATCTACTTGAAACCTATAAATTTGTTGAAAACACATAAATGTAATTAGTTCCTATGTTCATGGAGAATTAATGATAACAAACCCATTGCAAAATCATAAATCAAGCCACATCAAATTTACAGTGAATTTGATGAGAAAGTGCAAATCATGTTAGATAAAGTGTATTCAGAGAAAGCATATTCGTGGTGTGCTAAGCTCTACAAAATGATGGAATAACCTAAGTGAATTGATGTAACTACACAAAATTGATGAGAAAATTGCAAACCACCTCAGAGAAACATATTCATGGTGTGCTAACCTTTGCAAAATGATGAAATAGCCTACGTGAATTGATGTAACTACCTAAAATGGATGGGAAAACTGCAAATCACCTCAGAGAAAGCGTATTCATGGTGTGCTTCGATGGTGGATTTTGTCATGCCATCTGGGTTGCATGCAATATGGGCATGAAAGTGTAACCATAATATTACTATTATATTTTTTAATGTGCACCCTATGTTATAACACTATTGCTTACCACTTGGTGATGTAATCAATTATATCTCTAATTTTTTAAATGCCGCATTGTCTATCTTCGTAACAACTTGGTGATCTAATTAATTATATTTGGAATTTTTTAAACGCAGTTGTCTATCCTTGTAAAGGGTTCAGGTACAAGAAAAATCTATTCTACCTACTGCTTAAGTCCCAACCTGGACACAAGTGGATGTGGTTTTTAAGAGGTCATTTATGTATCTAATTTGGCGTAGAGATGTGTACTCTTCTTCCATTTATGCACTTTTAAATGAAAATAAAGGATTGCATAATTAAGGAATATCATCCATCTCAGAGTTAAATACCTGTTATGTCATGTCTTTCTTAATGCTGGTCTATTTGTGTCATACAGACTATGCATTTTACCAAGGAAATGCAATCAGAATCTTGTAGCAGTGACCCTGACCTACACAGAGAGGGAAATTCAGGGGAAGAGAAGTTCAGTTTTTAAACTATACTATGAAAATAGTCTTTTCGGCTTTTCCATACCAGTATAAATCCATGCTAAATTAAGTTTTCTTGTGCATAGAGAACTTGTTTTTTATAATTCCAAATCAAAATTATTTGAGCAAATAGATTGTTTTTATTATTTTATTAAATGTGTAGGTTCTTACCTAATTTTTTTTTTTAAGAAGAAGATAGGGGATTTATATTTTATTTTTTTCAGAATCTAACTGAAATTTTGTTTCAAGAAGGGGATTTATATTTTAATTTCTTCAAGGATAATAATAAATGAGAGTTAAAATGTCGCATCCCCAACCCTCCGACCAGTGAAGAGGACGCAACCCATGGCATTAACCATGCAGACTAAAAGCCCCATGAACATGCTGAATTCATAAAAACTGCTGAAACAGAATGCTGAAGCAAACGTATTGAAGTGGAAACATGCACACATGAACATTTATCATGTACATATGCAATTTTCTATCAGACACAACGAAAACATCATACATTCATACAAGCATTCATTCAACATGTCCATTATAGTCATTAACAATAAATATAGTTGTGGAAGTAGGAATGGACAAGAGCACTTATATTATGAATAATTTGATCCACAACTAGCTACGTCGCTGCAACGTTCCACCCAACCATAGGCCAGCGTGCTCCTTAATCTCTCAGCAGCGCTGCCACCCCCGAGCTGGGCATGATTCTGCAAGGAATAAGGGAACTAGTAGGCTTACACATAGCCAAGGGTATACAAAACACAGCCAAGCTAACACAGTTGGGTTTACCAGGCCATCAAGGAGTTGGTAAAGGCTAAATGCTAAGCTGGTGAGCTCATTGCTGAGCTAGGAACACCTACACCAGAACTAGCCTGGCTTCTAAAACACCCACACACACCCAACACAAGGAATCAGTCCCTTCTCTGCTACACAATCCCTCAGGACCTGCATTCCCTTCCAGTGCTATTCAGGGGTTGTGAAGAAGAAAGCCAGCCCTCTAGCTCTATCTATGTGCTTTCCAACACACCAAGTTTATCAAGCAAACCAAGCCCCCATCTCTGCTCCCAACACAGTCTGAAGACCAACCATTGCACACATGCAGTTAAATCAGCTGTCACAGCTTAAATAGGGAAAATGACTCCCAAGCAAATTACACAGTTTGAAACGTATCAGTGAACGTGGGGAAAACAACAGTCCCAACATGAAATCAGTGTGCACAGCTCACAACATGGGGAAAACAATAGCCCCAAAAACGTATCAGCATACATTACCAACAACGTGGGGAACAACAGCACGCCCCAGGCAATGAATACACCAGAAGACTTACACAGACCACGCTAGGGAAGAAATTACAGTTCTCCCAGCTTGTACGTGAGAGAAACAACAACACAGGACCCACAAATCCGCCCGTGAGGAAAAGATACAGCCACTGTCACGTAAATCCGCAGAGGAAAACTGTGTGGGTAAAAGCCAGGAAAATCCTGGGCGGGAGAGCAGCAAACAGACAATGGTGAGAATTCCTGTAGCCAGAAGTGTGTGAACGTGAGCCACTTCCGCTCCTGCGAGAGGATGAACAGCAATTCGGGAGGCCTGCGTAGTGGAGAGTGCGTGAGTGCTCTTACACAGTCGTGGAGAGAGTAAAATCCTATGGGAGAGATGGCAGTGGTTTCTTTTTTCCATTGTGAAGTCAACAGTGGTGGAGTGTGCGTGTGGGTGAGGACTGACAGTCCTGCCACCCCACTCCCAAAGACCATTAACTGCCTCAACCACCAGCATCCATTTTTAATGAAAGTGGTTGGAATAAAACAAGGGAAGATGGCACATGGGTTTTTCTCTCATTGGCCAAGGTTTAACAATTTCCCCACCCTTATCCTTGTGAAAATCATGCCCCTTTCTCATTTTAGTTGCCGCGATCGTAGCTGGTCGGTTCATTTAATTAATTATAGATGCGTATTTACATGATGACCAACACAATATATGCCGCATGCCCCAATATACCATCGGTGACAATTTAAATCCAAAACATAGCATAACTGATCAACGATGGGGCCTTGGCCTTTAGCTCCACACCATGATCATTTACAATATATACATCATCATATACATCTAATGTCACGGGGTCAAAACCGAGGTGTTACATAAAATCTTAAAGTATAATTGATGGTATTTGGATCTCCTTTATTTTATAAATGTATTTTTATATGTGAAAGAGACTGAACGAAACAAAGTTATGATGGGGATACTAGGGTTAATAATCAACCTTCTTCTTTTCAAGAAGAATGGAAAAACCACCCTTCATGCGTGTAGTCAAGGTATGAATGAGCTTTGTATTTCCCATAGATGAATATTCAACCAGGACCTGCAATATGAACATAGAAACCACAGTTTCTGGAACATATTTTATCTGAATAAATGCCATATATTTACCTAGATAGACCCGTGCTCCGCCTTGGAAGACTGTGAAATTGAAGGGACTCTACAGGATAAAATGCCTCTGCACATGATAGTTCCATCAGGAAGAACGTTGTTGTGAAGAGCATTCTTGGTGTCCAAGAGGACCGATGGATAACATCTCATTGATTCATAGATTGATGCGTGTAGGTAATGCATGCTCTGTAGATCCTCATATGAAAATACCCAGGATTTTTAGTCCCGTTTAGCTTCGGGTTTGACGACCATGAGATGGGAAATTTCTTTGTGTATTGATTCCAAGATGCCTGCAAAATGTTTACATGTACCATAAGCTATATATTTACATATGGCGATTTTAATACGAACTAAACATACAAACTTTAACACAACATATTTTTATTTACCTGTGAATAATGAATTTCTATTTTACCTATGATTCATCTTGCCAAAAATATTTCTATTGCGCTCCCTAACACCTGTAGAAGCCTTAAATTCTTCATTAGAGTCCAGGAAGGTAGAGAAGAGTTTGGATGTTTGTTCAAGCAAATCCATATGATATTCAGGGACGTCATCGTCATTATACTACGTTTCAAGAGAGAAGCTTCAGTCTCAACAAGTTGCAACCTCTTCATTTGAATACCGTCAAATGCATCGTCTTCATGGTAATCAACAAGGACCATTCTTAGATTTCCCCACATGGTAATTATGTATCCAATAATCAATACTTACAAAATATTGCTGCAATAAATCATCAATAATGATGATTTCTGTCCAACGCCAAAGTCGATGGGCGAAGAGCTCCCAGCAACATCTCTTAGCCAATTTTCATAGTTTGTCATACACATTTTTATCGTTCCAACCGTCTACTTCCATAGGTTCCATGTGACACTTGACAGTCAAGAATATCATCTGAACCACAACTATATAGGTCCACCAAACAATCGGTTTGTACATCTGAAAATCCAAACTCTGTGAGCCAAAAAGACATTGCACTGGAAAACACATGGGTGATTTGAAGCTTGGTTGGGATTTAAAAAATCAATAGGACAGGCTGCCTCCATGGTTTTGAAAAAAAATTATTTGGCAATGAGCTCTACTAATGGAGCTAACCGAAGTTGTAGAAATTGAAAAAGAAAGAAAAAATTATGCGAATCTGAAGGTTGAATAAAGGTTTACGAGAGTCTAATGAGCAGTCATATTTATATTAGTTATTTTGGAAATAAATGTAACAATAAGAAAATGATTTTGTTTTCATTGGATTGTAATTTTCAATTTCATATATCAAAGCTTACGACTCAGAGGGCCTCCACATTCCATCGTGATGGTTTTGGGATCCGCAAGGAGAGAAGGGCACCATGCCTTTGCCTTTACACATAGGGAAGAGAAAAGGTAAAAGAAATTCAATGGAATTCTTACGTCTATCAAAACTTGTTCCCCCTGAGCTACAATATGTGCATAGAAGGGGGTTGACTTATGCATCCATTACGTCATGAAAATTAAGAAACAAGATACTAATGGACATCCTGACTATATACTATCGATATTCAATACGAAGATTGACCTGGGATATTAAGAACTTGAAACAAAATATTTTCTTCACCTGTCAACCTTATTTGGCCATTCAATGATCTTCAATACATGAGATCATAAGAGGACCCACGTGAATGGTCGATAGGAAAAATTGTGCTGCTTGTGCAAATTATGATGTGCATAAATTTTGATGTCTCACATAGTTCAAGTTTCAATTTCAAAGGTATAGTCTCTCCACGTCCATGTCAGGTCTCAGTTTGAAAGGTATAGTTCCTCCACGTCCAGGGGTTTCAAGGTTCTCTAATGCTACCTAAACCTTGGAAAAATACTATAACTACGCCCCTTAGATTTTTGGACTTTTTTCTTTGTAAGATTCCATTGGAATTCAAAGGATCGAGGCAAAAACATTGACTTATTCACTGAATGTTTTCAAATTTAAAAACTTTATGTACACAATCCTTTTGTAGGAAACTTATTTTCACTTTTGTGGCAATTTAGAAGTTTGATGTAACTTATTTCCACTTATTTTCCTAGACTTTCTTTCATCACATAAACTTATATTATCTACACACAACTTTCTCTCATTTTTGAAACATATCAAAATTCTCTTCGGTGTATCATTTCCCCCGCTTTTGGGCTATGCTAGTTATTACATATAATAATAAAAAAACATATTATAGCATATACAAACATACAAGCATTCATATATATAATAATGCATCTATTCTTATATATACTTTTAACAACTATAAATATCGCACATATCATATTATACATATTTATGTGGATGTCATATATATATATATATATATTATCTTACACTACTATACTACCTGCTTACACACATAAAACAAAATAAATAAATTTAAGAGAATATGAGTAATTAAAGAAAAGTGGCTCATTTCCTCCAAAAATAGATAAGGAGTTACATCTCCATAAGCAAAATACATAAAATAAAAGAGAATATGAACCATTGGGGACAAGTGGCTCATTTTCTTCACTCAATAAATAAATTAGTAAGATAGCTAGGATAATAATAATATTACCAGTAACCCCAAAATAAATAAATTAAATAATAGAATACAAACATAGCTATGCTTACCTCCATGTGGCAATTCACCATTTATACAAGTGTCCCATTCCTTAAATAGCCGAGGAGTTACTCATCCATGTTGGCATAAATACGAATTTAAAATCATATCATCCATAGAAAATACAAAATTCATATAGGGTATAAATGTAACTTATTAAATCATATTAATATTTAATAATAATAGAACTATACCATCTTAATAACTTAGCATTAAATTAATACTGATAATGGTACATAGTCCATACTATTATAATGACAATAATTTGCTTATCAATTAATAATCATAATGTATCAGTAAGTCATACTACAAGAAGCATTTCAATATTAACAATTCAATGAGTAGTAAAAGAGGCAATGCACAAGCCACAACCAATCAAGTCTCTCAATTATTAGTTATGCACCACACATTACTTACCAATCAATCTATTGAACAACAAATATGAAATATTAATTAATTCTAAGGAATAAAACAAACTAGTATTTGAAGTGAGGCTTCTTATTCTTCTATTAACATAAGGTAGGTTAATTCCATTTCACCAAGCACACTTATAAACTCCAATAGATAATACCTCTGTAGAAGGCCAAACAACCGCAGTATTGGAACCTAAGCTCTGATACCACCTATAATGTCCCCCGGGGATATCAAATGGTATGAGAGACATATCACTAATATCTAAGGACAATTAAAATTTTTTAGCACAACATATTAGTTAAACAAATATTAAATTTCATTTTTCAAGATTTAATCACGACAAAGTCCCTTTAATTACCAATAAATTAAAATTAATTCAATGACTATTCCAATGACTGATCCAAAAGATGGTAATGATTACTAAAACCTTCTAGAATAATCACATATCCATTCCAATCCAAATCAGACATAAATTCCACCTCTAAATTCCATTTACTCTTAATCATGATTAACTAGTAATTAGTGTTCCAATTACGATACTGGACGACACTTAGCGTAGAATTGACGATACATAATATAATTTAATTTGTTTAACACTTAACTATTTTTTATCAATTCCAATTGATAATAAACACCTAATAACTTGTAAATCAGGCATAATTGTGATTTTCTAATTAATTAAACATAGTAATTATGAAAATGATTCCACAAGAACTAGTTAACTAGTTGTTCAATACTAACAACTAGTCTTGCACAAATTCGACACGCAACCATTCCAATGAACCAAAAAGTTAACTTACATCAATTATACACATATTTAAGCATGTACATACAACAAAATAAAATACTTTTTCAGATCTAATCCGCGTATATAAACGAAGAATATTTCAAGTTCAATTAGTACAATTAGTACAATTAGTTAATAAACATTGCCACGAATTCAACTAAACCAATTGTATTGAGTTCCTATGCAAAACGATGTAAAGGTACAAATATGTAAAATACCGTTCTACAACACAATTAAATTACCAAGAATATAGCATATGGTTTTACAATCATATTTTACCAAAAAAAGAGTTTCGAATAAAAAACTAGTTACCAATTTCACAACAATGTACTTAGTTTCCAATTTAACATTCCTAATGAAAAATAAAGAGAAATATATGAATATTGTAGCTCATGGAAAGAATATCAGGGTTCAATTACATTCATATTTATGTAGTTTTCCACCCATATACAGTCCATTAAACAACTCACAAAAATAGTTAATTCTACTCATCCGAATTTAGTAGTAATTCTAGGAATCACTAGAATAATTAAATCCACGGATTATAGAATCATTCAAATGCAATTAAAACTATAAATAAAATGTTTTATCAGTCATAAAAGAGGAATATATCATTCAAACATTTTTTCAAACAATTCATATGCAAAGTCACAAATCTACTCAAAACAAAGACATTGAAGGAGCTAGAAATTGGAAATTGAGCTAGAATTTCATTAGACATTTCCCCAACAATGCCAAGAATATTTATCCTCACATTCATAGAAAAATTTAAATAGTATTTATAATACATAAGAATAAAATGAAAAATCAGGAATTTTTACAAATAATTCATGTGCTAAGTCTCCAAACTATGCCAAACAGTTCGATCGAAGAACTAGTTTTCAAATAAAAGGTAGAAGCATCAAAGAGAAGCGCCTTAAACCATTCCAAGGTTATTGTACCATCAAAATAAAAATTATTTAACGTATAGGGGAATAAATATAAGTTATGTAGTATAGGTTCCAAATAATTAAATTTCCTCAAACAAATTATGCACAAAATCCCAAAAACTAGTTTCCAATTCCTTCATAAAATTTACTTGCATAAATAGATTGAAATCTGTGAGAAATTTTTTCCACAAATATATCATATGTTTTATCAAACATTTCATATGCATCCATAAATAAATTATATCATATCCAAGTAAATTAAATAAACATGAGATAAATCACTTATATTATCAATGCGCAACTTGCATCATTTGGACCACACTCCACCTAGCCTTTGGAATTGCCAAGCCAGATCTCACTTTGACAGGACACCCCCAAGCTGAGGCCATAGATCCAAAATATATGTGCACTCAAGAATAGCTCAAGTATCCGTTTGAGAATACAAAACTCTATTCCTCAGCACATAATTACTTCCTCTTCCACCCCACTACCAGGTGCAATGGTAATCCATACCCCCTAGGCCATCGAGATATAGCCATTCACCATTAGTATTTATGTGTAGGTCCAGGATAGATCCAAGTAGTGGAAATTAAGGAACTACATCATATTTTTCCGTGTTTACCGCAAAATCCATAGAATACCACAACGCTTCACTGGCACAAAGTTCATTCACATAGCAGAGCATTCATGGTTTCCCAAGATCTCACCATCAAAGGTATGAACACGCATAACAAAAAACCATCCAAAAGAACCATGAAAAACAACCCCAAACCAAGGATATCAAACATGGATTTATAGACCAAAGAAGGTAATTCTCATTCAATGGGTTCATTTACAAAACCAAGGTAAGCCAACTTGAGTTAATCGAAGGGTGGTAATTCAACCACAAGAGGTTAACTCTAATCCAACCCAAGCAATTTGAATTTCAAAGAGAGTGACTCCAAGACACCCCACCCCACTCAAATTCATATGCAGACACATCATCCATGAAGAGGAATCACAATTAGTGAGGTGAGGTGTCACACAATCCAAGGAATCTTCCCCAAAATAGAAAATGAGGGTTACACAAGAATTTACATAAGATTTATGCAAGGATGTACACAAGTATATACACAAGGATTTACATAAATATTTACACAACTTTTGAGGAAATAAGGCTAAAAATAGCTAGTGAGGGAACACTTGTGCAAAAGGGAGTTACAAAATCAAGTGTAACCTCTAAAAGGAGTTGCAAAACCACCAAATGGGCTCAATCAACAAGTGTAACCCACCCAAACACCAAGGAGGCTCTCTAAATCATGAATTAGGCTCAATAATACAAACATAGGCTAAAATAATAAAAAAGTTGGGTCTGTTGTATAATGTTTGGTTTATCATCAACTAATAAATCCACTAAGACATAAATATGGACCAATATCAACTAGACAAGTTCTAAAATGCTAGGAATGTCCCCATCCCCCCTCAAATTGTGGATCTAGTACTCCCATACTCTTTTAGTGGTCCCTGATGTGTCAATTGTTTTCATTAATTAATTATTTACAAAATAATAATAATGTCTCTAGGTCCTTAAAGACCCTCTTTCTAGCACCTTGTGCCACAATAATAAAAAATTACAAATTAGGTATTCTTGAGGCTTAACACACGTGGTATTACATGTGGCATTATGTTTTGAAATAGAGGGGGGTGGAGAGGACCAAAATTATGCACTTTGATATATTGTAGACTACTAGTTGGGATGAAGATAGGGAATAATTCTAATGCAATTTATAGTGTTAGGAAAAATCATAAGAAAATGCATTGAATCAAGTTCAGATGCACCATAGATTCATATAATTTGTTTTTCATTGATAAAGGGACAATTCAAGTAAGCATCACACCACATTCCATAATTGTGGGGGCGAAAATTTGTTGGAATGAACTAGTATGGTTAATGGTACCAAGATATATACTATTTGTTTTTTAAATTTTAGTTATATAAGACTCTTGCTTAAGCAATGAGAGTTCGACAACAATGCTATGCTATCGACACTAACCAAACATTGATGCCATAGTATTGTCATCAAACTCTCATCACTTAAACGACGTCTTGTTCAACCACTTTATTAAATATTTTATCGCTTCCACTTTAATTTGATACAACTACCATTATGTAATTTTATGTAACTTACAAGATTGAGCAGCAATTCAATAATTCCATATGTAATAATTAGTATATTGAGAATTAAATTGTATAAACACCAACCACCATAATTGTACCACCATGCATCATCTATTATCTATTGTATAACATCGTGATCTCAATGTACATAACACCCATACACTATCACCACTACTTTTCACACTCAACCAACACTCATTGTATTTTACTAAATTCCATATGATAAATTAAGCACCCATCCATGCAATTTCCAATAAGTTGTCGATTTTTTTAGCCTAGAATCAATTTTCAATCCCTGCATGTATTTTCCCTAATGTCATGTTCCTATATTTATAAATTGAATTTAAATTAAAAGTGGTTCTCTCAAATAATAGGGACACCACCAAAATGGGTAATAATGATGAATTTTAATTAGAGGTCCATTATAGTGAAGATGATGCCAATAACATCACATAGATTATGGATAAGACTGAGAAGTCAAAAAAATATTTTAGGGACAAACTTGACAAGTTAATAGAGAATTCCAAAATATGATGTTTAAGGTTAATAAAGAAATAATACAATTGTTGCAAGTTTTGTACAAGATGGGTTCCATAAAATCAATGTGAAGACAACTCTCTACATGAGTTGGAGATAGTGGATTGAAAGGAAGTATAAATATTGAATCTAGGGAACACAATCAATATTTGAGTACAACTCAATATCCAACAATGATGAATCAATGCCAAAAATATCATTATCTTTGATCTCATACAACCAACAAAACAGGAATGAAGATAGGTCCCCTTGAAAAGGAACTACTACTAAAAAGAACTAAGACAAGAAATGACGACAAAATATATTCCACCTAATCTAAATAAGGTTTATAAGACCTAGGATCCCATATTGATGAGGGTCACAGTGACATAAAGTATTTAGGGTTTTCTGAGGGGCCTAGGATGCATTTAGAATCACGAACATGATTTTTGGAACATAGATGCAAGACTAGACCTAGTAGATTATATTGGCAAAGAGCAGTTTAGAACTTGAGTAATATTCCATATGCACAAGGAACTAATGGAAATATGGGAAGGTTCCAAATCCTATAGATAAACATATTTTTATGTTTCCTACTCACCTTTTATTTTATTGACCACCTTTTTTCTCTCTTGTGGTAATTTTTAAATGTTACAAATGATATTTCCCATTCATCAATCATGCTTATGCATTGGGAAGCTTGTAATAGATATCCAAACTTGAAGGCTTAAACTATGCTATGGATTTTCCATTTTGTTCATATTTGAGTAATTAATTGCCAATTTCATCATGGTTATTCAACCATGAAACTTCCTCTTTTATTGACATGTAATAGATGGCGTATAATATACCTTATGGAAGTGATCAATTCTATTATGTTGGTATACTATAATCAAGTCTAGGTCTCATTGGCATAGACATAAGGATGAGTCTAGATAATTATCCTGATCAAACATTTTCTACATTTATTACCAATTTTATTACCCTTAAGGTCACAAGTTTACAATATTCTCCCACACTTTCCCCATTGACTAACTAATTTCGTTGTCAATCCCATGAGTAGTATATGAAGATAATATTCAAAAAGTGATCTCAGCTGGTGATCATTATTAAATTTTGGATTTTAGTTTCAATGCAACTTATTACCAAGTTGGAAACCTAAGTACCATATGAGTCCATTCTTTTAGTCTCTTAACTACAAATAAGGAGATAGAGATACCAATCTTTCCAGCATTAAGGGAGGAGGTCAAATTCTTTGAATGAGTTGTGCATATTATGGTTTTCATAATTATACATGCATTATAGGATGCTCTTATAATAGGATATTTAGAGGTTGCATATCCATAAGCATAGTTAGACATTTTTAGGTCATACGGCCACAATTTTGAGTTGTGCTAGAAATTTAACAATTAGTATAATAGAGATCACTGTCAACATGCTATATCATGAACAACACCCTTAGCCATCAAGGAATTCCAATTCAAAATTTCTTCTTCATTTTCCAATTGGATAACCTAGTTTGGACAATAAGTTGGTCTATAACATCAACACATAGATTTCATGTACAAAACAAAAAAAATGAATTGGAATTGCATGGAAAACAATAATAAGATAAACCCATATAAATTCATAAGCACACTTATGCATAAGAAAATCATAACTAAATAATTTTACAAAATTAATGAATAATTATATGAAATAGAGTTAAAAACAAATAATAGAGAATAATATTCCATGAGATCAATCCATTTTCATATACAATAAAACAATTTCCATTCAATTTATTTATTCCTTTCATAATTGTTGAAGAGATATCCATTGAACAAGATTTATTACAATTCCATATCATATTTATCTTGAACCTTGTCCAAGTCAACATATGAGTCATGAGATACAAATTTCTATCCAACCCTTTGGAATCATTGTAAGGATTTTCCAAAACAAATTCGGCAACATCTAGTGCTAAGTCATCATTGATATATTTGTCATCATCATCAAGATGTAAACTTAGTAACTTACTGGTCAAATTTATTCACCCCTTTGTCTAAGTACAATTCTTCCTCCATATCTCTAGCTACATATTCTTATTATTTATCATGATCATCTTGATCTTCAAGCAACGTATACTTTATGGGTCATCCTCTTGGATCAAATCTAACTACAAATTACCAAACTGCTATACCTAGTACCTCTGTAAAAAATACCCACTCACATTGAATTGGAAGTACATAGGGATTTGTATTTGGCTCATGCCTACTAGTATTAATAATGGTAAATCCATTGTCATGATCAATAATTGTCCTTTCATCACCTTGAAACAAAAATCTATACTACCTCACCTTAAAGAGAACCACTTTGAAGGATTTGAAGTCTATATCCAATATTCCTTCCAAATATCCATATTACCTCAAATCCGGTGTGACTAGATGTCTATCATCCCTGTGGAGAATCTTAGTAACCTAGAAAATTGCAGTTATACTACTATTGCATGTTTTCCTCCTATCATCCAATTGTTTGGTGCAATATTTTATACCATTGCACCAAATAGACTTATGATGTTTCACTTGCATTCTCAACATGTTATAAAAGGAGTCTCAAGAATTGCTAAGAATACCTATAATACAATTTGCGAGAAAAAAAACCTAAAACCTAAAGTTAGATATTGCTTCATTTATATCTTTTGCACCATGCTATATCAATTTGTTGTTGGGTTAAATAGGCATCATTATCCATATAATCTTTTATGATCATCTCTGGCACCCTATTCCATGATAAGGAACTATAAATTATTCACATCATTTTATCCATCTATTCCTCCAATCAATATTATTTGCAACTTATAAATAAATTGTATCCCACTCTATACTACCTAGAACAATGACACAAAAATATTTAATTAAACAACCAAGCTATTAAGAAATTTACTAGAAGCATTTATGGAGATATTTAATACAATATAATATTTTACCTTTCACTTTTCTCCATCTACCTTTCCGCAAAAACACCTCCCCTTCAAATTTGTTGGTGGAATTGGCATCCCAAAGGAGTGACACATCCAAAAACCCCATTACTTGGTGTAAGTACTCACTAAAATATATACTGGATTGATATAACATGTAGCCTTCAACCATAAATCCTTCTATACATTATATTTGTTTAACAAAGGCCTTCAATTCTTTCATGTGTCTCTCCACCAACCACATTGAACTTGTGTGCAAGTACACATATTTCAATCTCTTCCACTAGGTGTATGAGGTAGTGTTCCTTTGCATTGAAAAAGGTTGGAGGAAGATACTTTTGCTTCTCACACATTAGTTGTGGAATTTTTCTTTTCCAATACTTGATATCTTATTTATGTATTACTTTAGATCACAATCACCTAGAAGAGCAAAGAAATTTGATGTGTCAACATTAAAATATATAAGGAAAGCAAAGCAAGTATTGACAATGTATACAATCAATAATTCGACTATAACTTTATACATACCTCATGTACTTGTTGAGATCATAAATAACCTTCTTTATGATGTTGTCAAAGCTATTACGTAGAGATAAAGGTAGATCATAGTGGAAAAAGGATGCAACACATATTACTAACAAATAAGGTATATATAATTACATATATTTTAAATAGAGATAAACATTAATTAGTAAAAAATAATTTATATATCATAAAATAATCAAAGATGCAAAATGTCAAACCTTGATAAATGTATGTTGATTATGAGTTTTAGCCCCACCAAAATCACCTATCTTCTATAATATATTACTTATGTTTGAAGCAAAACTAGTGGGAAATTTTATCTTCAATAAAACCTCTTTTACAACCTAGCTCTCTTGCTTTGTAAATAACAATTGAATATTGGTGGAATTTCCACTACCATAGCAATGATTCAAATGTTGCAATGAGTTGGATTCCCGAATGTCACTTATAATTTTTTCAATTTTTTCCTTCTTATTTGTCCAATCTATAATTTTCCACAAAAACTTTGTGACATTCTTTCCAATATGCATTGTGTCAAAAAACGGGTTGCTTGTGGGTGCTCATAGTACGAAAACCAAGTGAATTGGACATAGTATCGTTTCAAACCTCATGGAAGCTCACCGTGATGAATTTTGAGAAGTATCAATTATATATTAATATTTTTTATTAGTCATGGTAAGTATGTAAATCTAAAAATAAATACAAGTGACCAAGAACAAAGTACTAACTAAAAACAAATATTACTTACCACAGATCTTATAAAACATCTTTTTCCATAGTTGAGGTATCATTCTTTGTGGTATTTTTCCACTCTGTTCTTTCTCATTAAAGTATTTTTTTTCGGTAATCCAATACCTATGGTCCTTATGTATAAAATGCCTAAACTCATTATACACCTCCTTTCCTAAACGTCTTGAACGTTTATATATTGTTCTTGGACCACATACTAGACATGCATATTTTCTTTTTGTTTGATTTCCTACAAGTTATGGAATAGTGTTCATATATAGAATTCCATAAATTATAAAAAGAGATTCAATAATAAATGATGCATAGAGATACATGAGAAATTTACATACCACCAAAATGTGTAAGATGAGGTGCATTGTGTATTATCCATGGAACTAAAACTATTTTTGGCCTACAGGTTTGGAGATGTTGTATGTATTGGTTCTCACCCTTAATTTTAAAAGTTCATATTAAAGAGGCTCAATAAATAAATCCATATATTTTGTTGATGTATATGTAACTTCAGAATGTATTTCACTTGTATTTCTTATATATTGTAATCCGATGTTTATTCCGGGATGTACTTGAGTTATGTCATGCCCCGATGTTCCTATCGGGAAGGTCTATCATGTAAAGAAGTCATGTCAAGTCATTGTGGGTAACCCTCCTATTGTCTAAGGGTTAAAGTCCTCGTAGTTCCAAGGCACTAGGGTTATTAGACTCTCCTAGTAAAGGTTGGCCCTGGTAGGGTTTTAGTCATGTCGGGATTAGTATAATGTCGGGATTAGTATAAATAGAGAACTGAAGTCTCTATTTATCACACAACTGATACACACTCATGTGTAGCGCATAGTTGAGGAAGAAGAAGACACTGGGGCTAGACAAGAAGAAGGTTACTGCTGTCGGGATATCACTTACTGTTTTGGGGTTTTTCTATTTTGGTGTTGATTCTATCTCTGAGGAAGTTGCGGGGTTTTCACCATTTATGGTTTCCCCGAGGATAAACACTGTGTTCATTGTCTCTTGTGTTTGATTGTTGTGCTTGTTATTCTCTCAGTAAAGATCCAAATATAATGCTAGCTTAATGATGAAATTCTAACATGGTATCAGAGATAACCTGAGAAGAAGACACTGTGCAGCTGCAAGAACTAGGGCTTCCTAGTTTGTGGATCTTCCTCCACAGATTTTCAGCTAAAGTAAGTTGGAACAAATCTCCTCCTTAGGGCGCATCTTTCTGTCGAAGCAAAATCCAATTCTGAGGTTTTTCAGTTTTGGACCCAACACTACTACTGAAAATTAGGGCTTTTCACAGAAGAGGAATTTTTTAGTGAGACCAGGCCTAGATTGATCTCCTCCCCAAAATCGAAGTTAGGGATAAATTTCAAGGCATTTGGCTAAATAGAACTCCGGAAAAGCAAAACCCTAATTTGCTACTGAACCAACACTGCAGGATTTCAGGTCCAAATCTAGATCTGACATCTTGACCTGGTAAGATCTAAATCTTTTGTATTTCCATTTAAGGTTCTCAGTTTAAGATGTCTCATCATACCAAGCTTGATGAAAAGCTTGAGGGAGATGATAAATTTTGAGCTTGGAAGTATAGGATCTCCCTTGTCCTGAAAGAGAATGAGTTGGACTCCTATATCAATGAGGAGGTTCCAGTTCCAAAGGGAGATGAGGCTAAGGCCTTGCATAAGAAGAAGTTGGTTATGTAAAAGAGAATCATTTCTAATTCTATCAAGGATCATCTCATACCATAGGTGTCCTTCCTCAAGACACCTAAATCTATGTTTGATGCCCTAACCAAATTGTTTGAAGGGAAGAACATAAACATGAAGATTACTTTCAGAAACCAATTGAAGAATGTGAAGATCTAGAATGATGAGACTATTTAGTCTTACTTTAAAAGGGTTTCTCATATCAAAGAGTAGTTGGAAGCAGTAGATGAAGAAGTGGAAAATGCAGAGATTGTGATGACCACCTTGAATGGTCTCCCTAGATCATGGGAGTCTTTCATTTAAGGAATCTATGCCAGAAAGAAGTTATTCAAGTTCAGCAAACTATGGGAAGAATTCTCTCAAGAAGAAGCTCAGATATCAGCTTGAGAAGAGAAGATGGGTAGTGAAGATCAAGCTCTCACAGTTCACTCTAAGAAAAACAGGAGGAGCAATTATCACTCCAAAGGTAAGATCTCACACTCTAGAAAATATCTGAATACTATTAGATGTTACACATGTGATGAGAAAGGTCACATATCCAGATTCTTCCCTAACAAAAGAAATCTAAAGAAGAAGGGAAACAAGAGAAGACATCATGCCCATGCTGCAGAGGATGATGAACCTTCCATAAAGAGAATCAGACAAGAGAGTGATGAATCTTCAAGTGAGGATGAATATGTACTGATCTCCGCTCTCACGGGAACTGTTTCTCATGGAAGAAATGATTGGCTTATAGATAGTGGTGCTTCCAAGCACATGATGGGATTCAAAGAATCATTTGTGAAGCTATCTGAACATGAGTCACCTCACAATGTGAAACTTGGGGATGACTACCAGTATCCAATAAAAGGTAGTGGTGAATCCTTCTATAAACTAGACTCTGGAAAGTCTTTGAAGATGAAGAATGTATTATTTGTTCCAGGACTAAATAAGAACCTCCTCTCCATATTTGCATTGGATGCAAAAGGAATGAGGGTTGCTTTTGTAGATGGCCAAGTTCTTATGTGGCCAAAGGGAAAGACTTTTGACGATGCAATAGTGATTGCAGAACAAGAAGGAGGTCTATACAAGTTGAAGGGCCAACCAGATCAAGATTTGGTTCATGACACAGTAGAACCAAATGAAATTTGGGATAGAAGCCTTGCACATATACATTACATAGCACTACCACTTGCAAGCAAAGTTGTTGAAGTTATTCCAAAAATTCAAGCAAAACATGAAGGGGCCTGCAAAAGATGTGCAAAAGGAAAGAACACAAAGAAGACATTTCCAAGTAGCGAGAGCAAAGCAAAAGGAATCTTGGAAATCATCCACTCCGATGTATGCGGACCAATGTCATCAAGCTCACTAAGCAGGTATGTGTACTATGTTTCTTTTATTGATGACTTTTCTAGGAATACATGGATTTACTTCATGAAGAATAAAGATGAAGTGTTTAGCAAGTTCAAGGAATTCAAAGCCTTGATCGAGAACAATACTGAAAAGAAGATCAAGAATTTTCAATCAGACAATGGCAGAGAATTCACTTCAAATGAGTTCAAGGAACTATGTAAGGACTCAGGGATTAAGAGGGAGTTGTCCACTCCTTACAATCCACAACAGAATGGGATTGCAGAAAGGAAGAATAGAACCATCATGGAAGCTGCAAGAGATATGCTTCATGATCAAGATCTTCCTATGCATATTTGGGCAGAAACAGCTAGAACAATAGTGTATGTACAGAACCGTACTCCACATATATTACTCGAGAACAAAACTCCTGAAGAAGTCTTCTCCGGCAAGAAACCAGAAGTCAACCATCTCCAAATATTCGGTTGTCCTGTGTACATACACATTCCAAAAGAGAAGAGAATGAAATTAGATCCTTCAGGAAAGAAGGGTATATTTGTGGGATACTTTGAAAGCTTGAAGGCTTACAGAATATACTTCCCAAGGTTAAAAAAGATTGACATTAGCTGGGATGTAACATTTGACGAAGATTCAGCCTACATCAAATCTAGAAAGAAACCTGCTGAAGAACCTGAAGAAGCGGAAGCTCCCAGAATTCATGATACAATCATGAATGAAGAAACTCAAGAAGAAGATCGAGAATTTGAAGAACCATAAAGACCTATAGATCCACCACAGGAGAAGAATCCTCATAAGAGGAAACCTGCTTGGGTATGAGAGATTATCCAAGGTGCAGAAAGATATGGGGTTCCAGAAGAGAATCTCAGAGAAAGAAAGAGGACCAGATCCTATTCCAGTTATGTAGCTTTACTATGTGACTTCATTGATAAAGAACCTTCCAAATATGAAGAAGCGACATAAAGAAAAGAACGGAAGGATGTGATGATCAAAGAGTATCAATTGATCATGAAGAATGATGTTTGGGATGTTGTCCTAGGACCAGAAGGGAAGTCAGTTGTAACTTCCAAATGGATCTACAAGATCAAGCATGCTGTAGACGATAGCACTGAAAAGTATAAGGAAAGATTTGTGGCTCGGGGTTTCTCTCAGAAAGAAGGAATAGACTATGAAGAAACCTTTTCACCTGTAGCCAGATACACTTCCATCAGATCGATACTTGCTCTGGCTACAGTGATGAAATGGAAGATACACCAAATGGATGTCAAGACTGCTTTCTTGAATGGTGTAGTAGAAGAGGAAGTGTATGTGGAGCACCCACTCGGTTTTGAGACACATGAGAGGGAGTCTCATGTGTGTAGATTGAAGAAAGCCCTGTACGGTTTGAAACAGGCACCCAGGACATGGTACGGCAGAATTGATATCTTTCTATCCAGTTTGGGCTTTACCAAGAGTAAAGCAGATTCCAACATTTACTACAAGGTGGAAGATGGCAACCCAGTGATACTTCTACTATATGTAGATGATATGTTTGTGACAGGGATGGATGGGTTGATTGTTGATACGAAGAGAAAGCTTGCTGTTGAGTTCGAGATGAAGGACTTGGGAATGATGCATTATTTCCTAGGTATGGAGGTGTGGCAGACTACAGATGGAATCTTCCTTGGACAAGGAAAGTATGTAGTAGATATCCTGAAGAGATTTGGGATGATGGATTGCAAGGAATTAACCACACCTATGGCATGCTATTGAGTGATGCTTCATCAGAGACAGTTGATGCCATGATGTATCGTCAGATTATTGGGTCCTTGATGCACCTGACAAACACGAGACCATATATTTTCTTTGCTGTGAACACCTTGAGCAAATACTTGACAGATCTGATACATGTTCACTTGACTGCTGCAAAGCATATTCTGAGGTACCTAAAGGGTACTGTTGATTATGGGCTCAAGTATAAGGCTGATCAAAGGATTAACCTGGAGGGTTATGTTGAATCAGATTGGGTAGGTAGTGCCATCGATAGGAAGAGCACTTTAGGGTGTTGCTTCAATATGGGATCAGGTGTGATCTCATGGTTTAGCAGGAAGTAATCCTGTGTGGCACTGAGTACAGCTGAAGTAGAGTATGTTGCAGCCTATTTAGCTAGTTGTGAGGCAGTATGGCTGAGGAAGCTAATGTATGATTTATTTGATCTCCAGTTAGATGCTACTTGTATATACTGTGACAACCAGAGTTGTGTAAAGTTGTTAGAGAATCCAGTATTCCATGACAAGTTGAAGCATATCGAGATCAAGTATCACTATATCAGGGATATGGTGCAGAGAGGAGCAGTGAAGCTCCAGTATGTTGCGACAGAAGAACAGATAGTTGATGTGTTGAATAAGCCATTGGCTAGGGTGAAGTTTGAGTACTTTAGGGAGAAGCTTGGTGTTCTCCAGATCAAGGTTCCTCCCAAGAGGAAGTGATGTGTCAGTGCTGAGCCCTTCTGACATGGTGAGAGGATTGGTTCCTTCCATGGTCAGATGTACTAGCTGTGCCATTCTGACATGGTGAGAGGATTGGTTCCTTCCATGGTCAGATGTAAGAGCTATGACATGGTGAAAGGATTGGTTCCTTCCATTGTCAGGTATATGTGGATGCCACATCTAGCATGAAAAAGGGCTGGCTCTATGAAGACACATCTAGTATGAAAAAGGACTAGCTCTGTGTAGATGGCACATCCAGCATGAAAAAGGGCTGGCTCTGTGAAGACACATCTAGTATGAAAAAGGACTAGCTCTGTGTAGATGGCACATCCAGCATGAAAAAGGGCTGGCTCTGTGAAGACACATCTAGTATGAAAAAGGAATAGCTCTCTGTAGATGGCACATCTAGCATGAAAAAGGGCTGGTTCTGTGAAGACTCATCTAGTATGAAAAAGGACTAGCTCTGAGTAGATGCCACATCTGGTATGAAAAAGGACCAGCTCTATGATGCCTCATCTGGTATGAAAAAGGACCAGCTCTGTGATGCCTCATCTAGTATGAAAAAGGACCAGCTCTGTGATGCCTCATCTAGTATGAAAAAGGACTAGCTCTGAGAAGACTCATCTAGTATGAAAAAGGACTAGCTCTGAGTAGCAGCCACATCTAGTATGAAAAAGGACCAGCTTTGTGATGCCTCATCTGGCATGAAAAAGGACCAGCTATGTGATGCGTCATCTAGTATGAAAAAGGACTAGCTCTGAGAAGACTCATCTAGTATGAAAAAGGACTAGCTCTGAGTAGCTGCCACATTTGGTATGAAAAAGGACCATCTCTATGATGCCTCATCTGGTATGAAAAAGGACCAGCTCTGTGATGCCTCATCTAGTATGAAAAAGGACTAGCTCTAAGATGATACATCCGGTATGAAAAAGGACTGGCTCTGTAGAGGTTCCTATGATGAGAAGAATCAAGAGATAGCACCTGTGATGATGCCCAGTGATGATCCAGATCGAGTGATGATGATCCAGCAGAAATGATCTAGATTGAGTGATGATCCAGATCCAGTGATGATGCCCAGTGATGATCCAGATCCAATGATGATGTCCAGTGATGATCCAGACCGAGTGATGATCCAGATCCAATGATGAATATGACTTGAATATGAAGATGACTTGAAGATGAAGAATACTTGAAGATGACGAGGACTCGATGATGATCCAGAAGATATAGAGAAGAAGACTTGTGTTGAACATTGTGTTGAAAGAATACCTTCCTAGTTAAGAGGGAGTGTTGATGTATATGTAACTTTAGAATGTATTTCAATTGTATTTCTTATATATTGTAACCTGATGTTTATTCCGGGATGTACTTGAGTTATGTCATGCCCTGATGTTCCTATTGGGAAGGTCTATCATGTAAACAAGTAATGTCAAGTCATTGTGGGTAACCCTCCTATTGTCTAAGGGTTAAAGCCCCCACAGTTCCGGGGCACTAGGGTTATTAGACTCTCCTAGTAAAGGTTGACCATGGTAGGGTTTTATTCATGTCAGGATTAGTATAAATAGAGAACTAGAGTCTCTATTTATCACACAACTGATACACACTCATGTGTAGTGCATAGTTGAGGAAGGAGAAGACACTGGGGCTAGACAAGAAGAAGGTTACTGCTGTCGGGAGATCACTTACTGTTTTGGGGATTTTCTATTTTGGTGCTGATTCTATCTCTGAGGAAGTTGCGGGGTTTTCACCATTTATGGTTTCCCCGAGGATAAACACTGTGTTCATTGTCTCTTATGTTTGATTGTTGTGCTTGTTATTCTCTCAGTAAAGATCCAAATATAATGCTAGCTTAATGATTAAATTCTAACATCTTTAACTCAGTGCTTACCTACTAATTATTTGAAAAGTAACATACATGATTAATAAGTTCTCGATCATGCAATAACGAAAATAAATAGATTTATTGTATTGTGTTAACATTTTGTAAAATAAGTACATGGAACAATTAATGCCAACATGATGTGCTCCATTTTAATTTTAATCCATAGAGGAAGGTTATTGTTTATAACAAAAACTGGCCAAACTAAGTAATTGGTTTTAAGTTCTCCAAATGGATTGGCACCATCATCTTCCAATGAAAGTATAACACTATGTGGTTCTTCTTTAAAAATTGGTCATATTTCCTCCATGTCTATGAATGCAGATCCATATCCAAGCGTTCACATGACACCATCTACACTTCTGTGTCATGCATTGTAATTTATAAATTCTACAATTTTTTTAATACTTTAATAGTCATTGAAAACGTGGAATTATCAAGATGTGGTGAAGAAATTTGCGAGGCACCTTATTTGTTACCTTATCAATACGATATCTACTAATTCGACATTCAAGGTACTCACTTTTTGATACAGGTTGTATGGAATATATGATATGATCATTGGGACATGCATCAATTCTATTATACTCCATTCTTAATTATTTCAGAATGAAACACATTTCTCTGTATGTGTGAGGTAAAGTATTTGGCGATGGTAGAAGAGTATCACCTAATAGTCTAAAAAGAACTAATGGAAAAATTGTAATTACTTCCTTACATATGAAAATGATAAATAAAAAGAAAGCAATTGTAATTACAAATAGATAAATCTTGCATACATTAAAAATAGTGTAATTTTTGTGTTTGAAATACCATTCATGACCTTAAAGTTGAATGGCAACAAAAAAACCAGAGAGAAGACTTGTCTTTGATTCATCGTTTAAGGATTTTTTTGCCTTATTAATAAAAGGCACACCAGTAATTTTTTCTTATATATTGTTTGCATTATGCATTCTTGTCCGTGGAAAAAAATGTGTCATGGATCAACCTATTTATCCCTTCATTCTCAATAATATTGTGGTCATTTTATTCCATTCTATCAACCCCAATGTCACCACCCTCCCCATCTCCAGTCTTAATTGTAGCAACTGGATTTTCAAGCATTGGTGCTATTGTCTGTGCAATAATTATGGGAAAACATATCCAATTAGTATCGAAATAGACATCAATAATAATATAATTGCAAATGAGAAAAACAAACTTTTTTTTATATCTTACCAGGGGATGATATTATTTCCACCTTCCAATGCCCATACTCTAAGCAATGTTTCTTGGTTGTTTCCCTAACACATATTCTTCTTTTCATTCCTCTGTATTGTGTATAAGGGAAATAACATTTTCCATCACCAATTATATATTCAACACTAAATGCATGATTTTGATAATTTCTATTACCATGGTTGCTTCTGTCATCGTATACAGAATTGATAGCTTCGCACATAGAATCAGCTCGTTTGGATCTACTCACAAATTGGTGGACAAGATTGTCTGACATTGTTCTTTATTTCAATAAAATACATTATCAAGCCAATAATACATTAAGTATAAATACAAATAAATCATTATCCCAATAAAAAAGAATTAATTCAAAGAGATAATCTCATTAATCCACAATTTGATTTACCTATAATCAAAGTTCTCCCTCCAAAATCATTCCACAAAGAATTCTTGTTGAATTGAACTAAAAATAACTAAATACATGTTCAATCCAAATATGTTCTAATTTTTTAGAAATTGAATCAGAGACAGACCTAAATAGATCTTCCGTCCGAATATGTTATAAATATTTCCGAATTTAACTGAAAAAACCTAAATACTTTCGACATCACGTCGCTTAAGAGACAACAACAATTTTTTGTTATATTTTCTGACGTGTGTAATATGCACGTATCTTAAGCAACATTAGAGGATGCCACTTAAGAAACTCTCCTTGGTATCTCTTAAGAGACGTCCTATATCATTGCTTAATATATGAAAAAGTTCTTACGTATCTTAACCAACATCTATATGATATTTAACTTTATATGTTAGTATAAAAATCAAATTTTGAATATAAATGTAGTAGCGGTGTTCGTGACATCAAGGGATTGAAAACATTGGTTGTGAACCATTTCATAGCAATTTTGTTTTAGCACCAGACACAATCAGTCTACTAGAATGCTCAATATTGCCCCTTACTTCCTATGTATGTTGGACAATGAGGTGTAAAACCTACTATACATGTCAGTAACTTGATAGGAATTACTACTCGCTCCAAGCTCTCTTGGAAACGACAAGAGCCAGAGACTTGACAGATGGACAATATAATTCTCCATAGACTTCTACAATCTGGCAGGTGAAGCATATTTTGATGGTTGTTGAAGATGTCTGACTCTCCAGGAAGGTTCTAGGGAATATAAATTCCATGTTTCTTACCTTGATTGCTAAGAAATATTTTCCTACTTTTTTCCAGGACTTTTGACCAACCTCTCTCTACAATTGCTTATAAAAGGTAATCTATAAGAAACTTGCTTATCATTTAAAGCCTATTGTTTCACACTACATGTCCAAATACGAGTTTGGGTCTTAAATGGTCGGCATATCCATGAATCAATAGGATTTATGTAGGAGGTTATACATACCATTAAGACAAGGAAACTTATGGTACTAGTATCTAAAATCAATTTGTAAAAATCT
Organism: Pseudotsuga menziesii; assembly: GCA_001517045.1. Taxonomy (NCBI): domain Eukaryota; kingdom Viridiplantae; phylum Streptophyta; class Pinopsida; order Pinales; family Pinaceae; genus Pseudotsuga; species Pseudotsuga menziesii. Next base: position 26,998 of record LPNX010439937.1, read on the forward strand.
TTTTATTAGGTGTCATGGCTCTTCCTCCATTTATTATTAATTCAAATGGGGTTCACACCACCATTAGTCTATTGTACCATAGGATGCATCTCATTAGTCAAATTTTTAGTCCTTATCAATGCTCAAGAGGATTATGGCAATGATGTCCTCTCTCTCTATACCTCAAGGATTTCCTCTTTATCTGCACCTCTTTTTGCTGGTAGTAGAGGGACTAAGTAGAACCTTGTTGGATGCGAAGGATAAAGCCTCGTAGTAGTTATATTTTGCAGAGATATAAATATTGTGCATGCATTATTTGTAGATGATGTATTGTTTTGATGTGTTTTGAACGATCATGATGAGACCTACTTGGATGATATCCTGAATACCTACAAAATGGAAGGTATGAGGATGTAGGTAAATAGGTCAAAATCAACATTATACATATATAATACAAGAATCATTGAGGAATTTGGGATATGGATAACCTTTCCTTTCATGTAGTTTGATATAAATCTTTGATTTAAATATCTGGGATTTCAGATCAAACCAAATGGATACACCAAAAAATATTGGTCTTGGATTATCGTGAAAATTGAAAAGTGGATTAAAATCTGGCGTAATAAGTAGATTTCTCATGGGGGATGAATGATATTGGTGAAATAAATACTTGAGGTGATTCTTGTATATTGGAGTACACTTGCCACCATTGCAAAGGCAAATTTCGATAAGATAAGGAGGTTTTGTTTTAACTTTCTTTGGCAAGATTCTGCTGACTATAGAGGTTCTCACTGGGTGGGATAGAGAAATGTGTCCCTACCAAACTCTATGGGTGGATGGGGTATCAAAATCGCTCCATAGTTCAAGTGCTCTCTGGTGTTGAAATCACTTTGGAATGTGATGAATAAAGAGATCCTCTAGAAACAAAGTCTCATACATAAATACATTTCTCTCGACAATATCATTGAGTGGGTTTGTAAGGAACCAAAAATTATAAAGAATGCCTTGAACCAGTGGAAGGAACTCACACAAGCCTTTGAATTGGTTGGGAAATACCTAGCATGGAGGGTGGGAATAAGTCAGGAAAGCCAAGTTGGCCACGATGCTATAGTCAGGTGCAATCCTAGGATCTCCATGTCCGATGGCCTAATACAACATCTCCAAAATATTGGAAGGGTCAAACTCCATAAAATAGTAAACAAACAATCTACTGATACGTGGAGTCAAGGTTGGGGATTGATACATGAGATATCATTTGCATAGGAACAACTCCCATCCTGTAATAATATATTGAGGACTTAAAGCAAGATCATGTAAGAATATCCAAGGAGAAATACACATTTCTAATAGATCTACAATGATTTTGGAGGAAAATACTTAGTAAGACTTGGCTATAAGGAAACGAGTAGAGAATTAGATGTTCATGAGAAGTGATAGTGGAAACATCTCTAGAAGTTGTCTGCTCCACTTAAAACTTGAATACTAATGTGGTGTGATTTAAATGGGAAAGTACAGACTTGGGATCAGCTAGCGAGTAAACCAAAATAAGGGCTAGGTATATGCTTATTATGCTATGCATATATGGAGATTAATGTGCATCTTTTCATTACTTGCATTTAATTCTAGGTGCAAGTTTGGATGAAACTAGAATGTGAGGTAGGGATTCATGGACTATGAAAGGAGGATTTTGTTGATTTGTGTTTGAAGGATCAGTACAAGAATAATTCTTTGTGACATTGGAGGGAAATTCCTTATATAGTTTGTTGGGGCATCTGGTTGGTTCACAACAAAATTACCTTTGTGGATCATTATACTCCTACATTTCGAGTTACAAAACAAATTCTCTCCCTCTTGAAATTCATCAAGAGGGTCAAATCAATCAAGAAGCTTAGGATATTAAAGGAAACTCACTTGGACAAGTACAAGTCTGGGGAATACTACGACTAAGCCTACATGACCCAGGACTCAACCATGGGGCTTGGATTTTGCTTCTTTTTATGTGCATATCACAATTTTTTATATTTATAGCAAGTGTAGAAAGTGGAACGAACAAAAAGGGAGGATTCATATCACTTTATTATCTCTTGAAATTGGATATATTAAAAAATCACTTAATGCTACAAGTCAAAGGAGACTCCCTCTTAACCCTATGTTGGATGCATGAAAAAACTATGGTTATTAACACCTTTCTTTCTGGTTTAGAATTATAAAGATTAAGTAATACCTTCTGACATATCAATTTCTAGAATGTTTATTGTGATCAAAATATTGAAGCTGAAGGACTCTCAAAATATGGGTTGCTACTAGAAATAAATAAATTTACACTTGAGGAATTCGTGGAAGGTAACAGACTGTCTAGCATGACAAATCAATTAGTCAACTTTTAATAGATTCAACATTTTTGCATTTGGAAGACACTTTATATCATTTCAAAAGAGGATGTCATATCTACTAAAAATCACATATGGAAGGTCTATGTTCAATTTACTTATTTTGATTTGATTTACGTATCTACAATGACATGTATTGAAGGACAATCTCTGAACCGTCTCATTAAGCCATATCAAATTTTATTGTTCCAAATCACATGAAGATTGTATTTTGTTTCAATCCGAAAATATATACGTTAAAAAAATTATGTTGCTTAAGTAAGAATCAACATTGATGCTTTATATATAAAATTGGAACCAATGTGATTACTTATAGTAAGCACACCAATTACACATAAAATGATAGTTCATTGGCTATTATTGTCATTGTTAAATTTACAGGTAATATTGGTTCATATGGTAATATAAGCACCAACATGTATATATGAAATGTCATCACTAGGAGATTTAATAGGGATAATAAGCGTTGGTGCTATAAAACATATTACACACACTAAGGAGTTATATAAATGAAAAGCACCAATGCATAAATTAACATTTTATGCACTTGTGTTCTTATATTTAAAAAAGCACTAGGGCATAACATTTAAATTGTATGCACATATTCTCTTATGTTTACTAATGCATTGGGACATGACATTTGGATTGTTTGCAGCGTATCTCTAACGTTTACAACCACACCATGGCATAACATTTAAATTGTATGAATTGATGTTATATGTTAACTATGTATTGGTGTGTTTTTATGATATGCACACTGATTAAAATTCCATAGGATAACCTTTGAATCCCTAGTTTTTTAAAGTTATAATGTACACCCATTATAACCTCCACTGAAACCTTTGTTACCAACGACAAATATTTAATGCATATGTTTTTGAAATCTTTCCCAAATCTTGTAACACTAAAAGCTTATAGTGTGATGAACTCAGTGGGTTGTCTAGTTCAAACTTGGTCTTCATTTTGGGTGTCATCAAATTAGAATCCAAGAGGGGGATGTTTACAAAATATATTATTGAAATAATGAGGAACACTATGAGTTCATGGTTATGCCATTCGGATTCAACAATGTGCCCTCCACTTTCCAAATCCTTATTATTAATATATTCAAGGTAGAGGTATGTATTGGTATATTTTAAAGAAATTTTGATTTACAATAAGACTTGCCTTGATCATATTTCTCTAATATAGAAATTGTTTTTCAAACCTTGGACGATAATAAATTATATGCCAAGAAATCTAATTGTTCTTTTGGTCAACACAAATTTGAATACTTAGGGCATGTCGATAAAAAAGTGGTTAAACATTATCTATACAAGATTTGAATCATTAAAACATGGCCCATTCCTTAGAACATTACAATATTAAGAGGATTATTAGGCCTCATTGGATGATATAGAAAGTATGTTCACAACTATGTCGATATTCTAGAACCCCTCACAACCCTTTTAAACAATAATTCATTTTAGATATTTGACGAGGCCATCCACACTTCTATTTCCACACTTCTATTTATTTGAAGGAATATATGACATGCACACATGTTTTTTCATCTCCATATTTTACTAAGGTGTTCATCACTTGATGCAATGCTTCATGACCAATACTTGGTATAGTCTTAATACAAGGAAATATACCCATTCCCTTTGAATATAAGCATCTCAAAGAAGATATCTTGCAAAGTCCATAAGTGAGTAGGAAATGTTGGACATATTCCATGCATTAAATAAATTGAATGCATTTAAAGGTTTACACTAATCACTCCAACCTTAAATAATTTTGCAACATTGGGATCTTCTAAAGAAAACAAATTTTGTTTAATTAAAATGCAGGGTTATAATAATATAGATTTCATCGACGAAAATGGAAAGGAATGCATCACCATTGATGCATGGTCTAGACAAAACCCCATGTCTATGACATATCTACAATTATACTAACATGGATAGAAGGAGGAAGGATAGGTACATAATAAAATCGACACAATAATGGATACACCAACTTGGGAAGTTTTCTTTCCGAGGTATAATAATTGTATCTTCTTGTGTTGAAATTATAGTTCCAAGAATAAACTTTAACTTTAATTGCATGCCTCACTTATATAGGGTCATACTATATTTTAAAAATAATATCATTGATTCAAACACTTTATTTGAAATGGTATTAAGGGTGATGTTTGTAAGATTGTCTCTAATATAAGGACTTGCTAGTGCAACAAAGGAGATATTGTAAAATATATGGGTTTTTTTCAGCACCATCCCATTCAAAATCAATGTTGGGAGGAAATTTTGATGGATTTCATTACAAAAATTCCAAAATTAGAATGGAAATATGTTACATTTGTTGTTGTTCATCGAGTTAACAAATACAACCATTTCTCAATGGCTTAATGAATTTCCAATGCCAACCAAATCACATATATTTTCCTCGAGGATATTCTTGGACTTCATGGGTTCTTGGGTATTACTGTTTCTAATAAGGATATTAATTTCACTAGCGATTTATGGAATATTTATTTAAGCTCTAGTAAAAACTCATACCCAAAAGGTTTAGGATACCCTACAACTTATTTTGTACAATCTTATGCTTGAAAAAAGCTAGTTGAAACATCAAGTAGATAAGTATCATTTAGAATGAGAATTTACAATTGGTGATTGGCATTGCCTTTGTCTTCATCCTTACAAACATTTTTCCTTGAAAAAGAAAAAACGTAACCAAAATTTCTCACCAAACTTCTATGGAGCCTACAAAATTGTCATAAAAAATAGGGATATTACATATTCCTTAGAGCTGTCATCATTTTCAAGCATTTGCATTTCCTTCCATGTCTTCATATAAAAAAGTATATTGGGTAGCACATTCTAAATCAAGACAACATTGTTAGAGTTAAATTGAGAAGCCAAAACTATTTTTGGAACCAAAATCAATTATAGACACCCAAAGTCGATGATTACATCATAAAACCATAATTGAATATTTGATCAAATGAAAAAAATTCATTCTAATAACACCACATGGGAAGCAAAGGGTGTCATTTAGTACTATATATGATTACTCAATATTTGAGGAACTTTGTTTTCCAAGAAGGCGTACATGTTATGCACCTACTCATACTATTATTGCCTTCTTCCCTTTATCTACCTTTATTTCTATATTCCTATCTTTTACCATGATATGTAACTTCCACACTATTTTCCCACATCAACGATGAACAATATTCAACATGCAACATAGTAATAAATGCTATGGCGGCTGCATTGTGAGCTGTTGGATGTCAAACAGATTGAGATCCAACAGTCAACAATGCAACTGCCTCAGCATTTATTACTCTGCTACATGTAAAATATTTTTTTCCCACTGTTAGAATAATCCTTCGGGATTATTGTAAATAAATAATTAATAGGAATTTGATTAGATAGGAAGCCAAACAGGCTGAGCGGAAGGTGAAACCCAACCGCCATGTACTTTGTATAAATACAAGCATTTGCATTGGAAATGAATTGAATCGGGAGTTATTACCAACAAGTGGTATCAGAGCAGGGCTGTCTGCCATAACTCTTGCTGCATTTCTGTCCATTCCTGGCATTCTGCTTGTCATTCCATTGCCAGACTGCTCCAGCAGTCTGCCAATCGAGTAGCAGCGTTACTCCTTCATGAACCTGCGTTTATTCTCTGCTAAAAAAGTTTGAATGAGCTATACCTAACCCTAATTTTTTTGTGTATTGCTGGGGTCGCCTCTCACTCTTCTCACGTTCTTCTGAGTCCACTTCAAAGACGACTTGAAGCTGTGGCACTCCACAACGAGCTGCTCGAATTCCAGTCAAATAACATTCACCCAGAAAATTGTTATCTGTGGTCATTGCTCTTTCACCTTCGTACACTTGAAATGACACTGTTGTCTGATTGTTGTTAAGCGCTGTAGTGTAAAATTCTGCCCAGCAGTGGTGCCTCCACGCAGGAACTTCCATCCTGAGTCATACTTCACATATTTCCATCTGCATTACTTTCTTGTTACTGTTAAATATCATTTCTGTTTATTGGATAGGGCAAAACTACAGAAAACATTGCCCAATATTTTGATTAAACACTTCATTTAATAACTTTTCATTCAAAGAGAATGACGGGGCAGACACTTTGTGAATTTTGTGAATGGATACCTACTGTAATTTGTTGGAGTTTTAAGCTGTCAAATGCTGCGTTGGACATGAAGGCTGATGCGTTGAATATTGAGTGCTGAAGACTGCTTGAAGGCTGTGACTTGAAGACTGCATAATCTTTTATGCTGAAGACTGCTCCTACGTGGAGACCTGCCTGGAGAGTGCCTACGTGAAGAGATGAATATACGTGACCTGCCAAGGTGACTGAGCCAGAAACTGCTCGTGGAGATGTACGAGTCTGTTGAGTTCTTTTGTCGTTGTGAACTGCGACCCATTCATATATATGCGTTGATCATATTTTGTGCACTGGAGAGATAAAATGCATTGATCATATATATATATATATATATATATATATATATATATATATATA
>LPNX010439937.1:37465-176250 GCA_001517045.1 Pseudotsuga menziesii
AAAGAAAATGAAGCTCACATCAAGTGAAGGAAAAGAATTTGAAGATGCGACCAAGTATAGACAACTTGTTGGAAGTCTTATCTACCTTACAACAACTAGACCAGATATTTCTTATGTTGTTGGCATACTTTCAAGGTTCATGCATAAACCTTGCGAAGGACACTGGCCAGCTGCAAAGAGGGTTCTAAGATACTTGAAGGGGACTCAAGACGTTGGACTCAAGTACTCTAAAGTGGATGACTTCAAACTTATTGGGTACTCAGACTCAGACTTTGATGGCGATAAGGAGACAGGAGTATCAACTTCTGGATACACTATGAGTCTTGGATCAGCAGCTGTTTCATGGAGATCTCGCAAACAGTCAGTTCCAGCAGATTCAACAACAGAAGCAGAATATGTGGCTGCAGCTGAAGCAACGAAAGAAATAGTATGGCTCAGGAAGATACTTGAAGATTTGCAAGAAAAACAAGAGAACTCCACTCCATTGTTGGTCGACAATACTTCTGCAATCTAGCTAGCAAAGAATCCTAGATTCCATGATCGAACCAAACACATCAACACAAAGTATCATTTGATTCGACATCATGTAGAGGCCAAGACAGTCCATCTTTGACATTGTTCCACAAATGATCAAGTTGCAGACATCTTCACCAAAGCGCTTGGACGAGAAAAGTTTGAAAGATTCAGAAACATGCTCGGACTTACGAACACCCCTTCGGATTAAGAGGGGGATTGTTAGAATAATCCTTCGGGATTATTGTAAATAAATAATTAATAGGAATTTGATTAGATAGGAAGCCAAACAGGCTGAGCGGAAGGTGAAACCCAACCGCCATGTACTTTGTATAAATACAAGAATTTGCATTGGAAATGAATTGAATCGAGAGTTATTACCAACACCCACATCAACTATGTTCTTTTTATTTCTTTATTTATACTCTTTACATAATACATCACATGTATGTGCATATGATGTTGATACAAGTGACGTCATTGGAGGTTACCCCTTGCACTAGTATTGGAGGGATGCTGCCCCATTAAAGTGGGAGGTACTGTAATATATTTTTCTTTTACATCATTATTTATTGTTCCCATGTAGTAAAACAATTTTGTTACTTCTTGATATTCGACCATAATGACATATTATCGATTGTGAGGAGAAATCCTTTCAAATACACTTAGGGAATGGGTATTTTATTTGCATATCGCGTTGTGTCTTGGTTCATTATATACTTGGACCCAAGGAAGTACATAAATGAGTCCAATATTTTTAGTCTTATAAAATAATTAGGAATGAGTCGTTGAAAAAAATGTCATTAAATAATTGGCTAGTCTTTAGCTCACGGAAAGGAATCCCTTGAATGCAACCATGACTAACTTTGGAATTTAGTAGATTTCATAAAGAAAAAAAAAAGAGATGACATGTATCCAATATTTTTAGTCTTATAAAATAATTAAGAATGAGTCGTTGAAAAGAATCTCAATAAATAATTGGCTAGTCTTTAGCTCACGAAAAGGAATCCTTTGAATGCAACCATGACTAACTTTGGAATTTAGTAGATGTCACAAAGACCCAAAAAAAAACGATGACATGTATGTTTGAAGATAAGGTAAACCCTTTACTCATTAACCGAAGCAATCCAATTTCCTCATATCTACCACGATTAGGTAGGTTGAGGCATTTGCAAAGAGGGTTTCAACACAAATGAGAAAATATGACCTGAAGCTAATGTGTTTAAGCATATCTAAGTTGAAATCCCATCAACTCATTCATGATTTATTGATTTATTAATGTCAATCTTGATGAACACAACATTTATGTTCAAAGTTTAAGTCCATTTTATCACTTCCTAGATTATAATGACATATGCGAGAACATATTGACCCTAACAAAACTAGTTTTATTGGGCCAAATAATCCTTCAAAGTATATGTTTTAGTTGCAAGGCCATAAATTTGGATAGTATTTTGTATAATTATTAAGAAAAGTATTAGGTCACAAAAATTGTCATAATATCTAGGTTTCTTAGGTATGAACAAAATAAGACATTTTTGAGTTCTTGATTATAGGGATTGATTGCATAGAGATTAATTGTGAACTTATTAAAGGTATGGACCAACAAAATATTAGGTGACCTTATAGAGTTAACTGGGAAATTCATCCAAGATGGGGTCTTATCTTCAACCATACCATGAAGGGTTACAATTAGTTCATAGAGAGGTAGGCCTATCTTGCAAGATCCTATTTTACCTTCTGAGAGCTTACAAGGAATTCAATTAAGGCACTTTTCTGTAGCTTCTTGTCATTATAACAACATTCCAAGTGGTATTGGAACACCATGCTATAGAGGTACACACAACCATGCTCAATTTCTTCTTTATTGGTTGTACAACCCATGGTTGTCTTAAGGATAGAAGTGGATCCCCCAATGTCCTTGGTGGCTAGCAGTGTTAATAATGCTTTGGTAGCCCTATCTCATTTTTTATCCTTTGCAATCATGCATGCAAGTTAATGCATGCCTATTGCTTGGAATGTATCATCCACCCATTGTAAGTGGCATATATTCATAGTGCAATCTTGCTTGTATTTATCATATGGAGTCCATTGTAGGTCCCTCATAAGGATATATAACTCATGATGATTACAATAATTGTGACATTGTTAGATCTGGATATTTGGGACCCATACACATACAAGAAGCCCACATTTTGAGAACTAGCATCATCCCATGAAGTGACCCAACTAGAACCCTCAGATGATCAAGGATTGAGGTTCTACATCATATGAATGAAAGTTGAAAATATTTGGATTTTTTGATGGGAACCATTCAAAATATAATGGGTTTGAAGCATACATACGTTCTCTACCCCAAATATAGAGAAAACCAAATGGGTTGGTGGCTAGATAAAGTCGTAGTGTAAGGCCACATGGATTGGATGGACCCCTATTGAGTAAAAATTTGGCTTATTATTGAATATAAGGGATCTATCCATATACCAATAGATTCTCTTAGCCTCTTCATGGAAATTTATGAATTTGAACCATATAATGTTGGAATCTTGTCTTTATTTATGATTAGGGTCACACATCATGTATCAGTTCTTTATTGCACACCATGGATATTTATCTAAGATAAAAAATCATAAAAAAAATTCCCTAACTCTATCTTCTTGGCACCCCATAAATATAATCCATGGGTTGTTGGTGAGGTTATGAACCATCCAACACAAAATACTACATGCTTACTGGAATTATTGGAGGCATAAACATTGGCCAGCCCCATGATTCAACCATACATATTAAGAAGAATCAATATAATTCATTAGGAGTGGTTCATACACTGCTAATGTAGTGCTCCTTCGTCACGAGGTAGCACTAACTCCAATTGTTCCTAATATTTTTGTGTCAGCCACTATTCTATGAAATATAAGTTTAACAACATTTGTTTTACATTATTCTATAAATTTTGATAAAATGGAATTTGTTCAACTATGTAACACATTTACATTTCATACAAAATTCAAAGTTTAAGTTATACTCGTAGGTTCCTTCATCTTCTCGCCCAACCTTAAGAACAAAAAATTAATGAACCACCCAACCGACCATCTCTTATCGTGCTAGCCCTAGGAAATCGACCGATTTACTAGCCCCTGAGCCCACAATCCCATTATCTAAATAGCATCCTTCCATAGCTTAGGATCCCTCAATCCATAGTTCAATTTCCCTCTTACTTTGAGTTTCCCACCTCCTTAACTCCTCGAGCTAACCCCCTCCTCGATTTTCGTCCTTCCTTCCCCCAAAGAAAAATAACCCATCCCCTTCCTATGCCCATAAAACTCTCTTAAATACCTTTTTCCTTCCTCCCGAAACCTTCATGCTTACTCCACCTCCTCTATCAAATCCCAGAATTCCCCAAAACATTTAATCATTTTTATGTTTAAAAATTCAAGGTATAATACAATAATATATCTATATATATGTGTACATATTATCTTGAGCAGTGAGATGCCATTAAGGTCAACTAAATTTAATTGAGTGAGTTGATGTCTCATTCATTAACAATTTTCAATATATTCATTTGGGGTCTTCACGAGATGGTGGGATAATATTAGTCCCACTCACCATTTTAAACATCAAATGCGTTTGGATAAATTAATAATTTAATATTTATCGAGTTGGTAGTGGCGGGTGTTATGAATATGTATTCAATCTGGATCCAATGTCTTACCTGGTAATAATAAATGACAATGATTATTTTAATGTAATCTTATCTTATCTTGTTTACTAAATAACTAAATATCCTTTTTTACTTCCCATGAAATGCTTCGGTTAATCCCATCAATAATTACTTAACTCAATAATTCATGTAATTATATTGTTAATATTCTATGATTTATAGTAAAGGACAATTCTCATTATAAATATTAATTAAATAATAATAATTAGTAATGATAATAATGATTAGTGATTAATAATCGATGACAATAATTTTTTGTTTAATTGTTTAAACTATACCATTATGTATACATTAATAACCAATTAAAATATACCATTATGTATAGATTAACGTATTTCCTTTCCCTTTTAAATTTTCATGAATTGCTTCGGTGTCTTCTTAATAATCATTTGATTCAATAAATGATATAATAATTTGGTTGATCCACTATGGTTTTTACTAAAGAACAATTTCACCATTATTAATATTAAATAATAATAAAATAGTAATAATAATATTTAGTGATTAATCTATAATAATAATACTTATTTGTTTAACTGACAAGTCCCCTAGTACCAACAGAATATTCCTGGATTCATAAACAAAGCACCCATAAGGGTTTTAAGCAATCATGATAACAATTAAACAATACAATTCCACTTATGCATATAAAACAATATTTGTGTTTATTCACGGCAACTTCTTATGATAATCATAGTTGATGATACTTAATTAATTACTTATTACAATGTTCACATATGCTTATATAACTAAAACATTCATTATCTATATTGGATCATTGCCTAATTAAATTAGTTATTCACAATGACTCATACCATTATTTAACATGTACAATATTCACATATCGATACTAGCGTGCATGTGCAAGGTGTGCATGCATGACCAGTACATGCACATGTAGAACACGCACTATAACCATACATCATCTTTCCTTACACATAATTGTTATCTAGTACTATTAATCCTTCATGCAAACATAACAAGTATAATATAATTACTTTAACATTCTTCGTTATTTAACAGTTACTCCCTTTTATGATTTCATATCTTATCTTTATGTTATTATTAACTTAATTAGTCAAACAAGATGGGCATTTACTACCACTAACTCTGTATCAAAAATACCCAACCCTCAACAATACTAACTAACACGTCCTCCCATCCTAACCTACGTCTGCATCCTCCCTATCCTTCATATGCTAGTATAGAAGTGGATGTCGACTTCACCGAACTCACCACATAAGAACCTGAGAGCGGTAGTGTCAGCTCAACAACATGCCTATCCTCTCCTAGCAGGCATCCAACAGTCATCATCACAACAACTTGGGGAGCGTGTCTCAGCACGACCCTCCCATGACCTCGGTTATCATTCTAACATAGGGTGGGAAATACATCCAACCCTCTCAACATACTGGTTTTATTCCCTATCAATTCATACTCTGCTGCTATCCGGATTATTGGATTGTGTCATTGTATCATCATTTTTTTGGTCGTTAAGGTTCACTGCATAACAATTTATTATTACACATATCAGATCAAGTATTTGACTATCACTTAGCGCTAATGTCCTGTGGGTTAGTACTTCACAAATACACCATTATAACAAGTAATTCCACTTGATAACTAATTGATCTCCATCATCATCCTCATCATTCTTTCACGTTATAATTTAATTCATCACAGGTACACACGACATGCAATAATTCAATTGATCGCATCGTAAAATGGTATCCATGTACCACATAATATATTTCACATTTTATTAATGAAAAAATATAAACATATACTCATCATAAAAGGAAGGAATCTCATGATAATCTCAACATTGAAATTGCATAAACATAGAAACATAATAATCATGATGACATCATAAGCATAGTAACATCATAATCATAGTGTCATAATAAACATAGTAACATCATAATCTTCGTCCATCATGTAGTAAATAAAATCTCACTCAGTCGAGCTGATTCCAAAATATATAAAAAAAATAAAGTGCAATGTGTCTAACTGATAAATATGTTTTATTCAAAATGGGTCATTAGATAAACCCATCCTTTAGGAAACTTTGTCATGAAGTTACTATCAAGACATCGCGTGCAAGTTGTAATGTTTTTAAGGATAATTCAACTTAATCTTAATAATCAATATCTATAAGATAATAATAATTCTTATGAGTTATAGTCAAGTTAATCAATCTCAATAACATACTTTCTTACCCGTTAACAAGTCGTGCAAATTCCCACTATGCTAACATGTTTACACATATCATAATTAAGATGTCATAATTGTGGTCATATATACATTCAACTTAGCATGTAATACTCACTGATAACTAAAATGTTTGAAACTACCAATGATATATTTTTTTTAACAATAAACTACCCAAATTCGTTAGGGTTTACTTCCCTAACTTATGATAGAAGGGAAATGTCACTATGCCCTAAGTCATAAATCACAAGCATATCCATAACATTAACTAATTTGAATCCGTGGCAACAAATTATACATTTAATATTTACTAAAATGAGAGAACTACAACATTTACAAGAATTTCATGACTTTCCTTCTTAGGATACTAGTGTTGGCCTTCATGTTTGGTTGTTTCACACCTATGATTCAGGTTTTAACACCATTAATCTATAGCATGTTTTATTGTTTCTACTAAATACAAAGATGACAAGCTTATGCTTCAAATATCATTGGTTTGAATGATACTCCCTTGAGAATGCAATTTAAATATTATGGAGAAATTTGCATATCATCGTTAATACTTAAATACATGTTTAAAATAAAACTTGCTTTTCACCCTAATGGTTCATTCAACATGGAAATTGTATATAATTATCTTTTGAAATTTTATATCAGTTTTGTTATCGTGAGATTACTAAAATCTACCCAAGATCAAGCTTCACATATTATTACATTACTTTAACTGTGATTTCATATATATTTTATAGCATATTAAGCTAACGACATCATATGAGTGTATCTTACATGAATAGGTCCCTACTTACTATTTACTTCCGTGAACTTGAATTCTTATCAATTACTCAGTTTTCACGTCACATTCATTATCTTTCCTCATGTTGCTATATAACTCTCACTACAATTCCACTTAAATCTAACATCAACATTCATGACAAATGACAGTTATACTTTTTAAGTAGCAATTTATTTTTTTCTTGTTTTATATCAATACATCATTACCTTGATTCATTTAACCTTTTCGACTTTATCCTTCAATCCTTTATTTTATAAATCCTCTTCACTATATGTCTCATCATACTTATTATTCATTTCTCATACTTATCTTAATCCCCATAATATTGCTCACTCCTATTTGAATGTATATTGTCAAATCTCCACACTTATTTATACCATTATATTAAATTTGAACATACCTATTGTCATTATACTTTGATATTCACAATAGTGATTATATGTTATTTAATATTTGGCCTTGGTTACTTAAAAGCATATTGCTCATTCATGTCATTCCATTCCTACCACAATAATCTCCATACTCCTCATATAGCATTGTCATTTATCCTCAGTTATTATATTCTTGTCCTCTATTTTGATGCTATTTTGCTAACTATCCCTTACCTTGATATACTCATTTCCTTCATCCTTTTGTTCTAACTTGTATTATGGCCAATTTGTTGTTGTGGTATTTTTTTATCATTTACACCTTCATTCATATCTCTATGTAACTTCACTATTATTATATACTATAAAAACAATATACTATATTGTTTTTAGTATCTAAGTTACACTTATTAATTCTTCATAACCATATTCTTCACCATATTCAATATACTTCTTCTACACATTCACAAACCTTATCACTTATTATATACCTCTTTTGTAATTTAAGGTTGATTATATTTTCTCTCTTTAACTAATTTACATATTTCAGTAAATATTATAGGTAATTCAATAAATCTCTTTATAAAAAAAAATAATTGTAATCCTATGCTTTAAACTTGTCCAAACTACATTAACTTTCTCAAATTATATTAACTAAAGGCCAATTTAGACAATTGTAGCATTTTAGTTTAGTTTATATTCTCGTTATTATCATTATTTAATAAATTTGTTTAAATCTTTGTTACTCAATAATAAATATTGGATAGATATATATCATTATAAAAAGTTAATGTCACACAACGTTTAACCTTTTTTCATAATTCTTAAATATAAATTATTTCTACATATTTTTATAAATACATTGTTCATTTTAGCATTTTAAAATTTTACTTTGATGGCCAATGAGTCAATGCTGGTACATGGGAAGTGTGACATTGGCAAGGTGAATCTATGAATAAGGGGGTGACCTTACTCGAATACTAGCAGGCAGTACAACACACTCATCTGATTCTGAATTACTTATCGGATTCTGAATACTAGCAAAAAAATAAAGAAAAATATACATTAGTAGAAGAAGTCAGCCAACTATTCTAAAATAGCATATACTAGGTGGAGAGATTATATACAGATAGGGTCGGCTTCCTCATTCGGAGTTGGCTAATCTCTATACCATTTGCACCTTTTCAGGTAAGTTTGGCTTGAATTCGGCAACACGATTTGTTGTTGAAAATGATATTTTTAGTGTTAAAATTATAATTTCTATTACACAACTGGATTCAGGAGTTTCGATTAGCCTTGGGCACCTAGATTAAGCAATTTCAATCACTAAAAACTTCTCTTTAAACAATTTCTGCCTAATTTTAAACAAAAAATTCTCTGCCTAATTTTAAACAAAAAATTCCCTGGATTTTAGGTGCAAATGGTCTAGAGTTTAGCTTACTGCTTCTCATTCCACTTGTAGAGTAAAGATGGATACGATGATGTGTTGTTGGGGGTGAGACCATAAAGGTTGGGACCACTAGGCCAGAAGTTTGACTTGAAACTATTTATTTAGTAAATTCATATATGAGAAATAAATTATAGTTCTTAATTAGTTTGTTTGTAGTTCATCTTGAGCTCAAACTACTATACAAAAAAAGTTTTACTTTTAGGTTGAATTCATTCTCTGAGTGCGAGTAAATAGCATAGGTTAACAATTGATTGTCGATACCCGAAGGAATCACAAAAGAAGGGTAGATGGAGTAGAGGAGGCCCAACAAAAGCATCAACACCTATGATTTATGAAACATGCATATGAGTCATAATCTTGGAGGCCCAGCACAAGTAGCAAAAGATGAAGCATGCATAATAAGCCTAATCTTAAAATTTAGTTGAAGGATAAGCTGAAGCAGAGTGTAAACATGCTAAGTAGCCAAAATGGGTTCTAACATCACTGTTAATCGTTTATTACTTACATAGAATTTAATAGGTACATAATATAAATATCCCTCCCTTCGGTACCTCATTCCTTGGACTGATTGAATCTCAGTTGACTGGCATTAGCATATACAATGTGGGGATCGACTGTTGGTATTGAGTGACACATAGAAACTCAACATTGAAACTTGAAATGGAGTACGATAAGCACCAATAGTCGTACCATAACTAGTCTCATTTTACTCACCATCATCCGTGAAGGTACAAGTTGGATCATAGGTTTACCCACATCGCATCAGTGGTAGAGAAAGCACCACAGGAGGCAAAGATATATAAATATTGATTTGTTGCGGGAAGAGCTGCCAAGTTTGGAAACATTGATGAAAATTTGATGAAGTGTGCAGAATAAGCCCCATCCTAAAATTAAATACATGGAAACAACTTCTAAGTAATCTAACTTCTAATTACCCTTAGCTTTATTTTCTAATTAATTAGAAATAATTTTATTGACAACTCGTTGTTTATCGTGATGAGTACCAATTTTTTTGAATTAGTGTGGCCATATCATTCACTAGGGTTCACATATTACACCACTTAGTCTCATGCATGAGGTGCTACGTGGCTCTCCCTCAGCCTCAACCTCCCATGTCCATAGTTCATCTCCACCTTCCACCTTATGTCCATGTCGACCTCCACACGAAAGGCCCCACCTTAACTGGCCATCAAACCTACCTCCTGACCATTTCCTCTTTACCGAAATACTCTCATATCCCACTCAACCTATGACCTTCCAGCCCCTCCCACCATATTTTATCCCATCCTTGTCCTCACACCTACACAAAAACTCCTCCGCCAATTGCTGTCCACGCTCACCGCACCATCTCCACCAGCCACCTCCTCCATGGGTACAGTAATTGGCCTACATGGAGGCATGGGAAGCCTATAGGTAGACCAAGGTGGTTCAATGTTCCTGTAGACCATATCGATTGGCATGAGGTTCGTTATATTAAGCCATTGAGTGCTTGCAATGTCATGTTATTCTTTCCACGGATCCCTGTAACGTCTTCTGTAGGCTTCATTTCATTCCATTTGTGAAAGGAAGCATTGAGCCATTCACTGCCCTTACCTTATTGGGCTCCCCTGCCTTCAAAATTTATATATTTGGATACCTAATTGTGGATTGATTGTTCCTACTTTGATATCTGGTTCAACCGTGGAAGCAGAATGGTTCATTATTATCTTAAGGACCGCCATGGGAATGCAAAGCTTGCAGTTGTTGGTACAGATAGGAGCCCAAGGCACATGGTTTATGTGGTCTCAAAGGAATTTATGCATCTAACAAACAATAGCAAGTCAATTTCCTCCTCTTCATTGAAGTGGGGATCAAGAAGAGAGGTGGTGGATTGGTTTTCCTCTCAGATTCCAAAGCCACGCCCAACATCCTCGGAATATTATATCACCAATATTACAAGTAGTTACCATTTTACTCTATAGATCTCTATGTATTTGGGTGCCTGATATTATAGTATTTCTGCTATGCATTTGTTTTTCATTGCTTCTTTGGGTGGGATTGAAAGTTTCATTAATCTAAACTTGAAAACTTTGGTTCGGCTTGTCAAAAATTATCTAAGACAATGTGTTGCATTATCAATGGCCTAGAAATATTGAAGAATCATTAATCTTTAGAAAACGCACAAAATCTCCAGGTAAATGTTTATTGTTGTTTATGGGCTTGAAACTTTTATTTTGTTACGAATATTTACAATTTTGAGGTCGTTTCTTTAGTTTATTTGTTTCTCTGTGAGAACCTTCCATTTAGGTTTTCTGAAACAATTTTTTTTTTCTTAAAATTCCATGGATTGCCCTATATAGTTAGTTTCTTCTCTTGTTCTCCATATTGACATGGCCTAGTATAATATATGAAATATGAACACTCACAACATCCAAACTCATTTTTAGAAGTTTTTGGAGTCACGTGTCTCACATTAAGAGGCATATAATTTACTTTCAAGGAGAAGTTATATGATTTATGCCATGTGTGTTATTCCTTCATCAATCTTCCAAGTCTTAGTGTTTCTGCATGAAGGGAGGTTGGTTACAGTTAACCAACTGAGTTTTACTCAGAATGGCTCTTTGGAAACTAATGATTCCATTGTACCATTTATTTATTAGTCAAAAACCAGCCATTGAAAGCTTGGGAGTTGGAATGTATATGTCATTGATGGGCACATTCGATATCCCAACTCCTATTAACTACTTAGGTTCAATAATTTTTGGGAAGTCTATCACTACGCTTGTAGATAGAACTGACCCCTAGGTACTCCCTTTGCAAGAAAATCCCCAAGTGCCCATATCAACAACATAAGTAGCTTATCAATCTATATCTAATGTTGTTGTTGATTCCATCATGACTCCTCCTCCAGTCTCATAGGAGTCGGATGAATCCTATCTTCCCTCTTAGGCGAAGAACTCCACATATTCCTATGATTTCTTGGATATGGTTTTTCCTTCTGATAAAGCCATTATGGAATCCATTATTGGACTAGAAATTATTTGTGAAGACCTTCACCATAATCCCTTCCTCCTTCCGGAACTAAGCAAGATAGAGAATTCAAAGTTCCATGTGAGATTTGCAGAAGGTGTTGATCTGCCAGTCAATCCTTTTCCTAAGGACGGAGTATTTGTCAAGGGGAATATGGAAAACATCTCTACCACCATTCCCGTTAACATATTTGTGAAACCTGATGTTGTGGAAAATAAAAATATCAGTGCAAACTATTCTCCAGAAGAGATTTCTATTTACACTTCCTTGTTTAAGGAACTCCATGACGTATTTTCCTGGTCATATGAGGAGATGTCAGGAATTGATCCATCGATAGTTGAACATTAGATCCGTACCTACACTAATGTAAAACATGTTCGACAAAATTTCAGACCTATAAATCCACGGAAAGCAACAACTACCAAGGCTAAGGTGGAAAAACTGCTAAAAGCTGGGTTTATTTACCCGATCGCTCTGATAGAATGGGTATCCAATCCTGTTCCAGTGGAAAAAAAACAAGGAACTATACGCATTTGCACTGAATTTTGTGATTTAAACAAGGCATGTCCCAAGGATAACTAACCCATGCCATTCATCGACCAGATTATTGATGCCTATGCGAGTAATGAGTTATTTTCGTTCATGGACAATTTTTTGGGCTATAATCAAATTCAAATAAAACCACAAGACTACCACAAAATGAAATTTAATTTCCTTGGGGAATTTTCGTGTATAAGAAGATTCCCTTTGGTTTGAAAAATGATGGAGCTACTTTTCAGCGGGAAATGAATTTTTCCTTCCACGATATAAGCATATTGTTGAACCTTTCTTAGATGATCTTCCTGCCCATTCTCCCAAGAGGAAGGAACATCCAAATCATCTTCATTTGATATTTGAACGATGCAGACATTATAAAATACGCTTGAATCCCCATAAGTGTGTTTTCTATGTCGAGTCAAGGCGGTTACTCAAGTTCATTGTTTCAAATAGAGGTATACAGGTGGATCCGTTAAAAGTTGAGGCCATTGTAAATCTGCATCCTCCTTGTTCTATCAAGAAACTACAAAGTTTGCAGGGTAAATCCATTTTACTTTGACAATTTACAGTCAATTATACTAATATCATAAAGGGTTTCATGCACTTGTTGAAGCAATACACCCCATTCCCGTGGGATGAAACCGCACAACATGCTTTCAAGGCATTGAAAAAGGCTTTACTGTCGGATCCTCTATTGCATTCACCAGAATACACTAAAGATTTTTATATTGTATCTAGCCACATCCGAGTCGCTGATAGGATTAGTATTGGTTCAGGAAGACAACAAGCTCCAAGATCACGTTGTCTACTATCTTAGTCGAGTGTTAGCATGTCCTGAACTTAGATACTCACATGTCAATAAGTTGGAATTGGCAACATTTTATGCCGTCCAAAGATTGAGACACTCTATATTTCTAAGGAAACCCATAGTGGTTACAAATTTAAATCCTTTCTAGTATGTTTTATCCTTACGTATAATTGAGGGAAAATTTAATAAATGGATCATCATTCTCCAAGAGTTTGACTTGGATTTTCAGTCTGCTAAGTCTAAAAAATACTTAGTGTTCGTGGAATTGATCCCAGAATTCCCGACCGACGAAACTATAGTGGAAGAAGAAGACTCATTCCCAGATGAGTATATCTTCTTAATATCGATTTCTGATCGATGGTATGGAGATATCCTAGTATATATCCAGACTCTCAAGTGTCTTGCGTCCTTCTCGCAGGAAGATCGGTATAAGTTGCGAGTTAATGCAAAAAACTACCTTATCATCGACGATACTTTCTATCGATGAGCGGTGGATTCTATCTTGCGTCAGTGCATCACCCATGAGGAGGCGGATAATGTCCTAAATTATTCCCATAGCGAAGCGTGTGGGGATAATTTATCTAGGTTAGCAACGTCTGAAAAGATTCTACGTGTTGGTTATTTTTGGCCCACTATATTTAAAGATTATGTGGAAGATGTAAATTGTTGTCATCCTTGTTAGCTCTATACCAGGAAGATGTGGTCAAACCCCGCTCCTTTATTTCCCGTCATCGCAACGAGGCCCTTCACTAAGTGGGGGGTTGATTTCATGACGTGCAAACCAGTGTCTGTTGGGGGCACAAGTATATCATTGTCGTTGTAGACTAATTTATGAAGTGGGAAGAGGAAATGCCTACCTTTAAGGTCGATGGAGAAATGAAAACATATTTCTTCTTCAACCAAATCATTGCTAGGTTCAGCATCCAAAAACAGATTATCACTGACTATGGAAGTCACTTTCATAACAACATGATGAATGAATTGAACACAATGCTAGGGTGTAGGAAAGATCATTCATCTTCCTTTTACCCTCAAGCGAATGGACAAGTAGAGGCAGTTCATAAGACCTTGAAAACCGTTCTTAAGTGCATAATCAACGCAAGTAGGTCAAATTGGATTATCATGTTGTATCCTACACTTTGGGTAGACCGGACTAATGTCAATACCACTACAAGTTTCTCGCTTTTCCAGATCATTCATGGGGTGGAAGCAGACACACCGGTTGAGTGTGAGATACCATCTCTGAAAATTGCTATTCATGTGCTTCCCTACACTACCGATCTTGAAGAACATTTTCTTCACTTAGAGAATCTAGATGAGCAGTGCAGAGATGCACTTACTGCAAACGAGGCTCATAAGAACCGGGTCAAAAACTAGTATGATAAAGCCATAAAACCTATAGTTTTATCTGAGGGAGAACTTGTCTTGCTTTGGGATTAGGACAAGGAAACCCTAGGGGCATGCAAGTTTAAGTCCATGTGGTTAGGATCGTATGTAGTGTCGAACATTTTAAAGAAGAGAGCTTATGAGTTAACTGATTATGATGGTAACAAGCTTCCAGATCCTAGAAATGGGCTCTCCCTAAAGAAGTATTATGCTTAGGAATGATAATTTTTCTTATATTATTATTGTATGTTTATGTACAATAGGTTATTACTGGTTAGTGTTTCTTACATAGTCTGCTTGTTGTTTTAGATGTCATCTGAGCAGTTTGTTGATGGCGCCAACCGTCACTCTGACAAACTAACTTCAGTCGCCTGGGTCATTTATGCGCCCTAAGGGAAACTAGTTTCCTCTGGTGGCACTTGATTAGGTCCTGCAACTAATAATATGGCTGAATACAGTGAGTTCATTGAGATATTGTATTGCATGGTATTACCCGCCTGGAAGTCAGACTTGAATTCCAGTTAGTGGTCTCCCAGCTTAATGGTGATTATCAAGTGAGACACCCTACTTTACTACGTCAGTTTTTACGAGTCAAGTTACTTGAAAGGAATTTTGAATACATTTCATACAAACACATTTCAAGGAATCTGAACACAATTACTGATGCATTTTCAAATTATATACTTGATTGGCACTTAACACATACATTGTAAAATGAAAATATACTGACACATTTGAAACACATGTACATAACCAGGTATATATGTGTGTGTGTGTGTGTGTAAAATATGTTCATAAATACATCGAGTTTGATTCGAAGATCCTGTCATAAGTACATAAAAATACAAAAAATAGGATTGAAATCCATAATATGCCTAGATCTAGGGGTGATTCTCAGCCTCCTCAGCTATGAACCGCTTCTACAGCCTCCCTGTAACAAAGTACATCCCTAGTTACCCTTCGAAGAAGGCGTAACCACGACGAAGGAACTCCAACCACATGCTCTTGCATCACCATAGGGATCCTCTCCATCCTGAGAGTGGGGACATCATGGATAAGCTTGGCCAACTTCCCCTCTACCACACAAAACACCACATCATCGCCTCCAATCTCTAAAGTCCAATCAAAACTCCTGGAGTGTTCGTGAGGGAGAACCTGTCCTATATCTGCATATCAACATAAAGTATATAAAACTCAATTACATATGTATATATAAATTTATGAACAAAAAATTTCATAAAAATAAAATAATGAAAAAGTAAAAAAGTCATACCCATCTCTCCCCATGCTCCTCCAGGAGGGAGGATGAGCTCTGGATTTCCCCTGAAATCCAAACCCACATACTAGGAAGTATTCAAGAGAAGGTACATGTCTACTCGACCTGGAGTAGAAGTTGTGTTCATGAAATTGATCTTTGAATTCTCGACTGATGGAACTATAGTGGAAGAAGAAGCCTCATTCCCAGATGAGTATATCTTCTTAATATTGACTTTCGACCCATGGTACGTAGATATCCTAGTATATCTCTAGACTCTCAAGTGTCTTGCGTCCTTCTTGCAGGAATATCGGTGTAAGTTCTGAGTTAATACAAAAAAATACCTTATCATCGACATTGCTTTGTATCAATGAGGGGTGGATTCTATCTTGCATCGGTGCATGACCCACGAGGAGGAAGAGCATGTCCTAAATAATTCCCATAGAAGAGTGTGTGGGGGTCATTTATCTAGGTTAGTAACGTCCGAAAATATTCTATGTGCTGGTTATTTCTGGCCCACTATCCTTAAAGATTGTCTAGAAGATGTAAAGTGTTGTCATCCTTGTCAGCGCTATACCAGGAAGATCCGGTCACACCCTGCTCCTTTGTTTCTCGTCAACACGGTGGGGCCCTTCAGTAAGTGGGGGGTTGATTTCATGACATGTTTGTTGGGGGAACAATTATATCATTGTCATTGTAGACTGCTTTACAAAGTGGGAAGATGCAATGCCCATTGCCTACCTTTAAGGTCGATGAAGAAATGACAACATATTTCATCTTCAACCAAATAATTGCTAGGTTCAGCATCCCAAAACAGATTATCACTAACCATGGAAGTCACTTTCATCACAACATGATGACTGAATTGAACACAATTCTAGGGTTTAGGAAAGATCATTCATCTTCCTTTTACCCTAAGGAGAATGGTCAAGTAGAGGCGGTTAATAAGACCTTGAAAACCATTCTTAAGCACACAATCAATGCGATTAGGTCAAATTGTATTATCATGTTGTATCCTACACTCTAGGAATACCGGACTAATGCCAAGACCAGTACAGGTTCCTTGCCTTTCCAACTTGTTCATGGGGTGGAAGCAATCACACCGGTTGAGTGCGAGATACCATCTCTAAAAATTTCTATTCATGTGCTTTCCGACACTACCGATCTTGAAGAATGTTTTCTTCACTTAGAGAATCTAGATGAGAAATGTAGAGATGCACTTATTGCAAATGAGGCTCATAAGAACCGAGTCAAACACTAGAATGATAAAGTCGTAAAACCTAGAGTTTTATCCAAGGGAGAACTTGTGTTTCTTTGTGATCAGGACAAGGAACCCCTGGGGGCATGCAAGTTTAATTCCATGTGGTTAGGATTGTATGTCGTGTTGAAAGTTTTAAAGAAGGGATATTATGAGTTAACTTATTATGATGGTAAAAGGCTTCCAGAGCCTAGAAATGGGATCTACCTGAAGAATTATTATGCTTAGGCACGATACTTTTCTTATATTATTATTGTATGTTTATGTACAATAGGTTATTACTGATTAGTGTTTCTTACATAGTCTTATTCTTGTTTCATATGTCATATGAGTGGTTCGTAGGGTTTGCTGATGGCATCAACCGTCACTCTTGCAAACTGGCATCAGTCGCCTGGGTCATTTATGCACCCTCAGGACAACTGGTTTCCTCTAGTGGCGCTTGCTTAGGTCCTGCAACTAATAATATGGATGAATATAGTGAGGTCATTGAGATGATGTGTTGTGTGGTATTACCCGCCTGGAACTCATACTTGACTTCCAATCAGTGGTTTCCCTACTTAATGGTGATTATCAAGTGAGACACCCTACTTTACTACATCAGTGTTTATGAGTCAAGTTACTTGAAAGGAATTTTGAATACATTTCAAACAATCACATTTTAAGGAATCAGAACACAATTACTGATGCATTTTCAAATTATATACTCGATTGGAACTTAACACATACATTGTAAAATGAAAATATACAGATGCATTTGAAACACATGTACATAACTAGGTATATATGTGTGTATGTGTGTGTAAAATATGTTCATAAATACATTGAGTTTGATTCGAAGATCTTGTCATAAGTACATTAAAATACAAAAATTAGGATTGCAATCCATAACATACCTAGATCTAGGGTCGATCCTCAGCCTCCTTGGCTACGCCTCCTTCTATAGCCTCCTGGTAACAAAGTACATCCCTAGTTACCCTTCGAAGAATGCATAACTAGGATAAAAGAAATCCAACAACGTGATCTTGCATCACCATAGGGATCCTATCCATCCTAAGAGTGGGGTCATCATGGGTAAGTCTAGCCAACTTTCAGTCTACCACACGAAGCATCACATTGTCACCTCCAATTTCTACAGTCCAAACAAAACTCCTGGGGTGTCCGTCAGGTTGGACCGGTCCTATATCTACATATCAACATAAGGTATATCAAACTCAATTACATATGTATATATAAACTTATGAACAAAAAATTTCATAAAAATAAAATAATGAAAAAGTAAAAAATTCATACCCATCTCTCCCCATGCTCCTCTAGGAGGGAGGATGAGCTCTGGATTGCCCCTAAAATCCAAACCCACATGAGGGAACTGTTCAATAGAAGGTACATGTCTACTCCACTAGGAGTAGAATTCATCATTGTATCTACTCTGGATTCCACCTACACCACCCTATTAGATAAATATGCCCCCCCACCGCATGAGTCTAGGCTGGAAGAAGAATGCAACCAATATGATTGTGTATCAAAAATTCTTCTTCCTACCTCTCTTACAGTGAGATAACTATTTTTTCATAATCAGGACTATCCCGAACACCAATCAAATAGTGCTCCCTATAGACACTCTACCGTTATGTGCATGTGTGTCCGCGCTGCAAAGTGTAAAGCAGATGATCCTGCTACTCTGACCACGATAATCACTAAGAATTTTAGTGGAAAGCTAGCGATATGTCCAATCAAGATTTGTGTCCTTGATTTCTGAGTCCTAGGAAAGCAATAAGTATTGATATAATCTTAGACATTGATAGTGTCGCTATCCTGACCAGTACCCTCCATGTTCACAGGTGCTCCACTGTGCGATAGACCCGTGATGAAGTATATTTATTCTACCATCAACTCCAAGGTTTCCCCTTGGAGGTAAAACAACCAAATCTCATAGTCCCACAAGCTCACTAGTGTCTCCAGTAGACGGACTTGTGCATGCATGTTTGACGTGCAGTAGAATTTCAATAAACCACATCTTTGCAAATATTGCAAAGTCACGGGATATCCCATTGCATCATGATCCATATCCTCATGCTCTCTTTCCCACCATTCCAAGATCATGTTTTCCTGCCCAAGAAATAGTTTCACCATTATATTTGGATAAAAACCAATTTCATCATTAGATTTTGGAGAAAAACAAGTATGCGCAACAATCGCTACTATCCAGTGTGCACAACACGAACCATTCGCGGGTTGCACTACATGAAACCCACGGTTATAATGCGCATTCACGGTTCCAATGAAGGCTACCCGCAGTTGCGCCGTGGTGCCTTTAGGCATGGAAAAAAACCCATTAATTGACCATTAAATTTAAAAGTGGAATTCATGAAATCAAATAGGAGGGAGAGAAGAAGTAAGTGCACTTCGCGGATTAAAAAATGGTCCATTGGATTTCTCACAACGATCAATCAAATTAAGGAGGTAAAATGACTAAAATTGGTTAAAAAATCAAAATGGTATGTTTATAGTAAAAATTTCAAATATTTACCCACTTTGTAAATTTAAAAGTTAGTTTTTATTGTCTAAACTAATACCATGTGTTTTTCATAGCTGCAACAGGTCCTGGATGATCCAAAAATTGATTTTCGTTGCATATAGGGTAGGATATGGTCTCTGTTGCATACTTTGCACTCACACCTTATCATTCGTTTAACCCTGGCATCTCTTTTCATCCATGGACTATGGTGTATAACCACTCTTTACCTTGTACACATCATTGTTCTTCAGTGGATAATGCCTCCTTTACATGGGTAACCCTAGTTTACACCATTTTATTGTGTTTCTGGTTCCCTTGTCGCCATTGTGTTAGGTTATGGGAGCCTTCGTAGTTGTTTTTCATGACAGAATGAGCCTCATTTTGCATCTTTTTACCAAGCTACACCTGATTATAAGGCTCTCTGCCCTTATGGAGTTATATTTAAGCCCTGGTCTGACTCCTTAAAATTGTCTGGATTGCCGAGTAAACTTGTTTGTTTAGACTCGTTAAGATAAATTGAACAATCATCCACATTGGTGGTAGGTTATCTCTTTTTCGTACCATCTGGATTATTTAAGAAAAAGGAACACTCTATTTTCTTTGGAATTTAGAAGAGTATATTCAGGTATAGAGTTATCTCTTTTCTGGACCTAGAGGACTAAACTTATGGAAAATGATCATTTTCGAGCTTAGTTTTCTCTTTTTTGTGCTCTGAACCCAAACATGAAAAATATTTCAAGAGTAATTTATGTCTTTGTCATGCTCACTAAATCCTAAAGAATAAAGCATCGAGTAAAATGTTGTCAGCCGCATTCTCGTAAATAAATGTAACTTTCCGAGTGATCTTGCCTTCCTTCACACTCGTTAAACTCAAGCTCTATGGTTCTTTTGAAGGCGTGTCGGTCTGGTGATAGTTTACCCCTTTTTTGGAACTTGCTTGTTAACCCAAAAAATCCCTTACTCAGCTCTACATGTCCTACACCACCCAAGGACACCCATGCATGACCCTCATTTCACCGCATTAGACCCCCACACCCTCAAAAAGGCTTAAGAATGAGCAAAAGGGCTTAAAAACCCCCAAAAAGAGCCTAAATAGTGCTCCTAGGGGATAAATCCTCCAAAAGGGGACTAAAACCCCAAAAGGAGCTAAAGATAGGGAGGAAGGGGCTAAAATCCCAAAAAGGGGGGCTAAAGCCCCAACCAGGGGCTTAAAACCCTAAAAATCCCCAAAAAAGCTATAAATAGAGGGGTGGGGGTCACTCTCAAAACAATTCTCCCTTGCATACTGTTATGCTACCCATGGATTCCTTGAGACCCTTTGTCTCTCAAGCCACCCACACCCCCCTCTCATCCATTCATTCTCCCATTGAACCATAGCTCCGCCATTGCCAAGAGAGAGAGAGGTGCTTCTCCCAGCTAGGGCATGGTGGCCCATTCCACTAAAGAGAAGGTATACATGTGTATTTTGTTTTGTTTATTTGCTTTTATCTAATCCATTGCTTGTTTGCAGGTTTTCATTTTCTATTTATAGGTTTTCTAATATGTTTTTGCAGGTTATTGGAGCGGAACCCTAACTGTGTTTGCAGTGGGATTCTTTATTTGTTGTTTTTCATTACTATCTAGTTTCATTTTTGCATTTCCATCCAGGAACCTATCCTTCCATCCTATATATGGAAGGTAGCCATTCTTGCCCTGTAGTAAGGGAGAAATCCCTGCTACAGAACTGGCGACCATACCAAGTCGATCCCACAGGATCCTTGGGTCTGTTTTTCAAAATTTCAAGTTTTATTTTAGTTTGTGCCCTAGGTTAATTTTTCTGTTAAATCTAGTTTAAAATCTTGTTTATTTACAGTTTCTGTTACTGTTGAGCCTCCACAAGGAAAATACGAGTCCATTTGGCCATAGTATGGGTTACTCTCAAAACACTTCTCCCTTGCATAATGTTATGCTACCCATGGGTGCCTTGAGACACTTTGTCTCTCAAGCCACCCATACCCCCCTCTCATCCATTCATTCTCCCATTGAACCATAGCTCCTCCATTGCCAAGAGAGAGAGAGGTGCTTCTCCCAGCTAAGGCATGGTGGCCCATTCCACCAAAGAGAAGGTATACATGTGTATTTTGTTTTATTTATTTGATTTTATCTAATCCATTGCCTATTTGTAGGTTTTCATTTTCTATTTACAGGTTTTCTAATATGTTTTTGCAGGTTATTGGAGTGGAACCCTAACCGTGTTTGCAGAGGGATTCTTTATTTGCTGTTTTTCATTACTGTCTAGTTTTGTTTCTGCATTTCCATCCAGGAACCTATACTTCCATCCTATAGATGGAAGGTAGCCATTCTTGCCCTGTAGTAAGGGAGAAATCCCTGCTATAGAACTGGCGACCATAACAGGTCGATCCCATAGGATCCCTGGGTCTGTTTTTCAAAATTTCAAGTTTTATTTTAGTTTGTGCCCTAGGTTAATTTTTCTGTTAAATCTAGTTTAAAATCTTGTTTATTTATAGTTTCTATTACTGCCGAGCCTCCACAAGGAAAATACGAGTCCATTTGGCCATAGTACGGGTTACTGTCGGTCGGATCTGACTCGGGGTCAAAAAAATTTCCTTTTCGGAGCAGGTCGCACTTATTGGGCCTAAACAGGGGACCAGGTCTCTCATTTGGGCCTCACAGGTGTGACCAGGTCACCCTTTTACCCCCAAAAGGTGCAACTTCCTTCAAAAAGACAACCCGCTTCTGTGTGCAAAATCTGAGCGACCCCCTCGCCTGTTTCTGTAAAAATTTGGCGACCCCCTCACCACATTTGAACTGAAACATGCGATCTGTCACTCAGAATTGGGTTTTTAATAATTAAGGACTATCAGTGCGGCTCATCTGCCTTTGTCCATCAGAATTGTTTGATTTCTGTTTCTGTTTCATTTTATTGCAATTTCATTTATAGAACAAAGTGTAAATTAAACAATTAATGGGTTAATGAATATAGCTTAACTAAAACTTACCTAAAATCAAGAATATTACTTACCCTTCCTCCTCTACCCAGTCATCACCCTTCGGGGTATTCTAGGATAAGACGAAGGGCCCAGCTCGTATAGTAATAGGCCCTTCACCCAATATTGTTTGAAACCACTAAAAACTGGTGACTTGGAAGGTAGAGGGAGTAGAGAAGGAGGGCTTCTCACAGCGCTCAGTGTCCTCCCTGTTGACTAACCTTGCATCCAGGAGGTGACATATGGATCTACGGATAGGATTAGTCCCATTGTGTTGAGATCCCAACACCTTCTCTTAGTTGAAGAAGAATATAGGTGTAAGGCAGTCACCTAGTTAGGCTATCACAATTCAGGGTAAAAAATGGTATCTGTCTACAAAATTTCTGTTTATTTACTGCTTTCATCCACAATGACATGAATTCTATAGAATATTCATAAACCATTTGCAAGCACCAGATAACAGAAAAACAGAAATACATACACACCATACCACGTAAATCAACCCAACTCAGTTCATGACGCTGAGAGAGCCACTAAAATCTATAAATTTACATTAAGTTAAAAATCTGCAGTCTTTAAGGACATAAGTCCTTGAATGCCTTAACTATGGGAAGTACTTGGGCTCAGCCCAGAAACTCATTATGAGGAGTACCATGGGAACCCCAAAATAGTTGGCCACTGAGAGGAATTGCCAAGCGAAACGAGCAACGACCCCCACCAATTGAGTAGAACGCCTGTAAGGAAAAATCCAAGCACTGTCTTCTGGCAGTCTTGGTGGCCGAGTGACCACCTACAGCTAATAGGAAGCCATTGAAACTGGGGTCCAAAAAATCATTTCCACCAGTTTGATACACAAATTTAACACAATTGATCCCTCATGCTCTTCCTCACGCCTAAGAGGCGAACCACTGAAATTCAGGTCATTGAACTGACACCATCGAGACAATTCTTGATGACCTCTCACACCATCAGAAGGCCACACAGCCTCTGATTCAGATTCAAACCCATATCATTCTGAACCAAACTTGCATACTGCACCATCAAGCCCCATGGCTGGTGCAAACTCAGATCCATTTTTCTGCATAGAAATCACTAGTGGACCCATGTCCACACCACAAACTATCACCAACAACCCTACAGGTGGCCCTAGCATGGTTATGCAAACTATGATAAGTTAGCTGCCACCACCCATAGTGACCAACCAAGCTGTCCCACCTGCAAGACATGGGGGCAGTGGCCCTTCTGCCTACACTGCCCCTCCTGTCATACATGGGGGCAGTGTCCCTTCCACCTACATTACCCCTCCTATCATACATGGGGGCAGTGGCCCTGCTACCCACATTGTCCCTCCCACCACACTTGGGGGCACTAGCCTAGCCACAATGGCGCCACAAGTACCCCCAACCATGCAGGTGCATTATGCACTTGCAAACACCACCATCATTTCCCCATCTCACATCAACCTCAGGTCAAACCTACCTTTCATGGCATGTCTCAACTTGCCTGATTTGGCTCGGTTAACAAATGACCCCATCCGCCAACAAGATTTTTGGCTTCCCATTCCAACCAAACTTCCCTTAGACATTCCCAAGTTTGAAGGGAAGGCAGGGGAGTGCCCCCAAAACCACATCATGATGTTTCATCTATGGTGCTCATCAAATAGCATCGTAGATGATTCCATCAGGCTGAGGCTATTCCAATGCACCCTCACAGGTGCCGCAGCCAAATGGTACATTGAGCTACCACAAGCCAAGTACCTAGATTTCAACTCCCTGGATTTCATGTTCCTGCAATATTTCCAACTCCCCGTCAGATATGATGAAGGGGTGGAGATCTTGTTGTCTTGCCGCCAAAATACTGCGACCCACATAACTGACCAAATCCATGAGTGGCGGCAATGCCGTAGTTTGTGTAAGATCCAACTTGATGATAGGATCTTCCTAGATTGGTTCCTTAAAACCTTGCTCCCACCTATCGCAAAAGACGTCGCATATGGACATCCCCAATCCAAAGAGGATGCCATCCTGAAATCCCAACAATTTGGTCTAATTTATGCACAGTGTGGGTACCTTTACACTGTCATTCCAAACACTCCCCATGTGGGTAATTTCTACTGGGATGCACAGGGGGCATCCCATGCTGTAGATAGCATCATAGGCTCGATCTCTCACCAACCACATCACCATCCAACACCACTTGTAGTTCCACCACAACCAGGAAACACTGCTAATGTTTCCTACCAAAACCAAACTCCGAACTATGCAAGAATGATGTCCCAGTCTAGAGCCACAACTTCTTACACACAACCTATGCCACCGTAGCAGGCTCAGGCCATGGCTTGGCCAACACAACAATACGCGGGGAAAATTCCCACATTTGTGGCACCACCACCCACCCAAATCTACTATGCACTACCAGTGCAAGTGGTTCAAGCCCTCGTCCCTACCCCACCCACTCCATTGGGACAAGTGTTTGTACAACAAAACCGTCCCAACCAGCCAACCCCCAATAATCAAAAAGGGAAAGCTAGGAATAACCGACCCCAGAACCAAGGAAACAATCAACCACAGGGAGGAGGTTAACAACCAAACCCTCCCAATAATTCCATGGCAAACCTACCAGCCCAAAATCCTCCATGACCAAATGCACTAAGACGCAATGGCCCGTTGCGCACAAACCAACCATGCACACTCTGTGAGGTCTATGGACACTACAAATTCGAGTGTCCCCTCATGGGTCGTGCTAAACAGGCCATTCGAAACGAGGTTCAACAGGCCACCAACACTACGAACCAAGCCCAACCCAACCTAGTGCCACAAGGACCTCCTCCTATGGTGCTTCAAAACCCATTACTAGTCCAAGGATTGGTGGAAACCACACCCCCTCCCCAACCCAATCCCAACGCTCCGGGGGCACCTCCCACGGAAGAAACAGGTGTCCACCACCTGCTAGCTATGACAACTGAAGAGGTCAATCTACAAACCAGACGAAATCAGTATGGAGCCAACACCGAACCCGCTGACCCATCAGTGGCATCAACGTCTAAAACAGTAGATGTACCTCTTCAGTTACCCCCGTTCCCGCACCCCCCCATACGCAGGGTTGCCAATAACGCCATGGCTAGAGATGCTATTAGCTATAGCATCGTGGATGATTTGGCCCAAACACTAACCGCCATGTCCACTCTTGAGGTACTCAAAATGTGCCCAACGCAACAGAAAGCCTTACTAGCTTCCCTTAGGGTCGTAGACCCCTCCAACTCCAAGTTGATCACATTCGACATGGAGAATGGAGAACCACGAATGCCATCAACCATTGCCTTTAAAATCCTGGTATCTATCCAGAATTTGGTTGTGCACCGATGCATAGTGGATGAGGGGGAATCCACGTGCGTTATGTCTACCCTATTTTGGCAGAAACTTGGATCCCTAATTCTGCAACCATCCTCCGCAACCATGCGGGCTTATGATGGCCATCCCACTAAAGCCCAAGGGATCTTCCCCCATGTCCCCATCACATTAGCCAGGAAGATAGTTCTGATTGACATAGAGGTTGTCAATGCTCAATTGGACTATAACCTTCTCCTCAGAAGAAGTTATATGTATGCCATGAGAGCTGTCGCATCAACTATCTTCCATCTCATGATGTTCCCCCATGAATGGAAAATCATGACAGTTGACCAACTAACTTATCATGATCTGCAAGGGCTAACGACACCCGCCAACGATATCCCTATGATCAACACCATTGATCCGCAAGGGATGACCACACACGTCAATGCTGTCCCTGCGGTCAACACCACAGTTGACAACATATCAACCTCCCCATTATTGAATATGGGCCCTGGGTTGTTTGCTGATACCATCATGATGGCTGCTTTTCCCTTAGTGTCACCACCACCGACACCAAATGAGACTGCGGACTTGTGCATGCTCTCATCTAGCACCGCTGCACCCAAACAACAACCACAGCCGTAGCCCCAACCGCAACCACAACACCATCTGCAATCGCAACATCAACAACAACCACAACATCATCTGTAGCCACAACATTATGTGCAGTCGCAACCACAACCTCATCCCCACATACAACCTCAAGGCATTATCTGGGCTCCTCTCCACTTCATACAATTCCCTTCTTCTTTCCCCCGCTTGGTATCATGAGCAAGCTAGTAATGGCCACCCTAAACCTACCCAACTTTACATTGGGAATTCCCGTGCGGTATTGTCACATGCCCCAATTTTGCAAAAAAACAATTTTATATTATTTGAGGAACAATATGTTAAATTTTATGCTAAGTTGTAATTGATGACCTAGTGGGTCAAGGATATTTAATGTAAATTCTGAATATTTTATTATAAATAAATAAATGAGGAGACAACAGCTTAGGAGAGCTGTTAAAAGAGTGTTTACTGATCAAATTGGTGGAGGAGACTGGGTGGAGAGCAAACTGACATGTGGCAGCATCCTCAAACCACTTCCAACTGTTGCAGGTGCCAACCTCCCTACATTTGTGGTCATGATTCCCCAAGAAAGTGGAATTAGAGCAGGTGGCTCAATTAATGAAAACTAACCCAAAAGACATAGGCATCTTTATAAAAATTCCCATTGAAAAGAGCTAAGGCTGCTCATTCTAGAGAAGTGATCATTCAAGGTGAATGAATGTACTTCAGAGAAATTCAATGGAAGGGAAATTTTGAAAGTGTTTGAGAGGATAAATGCTGATTGATCTAGTCGCAACTTTTAAGTTGAAGATCATACTATTGAGAGCAGAGTGTTTTACTGGGGTATTGAACTAGTCAGTTGACAGAGAGTTCTACTGTTTGCATTCTCCACCCAGTTCTCAGCCAAGAAGACCAGGAACATGCTCGGGGGTCTTGAGGAAGATTTGTTTGAGCGCTCTCCAAGATATTGGTAGGGAGGAATGACTTCCTAAAGCTGTTGTTGTCTTGTCCTCAACAGGTTCTATGTTATTTTATTTTACTGTTTTAGTTAAAGAAATATTAGATTAAATGTTATATGAATGATTTAAGTTCAGAGTTTGTGAAATGTTAGATTTAGTATTCTTATTAGATTGTTTAAGAAATGATTTTTTTTTTTTAGAATAGTGAAATAAAAGGAAAATAAATTTCTAGACTGTGTTTTTCCACACCTGGAAACCAGGTCATACTCTAGCACAGTTAGAATGCTTTAAGTAGATGAAAGTATTCCTTAAGAGAATGAAAATAGTAGATAGGATTTTGTATCTGTAGATAACAGAGTAATATTTGTTTCAATATTTAAAATATAATGAAAAACAATATTATGGTTTATTTGTGCTTACTATTTTACTCAATATAACTGAATAAAATGTAGGAAAAGTAAAAGTAAACTATACTAGAGTTATAGTAATAGTATATTGATACAAATAAAAGTTTATAGAAGATAACAGTTAAGTATTTACACAAGTTATTAACCACACAATATATCTTATAAACTATTTACTAAATTCTAAACTATTACTTAATACAAACCAGATTAGGGTTATGTTTATAATCCCTTTATTTATGAAAAATAAACAGAGTTACAGAGTTAACCTCCTATTTCTTATAGAGTTCGGAATAATTCTAAAATTATAGAACAATAAACAAAATAAATTTAAACATAAACATTTAACTAAATAAAACTAAGAATTGCATAAATAGGAGCTAATTATTTTAATCAATAGGCTTATAAGCTGTGAAAGAAGAATCTGAGGGTTGAAACCCTAAACAACTAATTTACCCAATTAAAAATTAACAGTAAGTATAATCAGTTATATTATTAACTGTGTAACAAAATTAACAAGAAGACTACAACTCATGCTTTATACTGAATACAGTCTTGTTCTTAAACTTAAAATGTTTTTACAACCTCTTTTAAAAATTAAATACTTCATTAACAGGTTAATAAAAAACAATATACCTGTAATAACGAAACTAAAGCAAACAAGAAACAGTTCCCAAGTAATAATTTAGTTAAGAAAACATTTACACAAGGGTTTCATTTTCATTAAACCTTAACTATTATATTCTGGATTGATAAGAATAAAATTTATAAATTTACATTATCACAGTTCCACAGTCTTCATATTAATATTATTTACTTATAAATGTATCATAAACAATAACATTCTTCATTGACAATTGAAGAAGGAAAAACCCTATTTTACAGTATCGTTATTTACAGGTTAATGAAATCATAACAATGTGAGACAGAGCTCAAGTTTAACAAAATATTTATTTATAAAACTAATTGTAATACATTTTCAAGCCGTAAGGATGAATCCTAAATTAAAAACCAAATACATGTCACGGCTCGAAGGCCAGTTTTACCCAGCATAATAGCAAGGGTTTGCACAAAAAACTGGAAAGCAACATTATATTAAAATCTCTTAACTAACGAGAAACCGAAATAGGATTCCAAGCACTGTATTTTTCTCCTTCAAACCATATCATTTGCTATCGATGGTTTAAGAGTGGTTATAGTTATTAATAATTATTATATGTCGTTTGACTATAGAGTAAAGGAGTTTGAACCATGTTAAATAGACAATCACGAGTCTCAACCTTAATGTAAGCTTTTACATTTAGTGTTTTGTAGGCTTAGCTTATCAACTACAATAATAATGATTCTTATCATCTTTTACAAAGACAGATTTTGATTGTTTATGTTTACAGAGTTACAGAGTTAACCCCATTTTACAATATCATTATTTACAAGTTAATGAAATCATAACAACGCGAGACAGAGCTCAAGTTTAACAAAATATTTATTTATAAAACTAAGTATAATACATTGTCAAGCCGTAAGGCTGAATCCTAAATTAAAAACCAAATAAATGTCACAGCTCAAAGGAAGGTTTTACCCAGCATAACAGCAAGGGTTTGCACATGAAACGGGAAAGCAACATTATATTAAAATCTCTTAACTAACGAGAAACCGAAACAGGCTTCCAAGCACTGTATTTTTCTCCTTCAAACCATATCATTTTCTATCGATGGTTTAAGAGTGGTTATAGTTATTATAAATTATTATATGTCATTTGACTATAGAGTAAAGGAGTTTGAACCATGTTAAATAGACAATCACGAGGCTCAACCTTAGTGTAAGCTTTTACATTTAGTGTTTTGTAGTCTTAGCTTATCAACTACAATAATAATGATTCCTATCATATTTTTCAAAGACATATTTTGATTCTTTATGTTTACAACGTTACAGAGTTAAACCTATTTTACAATATCATTATTTACAGGTTAATCAAATCATAACAACGCGAGACAGAGCTCCAGTTTAACAAAATATTTATTTATAAAACTAAGTGTAATACATTGTAAAGTTGTAAGGCTAAATCCTAAATTAAAAACCAAATAAATGTCATGGATCAAAGGCCAGTTTTACCCAGCATAACAACAAGGGTTTGCACATAAAACTGGAAAGCAACATTATATTAAAATCTCTTAACTAACGAGAAACCGAAACACGCTTCCAAGCACTCTATTTTTCTCCTTCAAACCATATCATTTGCTATCGATGGTTTAAGAGTGGTTATAGTTATTAATAAATATTATATGTCATTTGACTATAGAGTAAAGGAGTTTGAACCATGTTAAATAGACAATCACGAGGCTCAACCTTAATGTAATCTTTTACATTTAGTGTTTTGTAGGTTTAGCTTATCAACTACAATAATAATGATGCCTATCATCTTTTGCAAAGACAGATTTTGATTGTTTATGTTTATAGAGTTACAGAGTTAACCTCCTATTTCTTACAGAGTTTGGAATAATTCTAAAATTATAGAACAGTAAACAAAATAAATGTAAATATAAACATTTAACTAAATAAAACTAAGAATTTCATAAATAGGAGCTAATTATTTTAAACAACAGGCTTATAACCTATGAAAGAAGAATCTGAGGGTCAGAACCCTAAACAAATTTACCCAATTAAAAATTAACAGTAAGTATAATCAATTATATTATTAACTGTGCAACAAAATTAACAAGAAGACTACAACTCATGCTTTAGACTGAATACAGTCTTGTTCTTAAACTTAAAATGTTTTTACAACCTCTTTTAAAAATTAAATACTTCATTAATAGGTTAATAAACAACAATATACCTGTAATAACGAAACTGAAGCAAACAAGAAACAATGCCCAAGTAATAATTTAGTTAAGAAAACATTTACACAAGGGTTTCATTTTCATTAAACCCTAACTATTATATTCTGGATTGATAAGAATAAAATTTATAAATTTACATTATGACTGCTCCACAGTCTTCATATTAATATTATTTACTTATAAATGTATCCTAAACACTAAATTTCTTGATTGACAGTTGAAGAAGGAAAAACCCTATTTTAATGTATCATTATTTATAGGTTAATGAAATCATAACAACGTGAGACAGAGCTCAAGTTTAACAAAATATTTATTTATAAAACTAACTGTAATACATTGTCAAGCTGTTAGGATGAATCCTAAATTAAAAACTAGATACATGTCACGGCTCGAAATCCAGTTTTACCAAGCATAACATCAAGGGTTTGCACATAAAATGGGAAAGCAACATTATATTAAAATCTGTTAACTAACAAGAAACCGAAACAGGATTCCAAGCACTGTATTTTTCTCCTTCAAACCATATCATTTGCTATCGATGGTTTAATAGTGGTTATAGTTATTAATAATTATTATATGTCATTTGACTATAGAGTAAAAGAGTTTGAACCATGTTAAATAGACAATCATGAGGCTCAACCTTAATGCAAGCTTTTACATTTAGTGTTTTGCAGGATTAGCTTATCAACAACAATAATAATGATTCCTATCATCTTTTGGAAAGATAGATTTTGATTGTTTATGTTTACAGAGTTAACCCTATTTTAGAGTATCATTATTTACAGGTTAATGAAATCATAACAACGCGAGACAGAGCTCAAGTTTAACAAAATATTTATTTATAAAACTAACTGTAATACATTGTCAAGCCGTAAGGATGAATCCTAAATTAAAAACCAAATACAAGTCACGGCTCGAAGGCCGGTTTTACCCAGCATAACAGCAAGGGTTTGCACATAAAACTGGAAAGCAACATTATATTAAAATCTCTTAACTAACGAGAAACCGAAACAGGCTTCCAAGCACTGTATTTTTCTCCTTCAAACCATATCATTTGCTATCGATGGCTTAAGAGTGGTTATAGTTATTAATAATTATTATATGTCATTTGACTATAGAGTAAAGGAGTTTGAACTATGTTAAATAGACAATCACGAGGCTCAACCTTAATGTAACCTTTTACATTTAGTGTTTTGTAGGCTTAGCTTATCAACTACAATATAATGATTCCTATCATCTTTTGCAAAGACAGATTTTGATTGTTTATGTTTACAGAGTTACAAAGTTAACCCTATTTTATAGTATCATTATTTACAAGTTAATGAAATCATAACAACGCGAGACAGAGCTCAAGTTTAACAAAATATTTATTTATAAAAATAACTGTAATACATTGTCAAGCCGTAGGGTTGAATCCTAAATTAAAATCCAAATACATGTCACAGCTCGAAGGCCGGTTTTACCCAGCATAACAGTAAGGGTTTGCACACAAAACTGGAAAGCAACATTATATCAAAATCTCTTAACTAACGAGAAACCAAAACAGGCTTCCAAGCACTATATTTTTCTCCTTCAAACCATATCATTTGCTATCGATGGTTTAAGAGTGGTTATAGTTATTAATAATTATTATATGTCATTTGACTATAGAGTAAAGGAGTTTGAACCATGTTAAATAGACAATCACGAGGCTCAACCTTAATGTAAGATTTTACATTTAGTTTTTTGTAGGCTTAGCTTATCAACTACAATAATAATGATTCCTATCATCTTTTGCAAAGACAGATTTTGATTATTTATGTTTACAAAGTTACAGAGTTAACCCTATTTTACAGTATCATTATTTACAAGTTAATGAAATCATAACAACGCGAGACAGAGCTCAAGTTTAACAAAATATTTATTTATAAAACTAACTGTAATACATTGTCAAGCCGTAAGGATGAATCCTAAACTAAAAACCAAATACATGTCACGGCTCGAAGGCCTGTTTTACCTAGTATAAGAGCAAGGGTTTGCACATAAAACTAGAAAGCAACATTATATTAAAATCTCTTAACTAACGAGAAATCGAAACAGGCTTCCAAGCACTGTATTTTTCTCCTTCAAACCATATCATTTGCTATCGATGGTTTAAGAGTGGTTATAGTTATTAATAATTATTATATGTCATTTGACTATAGAGTAAAGGAGTTTGAACCATGTTAAATAGACAATCACGAGGCTCAACCTTAATGTAAGATTTTACATTTAGTGTTTTGTAGGCTTAGCTTATCAACTACAATAATAATGATTCCTATAATCTTTTGCAAAGACAGATTTTGATTGTTTATGTTTACAGAATTACAGAGTTAACCTCCTATTTCTTACAGAGTTCAGAATAATTCTAAAATTACAGAAGAGTAAAGAAAATAAATGTAAATATAAACATTTAACTAAATAAAACTAAGAATTGCATAAATAGGAGCTAATTATTTTAATCAACAGGCTTATAAACCGTGAAAGAAGAATCTGAGGGTCGAAACCCTAAACAACTAATTTACCCAATTACAAATTAACAATAAGTATAATTAGTTATATTATTAACTGTGGAACAAAATTAACAAGAAGACTACAACTCATGCTTTAGACTGAATACAGTCTTGTTCTTAAACTTTTAATGTTTTTACAACCTCTTTTCAAAATTAAATACTTCATTAACAGGTTAATAAACAACAATATACCTGTAATAACGAAACTGAAGCAAACAAGAAATAGTG
This sequence comes from Pseudotsuga menziesii, assembly GCA_001517045.1. NCBI lineage: Eukaryota > Viridiplantae > Streptophyta > Pinopsida > Pinales > Pinaceae > Pseudotsuga > Pseudotsuga menziesii. Next base: position 71,186 of record LPNX010439937.1, read on the forward strand.
CCCAAGTAATAGTTTAGTTAAGAAAACATTTATAAAAGGGTTTCATTTTCATTAAACCCTAACTATTCTATTCTGGATTGATAAGAATAAAATTTATAAATTTACATTATCATTGTTCCACAGTCTTCATATTAATATTATTTACTTCTAAATGTATCATAAACAGTGAATTACTTGATTGACATTTGAAGAAGGAAAAACCCTATTTTACAGTATCATTATTTACAGGTTAATGAAATCATAACAACGCGAGACAAAGCTCAAGTTTAACAAAATATTTATTTATAAAACTAACTATAATACATTGTCAAGCCGTAAGGCTGAATCCTAAATTAAAAACCAGATACATGTCACGGCTCGAAGGCCAGTTTTACCCAGCATAACAACAAGGGTTTGCACATAAAAATGGAAAGCAACATTATATTAAAATCTCTTAACTAACGAGAAACCGAAACAGGCCTCCAAGCAGTGCATTTTTCTCCTTCAAACCATATCATTTGCTATCGATGGTTTAAGAGTGGTTATAGTTATTAATAATTTTTATGTGTCATTTGACTATAGAGTAAAGGAGTTTGAACCATGTTAAATAGACAATCACGAGGCTCAACCTTAATGTAAGCTTTTACATTTAGTTTTTTGTAGGCTTAGCTTATCAACTACAATAATAATGATTCCTATCATCTTTTGCAAAGACATATTTTGATTGTTTATGTTTAGTTGGCTCTAGCAGAGTATAAGAATATTTGTCATATTGTTTCACTTGATATAGACCTTAGATTAGAAGTTCTAGGTAGTAAATCTACCATAGTAGTTATTTTAAGCTACAACTTATTATAAGTGAGCAAACATGATAATAGTAATTTTACTATGGAGTAAACCATGCACAAGGTTTATAATTATAGGAATAACACTGACAATGTATTTACCTATGACTTAGATTTTATAAAAGCTGGTAGGTAGTATTCCATCTTAAGATGATGTATCTAGCTACAAGAACCAGACTTATAATGTTATAGAAATTTCCAGGTAGTAATATCTCTACAGGATGCACGTAACAATTAGATTGGAACATTGTAAAATAATATGGTATCGTATGTTGTTACAGTAATACAAGCAACAAAGTAATAGTTTAAGTACTGGAGTTTATAACTTGGTGCTTAGCATACTTGCATACAAACAACAGTTTAATAAATTCCATGGGAAGACAAAATAGAAACATGTACTCTAATGGAAATCTTTACTATCGAGATTGATAGGAGTACTTTCTTGAATAAGAGATAGTACATTTAAACATAACATTAGTGTTAAAGCATGTTAAAATAGAAGTAAATGTAAGACGAAGAAATTAAGCTCTAAGCTCACACTAAGTATCTTTTGTTTCGCTAAGTATGATAAAGATAACGATCTTTGTATCGAAACTTTGAATACTGTTTTAGAAACAAAAACCATAGAAGACAATTACTTTACCTCATCAGGGATTGCTTTTAAATAATGAGTTTATTTACTAGCATTTTAACATGTAACAGAAATACTTCTTGCTACCTTATGAATTAAACTCCTACTTGATCGATCGTTACATGTTGAACTTGTAAGAACCAGCATTCCATCTGCATTAGCATAACGCTAAGTAAGCCCAAGTTTCAAAGATAGATTTCACCTACTTGCCAAAAAGTAAAATTATTAGTAAAGCTAAAAGAAATCTGAATACCAATCAATCTTATATACATTACGAAAATCAAAGTTGTATTAGTTATTGTATTATGAAACTAATTAATACTAATTGTTAAACTGTTTCATTTTCCGCTCACCGCTAACAGTTAGTAAACTGCATTTTCAGACATTTTATGTTATCTTAAAAATTTTAAATTTTTATGAAATTTTGGGGTTATGACATGTGGTATCAGAGCACAAGGTTCAAACACTAGGCCTTGATGAAGCTCAACTTGCTTATATGAAATAGTGTATTAAATCATTTTGCTGATGTTGTTTTCTTTTAATGTTATTCAACGGATAAATTTGTTTCTAAGATTAACAACAGGTATGGAAAGACTGGAGGAATATGAAAAAGAGGAATCTCCCTTTATTGAACAAGAAAACTTAAAAAGAGAACCTATACAAGAAGACATAACCACTAATTCCTTAGAACTTTTACAAACAGTAAAATAATTAAAATCTAAAATGGAATCCATTAAAAATGAAAATGAGAGGATTCTGAGAGCTCAGGAGGAGCTGAATCAAATCCTAACAGAAATATTTCATACTGAGGGAAGGGGTAAAACAACTGATTCAGAAGATATAAGTTACCAACATAAGTATAAATAGACTAAACAAACTAAAAATGAAAGCAGCTCATCTTCTGAAGTGTTTGGTGATCAACGTAATTTTCATTCTACTAGTGATAGTAGTGAGGATAAACACCACTCTAGAAAAAGAAAATATAAACCCTATGAAGAAATTTCTAGAGTTTAAAAAGATCAAACCACCAACATTCAATAGGGAATCTTAAAAAGGGGTGGAAGCGGAATCTTGGTTATCTGGGATGAAAAAGTACTTCCAGATTTATAACTATTCTAACCAATTAAAGGCTAGAATGGCTATTTATAACCTTTCAGGGAAAGCTAATATATGGTGGCAAGATTTAAGGGGAGTGAAAGGAATAAGAGAAAAGAACATAAATTAGAGTACCTTCAAGAAGTACTTTAAAAAGAAACTTTTATCTGAACAGTACTATGAATAAAGAGCTAAAGAATTCTATGAGCTTAAAATAGGTACAATGACTATGAAAGATTTGAACAGTAAGTTTTTAAGTCTGGTTAGGTATGTGCTATACCTTGTAGATGAATAACTGAAGGTACATTGGTTCCTTAGCTGTTTACCTTATCACATAAATGATAGGATTGAGTACGACAATCCAAAAAATATGGAAGAAGCTATGAGGAAATCCAATTTCTATTATGAACAGAATTGGAAAAAGGAGAGCATGGCCAACTGGAAGGCCAAAAAGAATAATAATAATTATGAGCAAAAGAAGAAAGAGTTTGTGCCCAATCGGAATTCTAAAAATAATAAAGCCAAAAATTTTCCTAATAAGAATTTCCAAGGGAATAAGAATAATTCACCAAACAGTGAGAACAATCGAAAGAGTAAAGAGTCTGCTAATAATCATGTTAATTACATGAAAATTTTTGAATGAAAAGAACCTATAAAGTGTTGGGAGTGTAATGGCCCACATTATGCCTCAGTCTGTCCTAATCCTAATCGAAAAAATACTGTCAATAATATCCATACAATACAGGAGGAGATGACTATTGTATATTTAGCGAGGACTATGCCCATGATCAATGCAACCTTAGAGAATCAACAAGCAGACAATCAAACTTCCAAGGTGGAAGTAGAAGGTAAGATAAAACAAGCACCCCTAGCTATTTTAATTGATCCAGGAGCTAATCTAAGTTATATTTCACCTAAATTGGTAGAAAAATGTAAGCTTCCTGTTGAAAAGTTTGTAAGTTCTTGGTTGGTTCAGTTAGCTATTGGTGCAAAAAGGAAGGTAACTTGTTTTGTAAATAATTGTGCAGTAGTTATGGATTAATTTGAAACTTTTGTAAAGCTTAATGTACTACCTCTTGGTTCTTATGACATACTAATCGGTATGGATTGGTTAGAGCAACATAGGGTGATATTAAAATGTTATGATAAAACCTTTACTTGTATAAATAATGATGAAAAATCAATAAGTGTAAAGGGAATCCCTAGAAAAACAACCATAAGGAAGATTTCTACTCTACAGCTTAAGAGAGCTGTTAGGAAAGGTTGTAAGCCTTATGCAGTAACAATAACTAATGAGAAAAATCTAAATAATATAGATAAATTAAAATTAGAGGATATACCCGTTTAAAAATAATATGTAGATGTATTTCTAGAAGAGATTCCGGGACTGCCTCCGAAAAGGGAACTAGATTTTACCATTGAGCTGGTACTTGGTGCAGTACCCATCTCAAAGGCCCCTTATCGGATGAACATACTTGAACTTAATGAACTTAAGTCACAATTAAAAGAAATTATTGATAAGAAGTATATTCGACCCAGCGTGTCTCCTTGGGGGGCACCTGTCATCTTCGTTAAGAAAAAAGACAGAACTTTATGACTTTGCATAGATTACTGTCAGTTGAATAAGATGACTATTAAAAATAGATATCCGTTGTCTCACATAGATGATCTATTTGATCAACTACGTGGAGGCACTATGTTTTCAAAAATTGATTTAAGGTCTGGATATCACCAAGTTAGGATTAAAGATGAAGACATCTTTAAAACAAATTTTAGGACTCGATATGGCCATTACGTGTTTGTTGTCATGCCATTCGGACTTACTAACGCCCCAGCTGTTTTTATGTGTTTAATGAACAATGTTATGCATAAATATATGGACACGTTCATGGTCGTGTTTATCGACGACATATTAATCTATTCGAAATATCAAAAAGAGCATAAAGAACATTTAAAAATTGTTTTGCAAGAGTTACGAGATCATCAACTCTTTGCAAAGTTTAGTAAATGCGATTTCTTTAAGGATAAAATCCAGTACTTAGGTCATGTGGTGACTAAGGTAGGAATTTTGGTGGATCCTGAAAAGATAAAGGCGATTGAAGATTGGCCAGTTCCTAAAGATGTAACTGATGTTCGATCCTTCATGGGAATTACCGGTTATGATCGGAGGTTCATTGAAGGTTTTTTGAGAATCGCAAATCCGATAACCTCTTTGCAAAATAAGGGAAAGAAATTTGATTGGAATCAGAAGTGCGAGGAGAGTTTTAAAAGTTAAAAAATTTATTAACCAGTGCACCTATTTTAAGAATAGCTGATCCAAATAAAGATTTTTTAGTGTGTACTGACGCCTGCAATGATGGTTTAGGATGAGTATTGACACAAGAAGGGCATGTTATCGCTTATGAATCTAGGAAATTAAAAATTCATGAAAAGAATTATGCAACTTATGACTTGGAATTAGCTGCTGTCATACATGCTCTAAATATGTGGCGTCATCATTTAATTGGAATAAAATTTATTCTAATGACAGATAATAAAGGACTAAAATATCTGTTAGATCAACCTAATCTGAATGCTAGACAAGCTAGGTGGCTATCTTTTCTAAGTGAGTGTGATTTCAAAATTCACCACATTAAAGGAAAATAAAATAAAGTTGCTGATGTATTAAGTAGAAATGCAAGGCTGAACTTTACAGCAGTTATCAACACTTATACAATAGATCTGGAAGAACAGCTTAAAGCAGGGTTAGAACAAGATGAAATTTATCAAAAATTACAAGTAAAAGCAAAAGAAAATCCAACAAAAAGTTTAAGTAAAGGGTAAAACTTGAATAAAAAAGGATTTTTACTGTATAAAGACAAAATGTATGTACCGAATGTACCTAAAGTTAAGTTATTGATTTTAGATGAAATCCATAAAACTCCATACTTAAGCCATCCAGGTTATCAGAAGACTATAACTATGTTAAGAAAAGAATATTTTTGGCCAAACATGAAGACTGAACTAGCAGAATATATCGCTAGATGTTTTGAATGTCAACAAGTAAAAACTGAACATCAACATCCAGCTGGATTACTTCAGCCATTGCCCATTCCTAGCTGAAAATGGGAGACAATTAGTCTTGATTTTGTTACTGGACTGCCTAAAAATCAAAATTTAAATGATTCTATAATGGTAGTAGTTGATAAATTGAGTAAAGAAACCCACTTTATACCTTTTAAAACTACGTATAAAGCTGCAAACATAGATGATATCTTTTTAAAGAAAATTTTTTGACTGCATGGGATACCGAAAGTTATAATCTTAAATCGACACCCTAAATTTACAGGTAACTTTTGGAAATATCTGTTTAAAGGATTAAACACTACACTAAATTTTAGTACTTCGTTCCATTCTCAAACTGATGGATAAACTGAAAGAGTAAAACAAGTACTAAAAAATTTACTAAGAATGTATGTAAAGGATCAGCCAGGTAAATGGGAGGATTATTTGCATCTGATAGAATTTGCTTATAATAGTAATTATCAAGCTTCAGCCAGATTTAGTCCTTTCGAAATATTGTATGGAAGGAAGTGTAACACTCTGATCTCTTGGAGTAATCCAGTGGATAGATTAGTATTAGATCTTGAATTATTGAAAGAAATGGAAGAAATTGTAAAGAAGGTACAAGGTAATCTGAAAATTGTGCAAGATCGACAGAAAAGTCAAGAAGACCTTAAAATAACTCCAAAAGAGTTTCAGGTAGCTGAACATGTGTTCATCAAGGTGAGATCGAAAAAGGGCTCTCTGAAGCTGGGTAATTGTGCAAAACTAGCACCTCGTTACTATGGTCCTTTTGAAATACTGTCCAGGATTGGACATGTAGCTTATCAGTTAGCCTTACCACCGAATTTAAGAGTTCATAATGTTTTTCACATTTTTGTATTAAAGAAATATGTTCATGATGTTACTCATGTTGTTAACTGGAATGATGTGCAGGTGGAACCAGAAGGAGATTTTCTGGTGGAACCGGACTGTATCCTTGGACGGAGGGAGATCACACTTTGGAATCGCACCATTGGTCAGGTGAACGTGCAATGGAAGCACCTTAGTCTAGGGGGAAGCCACCTGGGAATTGAAAAGTCATATGTGAGTTGCATATCAAATTCTGTTCGAGGGGAATTCAGAGGACGAAGAATAAATAACATCGAGGACGATGTTATAATTTAAGGGGGTGTGTATGTCACATGACCCAATTTTTCAAAAAACAATTTTATATTATTTGAGGAACAATATGTTAAATTTTTATGCTAAGTTGTAACTGATGACCCAGTGGGTCAAGGATATTTAATGTAAATTAGGAATATTTTATTATAAATAAATAAATGAGGAGACAATAGCTTAGGAGAGCTGTTAAAAGAGTGTTTACTGGTCAAATTGGTGGAGGAGACTAGGTGGAGAGCAAACTGACATGTGGCAGCATCCTCAAACCACTTCCAACGGTTGCAGGTGGCAACCTCTCTACATTTTTGGTCATGATTCCCCAAGAAAGTGGAATCAGAGCAGGTGGCTCAATTAATTAAACTGACCCAAAAGACCTAGGCATCTTTATAAAAATTCCCATTTAAAAGAGTTGAGGCTGCTCATTCTAGAGAAGTGATCATACAGGGTGAATGAATGTACTTCATAGAAATTCAATGGAAGGGAAATTTGGAAAATGTTTGAGAGGATAACTGCTGATTGATCTAGTTGCAGCTTTTAAGCTGAAGATCATACTGCTGAGAGCAGAGTATTTTTACTGAGGTATTGAACTAGTCAGTTGACAGAGAGCTCTACTGTTTGCATTCTCCATCCAGTTCTCATGCAAGAAGACCAGGAACAGGATCGGGGGTCCTGAGGAAGCGTTGTTTGAGCGCTCTCTCGGAGATTGGTAAGGAGGAATGGCCTCCTAAAGCTGTTGTCGTCTTGTCCTCAACAGGTTTTATGTTATCTTATTTTACTATTTTAGTTAAACAAATATCAGTTTAAATTTTATATGAATGATTTAAGTTCAGATTTTGTGAAATGTTAGATTTAGTATTCTTATTAGATTGTTTAAGGAATGGAATTTGTTTAGAGAATAGTGAAATAAAATGAAAATAAATTTCTAGACTATGTTTTTCCACACTTGGAAACCAGGTCGTACTCTAGCACAGTTAGAATGCTTTAAGTAGATGAAAGTATTCCTTAAGAGAATGAAAATAGTAGATAGGATTTTGTATCTGCAGATAGCAGAGTAATATTTGTTTCAATATTTAAAATATAATGAAAAACAGTATTATGGTTTATTTGTGCTTACTGTTTTATTCAATATAACTGAATAAAATGCAGGAAAAGTAAAAATAAACTATACTAGAGTTACAGTAATAGTATACTGATACAGTTAAAAGTTTATAGAAGATAATAGTTAAGTATTTACACAAGTTATTAACCACACAATATATCTTATAAACTATTTACTAAATTCTAAACTATTACTTAATACAAACCAGATTAGGGTTATGTTTATAATCCCTTTATTTATGAAAAATAAGCAGAGTTACAGAGTTAACCTCCTATTTCTTACAGAGTTTGGAATAATTCTAAAATTATAGAACAATAAACAAAATAAATGTAAATATAAACATTTAACTAAATAAAACTAAGAATTGCATAAATAGGAGCTAATTATTTTAATCAACAGGATTATAACCTGTGAAAGAAGAATCTGAGGGTCGAAACCCTAAACAAATAATTTACACAATTAAAAATTAACAGTAAGTATAATCAGTTATATTATTAACTGTGTAACAAAATTAACAAGAAGACTACAACTCATGCTTTAGACTGAATACAGTCTTGTTCTTAAACTTTAAATGTTTTTACAACCTCTTTTAAAAATTAATTACTTCATTAACAGGTTAATAAACAACAATATACCTGTAATAACGAAACTGAAGCAAACAAGAAACAGTGCCCAAGTAATAATTTAGTTAAGAAAAAATTTACACGAGGGTTTCATTTTCATTAAACCCTAACTATTTTATTCTGGATTGATAAGAATACAATTTATAAATTTACATTATGATTGTTCCACAGTATTCATATTAATATTATTTACTTATAAATGTATCATAAACAGTAAATTTCTTCATTGACAGTTGAAGAAAGAAAAACCTTATTTTATAGTATCATTCTTTACCCAGCATAACAGGAAGGGTTTGCACATAAAAATGGAAAGCAACATTATATTAAAATCTCTTAACTAATGAGAAAATGAAGCAGGCTTCCAAGAACTATATTTTTCTCCTTCAACAACCCTCATTGCAAGTAGGGTAAAACCCAGTTTGAAATCAGGGCTTACCGGTTGGGGCCATGAGTCCACGGAAGCCGACCATTGTTTTCCTCTTCACTGAAGTTTTGAGCTGTCTTAGTTTCTTGTAAAGAGCACATTTACAAAGCGTTAGAATGATGCAGAGTTCTAAGTTTAAAACCCTAAACCATATTAATAACTTAACAAATAATTTTATCATGATAAGGGACTGAGTGGAATTTACCGTGAGCAAGAAGAGGATTCGACCAACGAAGAAGCTGTCACCGGCTTTACCAATTTGCATAAAGGAGAATCAATCCCTAAGTCGACCTGAAATGGAGACAATGTCAACGAGCTTAAAGCTTCACAATGCCATGAAGACTCATAAATGAAAACTATGGACAGGCCGAGAGCCAAACACATAAACAAGTAACCACTCGCGTAGTAAGACTCACAACCATGAAGTTCTGGAACCTAAGATTGAGTAATGAAACCTCATAGCCACAAACATGAGCCACGGACCAAGTAAGAAAGAGGAACAACCTCTAGTGGCTTCCAATACAATCACACAGAGTAGCCCATAGGCCAATGAAACCCTCAGAGACAAATGACAAGAGAAAAGGGTTCCAGCCCTTTAAAGTCACCAATGCATGGACGTGAGTAGTCCACATGCCTCCAAATTTTTCAATCACGCATGAGTTTTGTATATAGTTATTTGCGTTTCCAATTATCAAATTATTATTGCAATGATATATAAACAAAACTATGTACACAACTATGGAGTGTGTATCTACCTATATTCACCAATGATAACATAAAAACTATATCATTGTAATCAATAGTTTCGAGGGTTATGATATTGGTTAACAATGATTTCATAACGTTGACCTTAGAGTAAGAATGTAATAACCTTGCCATTGGATCAATCCCAAAATCGACAATAGAGTAAAACATTCCAAATAATGACTTGTAGAATTACTTGCAAAATGATCTTAAATAATTACATATTATCTAAAGTACAAACCATATCATTTTCTATCGATGGTTTAAGAGTGGTTATAGTTATTAATAATTATTATATGTCATTTGACTATAGAGTAAAGGAGTTTGAACCATGTTAAATAGACAATCACCAGGCTGAACCTTAATGTAAGCTTTTAAATTTAGTGTTTTGTAGGCTCAGCTTATCAACTACAATAATAATGATTCCTATCATCTTTTGCAAAGATAGATTTTGATTGTTTATGTTTACTTGGCTCTAGCATAGTATAAGAATATTTGTCATATTGTTTCACTTGATATAGACCTTAGATTAGAAGTCCTAGGTAGTAAATCTACCATAGTAGTTATTTTAAACTGCAACTTATTATAAGTGAGACAACATGATAATAGTAATTTTACTATGGAGTAAACCATGCACGAGGTTTATAATTATAGGAATAACACTGATAATGTATTTACCTATGAATTAGACTTTATAAAAGTAATGGTAGGTAGTATTCCATCTTAGGATGATGTATCTAGCTACAGGAACCAAACTTATAATGTTATAGAACTTTCCAGGTAGTAAGATCTCTACATGATGCAAGTAACAATTAGATTGGTACATTGTAAAATAATATGGTATTGTATGTTGCTATAATAATAAAAGCAACAAAGTAATAGTTTAAGTACTGGATTTTATAACTTGATGCTTAGCATACTTGCATACAAACAACAGTTTAATAAATTCCATGGAAAGACAAAATAGAAATATGTACTCTAATGGAAATATTTACTATCGATATTGATAGGAGTACTTTCTTGAATAAGAGACAATACATTTAAACATAGCATTAGTGTTATAGCATGTTAAAATAGAATTAAACGTATGATGAAGAACTTAAGCTCTAAGCTCAGAGTAAGCGCATTTTGTTTCACTAAGTATGATAAAGATAAAGATCTTTGTATCGAAAATTTGAATACTGTTTTAGGAACAAAAACCATAGAAGACAATTACTTTACCTCATCAAAGCTTGCTTTTAAATAATCAATTTATTTACTAGCATTTTAACATGCACCATAAATACTTCTTTCTACGTTATGAATTAAACCCCTACTTGATCGATCGTTACCTGTTGAACCTGTAAGAACCAACAGTCCATCTGCGTTAGCATAACGCTAAGTAAGCCCAAGTTTCAAAGATAGATTTCACCTACTTTCCAAAAAGTAAAATTATTAGTAAAGCTAAAAGAAATCTGAATACAGGTCAATCTTATATACATTACGAAAATGAAAGTTGTATTAGTTATTGTATTATGAAACTAAGTAATACTAATTGTTAAATTGTTTCATTTTCTGTCACCACTAGCAGTTAGTAAACTGTGTTTTCAGACATTTTATGTTATCTTAAAAATTTTAATTTTTTTTGAAATTTTGGGGTTATCACTAGTGGTATCAGAGCACAAGGTTCAAACACTAGGCCTCGATGAAGCTCAACTTGCTTATATGAAACAGTGTATTAAATCATTTTGCTGATGTTGTTTTCTTTTAATGTTATACAACAGAGAAATTTGTTTCTGAGATTAACAACAGGTATGGAAAGACTGGAGGAATATGCAGAAAAGGAATATCCCTTTACTGAACAAGAAAACTTACAAAGAGAACCTATACAAGAAGACATAACCACTAATTCCTTAGAACTTTTACAAACAGTAAAAGAATTAAAATCTGAAATGGAATCCATTAAAAAGGAAAATGAGAGGATTCTGAGAGCTCAGGAGGAGCTGAATAAGATCCTAACAGAAATATTTCATACTGAGGGAAGGGGTAAAAGAGTTGATTATGAAGATATAAGTTATCAACGTAAGTATAAAAAGACTAAACATACTAAAAATGGAAGCATCTCATCTTTTGAAGTGTTTGGTGATCAATGTAATTTTCATTCTACTAGTGATAGTAGTGAGGATAACGACCACTCTAGAACAAAGAAAATATAAACCCTATGAAGAAATTTCTGGAGAGTTTAAAAAGATCAAACCACCGACATTTAATGGGGAAACTGTAAAAGGGGAGGAAGCGGAATCCTGGTTATCTGGGATGAAAAAGTACTTCCAGATTTATAACTATTCTAACCAATTAAAGGCTAGAATGGCTATCTATAACCTTCCAGGGAAAGCTGATATATGGTGGAAATATTTAAAGAGAGTGAAAGGAATAAGAGAAAAGAACATAAATTGGAGTACCTTCAAGAAGTACTTTAAAACAAATTTTTTATTTGAACAGTACTATGAAGAAAGAGCTAAAGAATTCTATGAGCTTAAACTAGGTGCAATGACTATGAAAGATTTGAACAATAAGTTTTTAAGTCTGCTTAGGTATGTGCCATACCTTGTAGATGAAAAAACGAAGGTACATCGGTTCCTTAGTTGTTTACCTTATCACATAAAGGATAGGATTGAGTATGACAATCCAAAAAATCAGGAAGAAGCTATGAGGAAAGCCAATTTCTATTATGAACAGAATCGGAAAAAGGAGAGCATGGCCAACTGGAAAGCCAAAAAGAATAATAATAATTATAAGCAAAAGAAGAAATATTTTGTGCCCAATCGAAATTCTAAAAATAATAAAGCCAGGAATTTTCCTAATAAGAATTTCCAAGGGAATAAAAATAATTCACCAAACAATCAGAACAATCAAAAGAGTAAAGAGTCTGCTAATAATCATGGTAATTACATGAAAATTTTTGAATGAAAAGAACCTATAAAGTGCTGGGAGTGTAATGGCCCACATTATGCCTCAGTCTATCCTAATTGAAAAAAGATTGTCAATAATATCCATAGAGTACAGGAGGAGATGACTGTTGGATATTTTGCGAGGACTATGCCCAAGATCCATGCAGCCTTGGAGAATCGACAAGTAGACAATCAAACTTCCATGGTGGAAGTAGAAGGTAAGATAAACCAAACACCCATAGTTATTTTAATTGATCCAGGAGCTATTCTAAGTTATATTTCACCTAAATTGGTAAAAAAATGTAAGCTTCCTGTTGAAAAGTTTGTAAGTTCTTGGTTGGTTCAGTTAGCTACTGGTGCAAAAATGAAAGTAACTTGTTTTGTAAAGAATTGTGCAGTAGTTATTGATCAATTTGAAGCTTTTGTAAAGCTTAATGTACTACCTCTTGGTTCTTATGACATACTAATTGGTATGGATTGGTTAGAGCAACATAGGGTGATTTTAAAATGTTATGATAAAACCTTTACTTGTATAAATAATGATGGAAAATCAATAAGTGTAAAGGGAATCCCTAGAAAAACAACCATAAGGCATATTTCTGCTCTACAGCTTAAGAGAGCTATTAGGAAAGATTGTAAGCGTTATGCAGTAATAGTAACTAATGAGGAAAATTTAAATAATACAGATAAATTAAAATTGGAGGATATACCAGTTTTAAAAGAGTATGCAGATGTATTTCCAGAAGAGATTTCGGTACTGCCTCTGAAAAGGGAACTAGATTTTACCATTAAGTTGGTACCTGGTGCAATACCTAGCTCAAAGGCCCCTTATCGGATGAACATACTTGAACTTAATGAACTTAAGTCACAATTAAAATAACTTATTGACAAGAAGTATATTCGACCTAGCGTGTCTCCTTGGGGGGCACCTGTCATCTTCGTTAAGAAAAAAGACGGAACTTTACAACTTTGCATAGATTACCATCAGTTGAATAAGATGACTATTAAAAATAGATATTCGTTGCCTCGCATAGATGATATGTTTTATCAACTACATGGAGACGCTAGGTTTTCGAAAATTGATTTAAGGTCTGGATATCACCAAGTTAGGATTAAATATGAATACATCTTTAAAACAGATTTTAGGATTCGATATGGCCATTATGAGTTTGTCATCATGCCATTCGGACTTACTAACGCCCCAAATGTTTTTATGTGTTCAATGAACAATGTAATGCATAAATATTTGGATAAGTTTATGGTTGTGTTTATCGACGACATATTAATTTATTCGGAATCTGAAGAAAAGCATAAAGAACATTTAAAAATTGTGTTTCAAGAGTTACGAGATCATCAACTCTTCGCAAAGTTTAGTAAATGCGATTTCTTTAAGGATAAAATCCAGTACTTAGGTCATGTGGTGACTAAGGAAGGAATTTTGGTGGATCCTGAAAAGATAAAGGCGATTGAAAATTGTCCAGTTCCTAAAGATATAACTAATGTTCGATCCTTCATGGGAATTACCGGTTATTATCGAAGGTTCATTGAAGGTTTTTCGAGAATCGCAAATCCGATAACCTCTTTGCAAAAGAAGGGAAATAAATTTGATTGGAATTAGAAGTGCGAGGAGAGTTTTAAAAGTTAAAAACTTTATTAACCAATGCACCTATTTTAAGAATAGATGATCCAAATAAATATTTTGTAGTATGTACTGATGCCTACAATGATGGTTTAGGAAGAGTATTGACTCAAGAAGGGCATGTTATCGCTTATGAATCTAGGAAATTAAAAATTCATGAAAAGAATTATGCAACTTATGACTTGGAATTAGCTGTTGTCATACATGCTCTAAAGATGTGGTATCATCATTTAATTGGAAGAAAATTTATTCTAATGATAGATAATAAAGGACAAAAATATCTATTATGTTAGTTTTTCATCATATAAGCTAGCATTATGATCTTAGGATCTTTTCATTGAGAGAATAACAAGAATAGAAATAAAACATAAGCACAACACAAGAGACAAGAGACACAAAGAATTTTCTTCGAGGAAACCATAAAGGAGAAAACCCCACAACTTCCTCAGAGATAGAATCAGCACAAAAGGTAAAACCAGAAAACAGTAAGATGATCTCCACACAGTAGCAATCTCTCTCTCACACACCGAGAGAGTTTCTCCTCTCTCACTCATGCACCCCAATGAGTGAGTGTGAGTGTTGCAAGTGAGATAAATAGAGAATCTCACTCTCTATTTATATTCTTTCGTTCACTTGAAGTGCACTCCAACATGTCGGCCTCACTTAACAATTACTTACTAGAGCCGACATTTCTTGTGGGGACTTTGCCTCCTCCGACCAATAGGAGGGTAACACAATGGTGGGGACTATTGCCCCGACTTACAATGACTCACCTAGGGTCAAATTCACTAGGATAGTCTAATAAACCAAGGGCCCCATAACTGTGGGGACTTTAACCCTTGACCAATAGGAGGGTTACCCACAATGACTTGACATGACTTTCTCATTATATAAACTTCCCGGAATAAACATCGGGGTATGACATGACTCAAATACATTACAATACATCTCGAAATGAACATCAGGTTACAATAGATAAGAAATACAAGTGAATACATTTCGAAGTTACAATTACATCAACACTCCCTCTTAACTAGGAAGGTATTCTCTCGACACAATTTATTAGAACAAGTATTCTTCTTTGTATCATCTGTATCATCATTGAGTTCGCATCATCTTTGTCTTCAAGTCATCTTCATTTGGATCTGGATCATCACTCGATCTGGATCATCATCACTGAATCTAGATCATCATCACTAGATCTGGATCATCATCAATGGATCTAGATCATCACTGGATCTGGATCATCACTCGATCTAGAACATCATCATTGGATTTGGATCATCACTGGATCTGGATCATCATCACTAGATCTAGATCATCATCACTGGATCTAGATCATCACTCGATCTGGATCATCACTGCTGGATCATCATCACTGGATCTCGATCATCACTTGGTATGGATAATCCTTGGTGCTATCTCATGATTCTTCTCATCACATGAATTTCTACAGAGCCAGCCCTCAAGGTGTTCATGGTAAAGCAAATATATGTTCTTGTGTTCTTCAAGTACATCAATGACCCAATCATCTGACAATACATCGTAGCATCAACCAACTCTAATGAAGCATCATTCAAGAGCTTTAGGTTCAATTCCATAGGTGTGGCCATAGACTTATAGTCTATCATCCCAAACCTATTAGGATCTCTACTGCATACTTTCCTTGTCCAAGGAATATTCCATCTATACTCTGCCACACCTCCATACCTAGAAATTAGTGCATCGACACATAACAGGAGCATTATTAGTCTTCCGCACTCAACCTTGAAGCAAAGGTTGGAATCCTCTTTACTCTTAGTAAAGCCTAGAGTCATCAATAATCTATCCATCCTATCATACCATGCCAAACCTCAGGATCTTCTGTAGTCACTCCCTCTGAAGCAGAGCATCATACTCCCTCTATGTACTGAAACATTATGTGCTGGAGTGACAACTAGTATCCATCTAGGATCATTGGATACCAAGATCCTCTATTTTGAACTTTTTCAAAAGTTCTTCTCACATCTATCTGTGAGCTTGTCATCCTTTATCAACCTTGTAGCAAAGGTTAATATATTCATCAAGCTCATCATGTATGTGTTATCCCATGGGTGTCTTCTAAACTCGTATAGGACCTTCTTTCATTTGCACGCATGATTATGCATGTCATGTGACTTCACTTCCAATGGCTACAAATGTCTCTTCATAGTCTATGCCTTCGTTTCGTGAGAAGCCTCGTGCTACGAATCTTGCTTTGAATTCCATGATGTTTCCATCTACTACATGATGGAGCTACAAAATTCCCTTCACGTATTGATACTACATCCTAGACATCATTCTTCTTGAGCTGGTCTTCCCTTTCTTCTTGGTTACTTCTTCATAGCTTGAAGGTTCTGCATCAATGATGTCACTGCATTCGTCATATTATTCTTCATTTTTAAATGTCATCACTTGTTCTTTGCAACAAGTCTCATCCTTCTTTGCTTGCAGGAGATTATGTATGTGGTATTTCCTACAAGTCAAATGCACTTGTATGGTTAGAAACATTTCATAAGGTATATTCATAAAAAAATTCTTATGCATAACTATATGATCATGCAACTATTTTAGCCCATACAACATCCATCCATATCTCATGGAAACTTTCTAGATGCCTTCCATCTCTACCAGGACAACATTGATATTGTGCACTAATCCAATATGTCAGCAAAGAGGTTTTATTCTAGATAATTAGCAATGGAGAGTTGTATAGAAGCATGAGCTACTTACCCATCACATGCATGTTAGTAGTATATTATCATTAATGCAAGCATCCTATCATGCATAATACATCAATTGAATATAGACAAATGCATAACAAAACAATATCATGAAATGACAATTGAATACTTATCTTTGTTTTGTTTCGTGGGTAGACTCCTTCTTGAGCCTTCAGCTTCTTCATCTTCTTCATTCATGATAGCATCGTTTCTTATCTAAATGCTAAGGTGGATAAGAGGTTCTTCAAGAGTTGAGTTCTTCATATTCCTCATCGCTTGAGATATCTTCTTTGGAAGGTGAGAGCTTGATCTTCAGTTGCTTCCATCTTCTTCTCGGAGTCTGCTGAAAGTAATCACTTCCTTCTGGCACACATTCCTCGAATGAATGAATCCCATGATCCTGGGAGGCCATTCAAGGTGGCCATCACCACTTCTGCATTCTTCACTTCTTCTTTTACCACTTCAAGTTGCTCTTTGATTTGAGAGACCCTTATGACTGCATGGTCTCTGCATTCCGGATCTTCACATTCTTCAACTGGTTTCTTAAGGTCATATTCTCATGTATGTTCTTCCCTTCAAATAGCTTGGTCAAGGAATCAAAAATATTTGGTGTCTTTAAGGAAGAAACTTGTAGTACAAGTTGATTCGTGACTGAATCAGCAATGATCTTCTTGGCCTTGACCAAGTTCTTCTTGTGTAAGGCTTCTAGCCTCATCTGCCTCTGGAACTGGAACATCTATACTCATGTAGGTGTCCAATCCATTTTCTTTAGAGAGATCATATACTTCTAGGCTTGGAAGTTTTCAACTTCACCAAGCTTATCATCAAGATGATGTGATAGATCACATTGAAATGAGAACCTCAAATGAAAAATAGCAAGGGATTAGATCTTACCGATTTGAGGTGTCCGTCTTGGTTCCGGAGCTGGATGATCTAGGGTTTGGTAGAGAAACCCTAATTTTAAAATCTTGGAATCTTTCATATATGATTGGATATATAGATAGATATCTTCAAATGGAGCTTTCCAATGTACTCCTTTTCTGAAAACAGTGGAGGGAAGCTCCCGGAACAGGAAGCCCTAGTTTTCCAATTTCATCTACAGAAATTCCTGTTACTGTTTCTATGATATCTCTGAAATTACTACTCCTATGTCTCTAGAATTTAGAAATGAGATAACCTTGCATGTCCCAGATCCAAAACCATAGGTTTCATCAGAATGGGTTTCACCAATTGGGATTTATGATCATTTTCCCAAGGTGACCTGTTACAGGACTGTTCAGAATAGTGAAGTTGTATGGACTTCCACGTGTCACTGGTTCATCTTCCGAGTCTAAAATTCAGACCAAAGAAAGTAAATTCCGTGCCCTTTATATAACACCTTCAGGAATTCTATTTGGACCTCTGTAGCCCAAGATATTACAATTCTTCCTAGGTGTCCTTTTTAGGGATAAATTCTGGAAGAGGACGGAACCCTAAATTGGAGGGAACATACCTTGCAAAATATAGCGAATCGGAGGCAGTTTTTTGGACACAGTATTCATAAATATTTTATCTTCATCCCCTGAAATTTTTATCCCCTGAAACGTCTCCAATATCGGGATATAGTGAATGTACCAAAACGTAGCAGTTTTAGTATTTAGGGTTTTTCTAGCTCGGGGTCAAACTAGGGTTTGACTTTCCCGGAGTTTTACCCAACCAAATTTCTTGATCCAGGTCTCTAAAATTCGGTTTTGATGAGGAGAAAAATCCTATGCTGGGATCACTCAAAAATTCCTCTTTTGTAGAAAGCCCTAATTTCCGCATCGAAAACTGAAAATGCTCGGAATCGAATTCTTCTTCGACAGAAAGATGCGCCCTTCAATGGAGAGTCAGCCTAGCATAATTTTGCTGATGGATTGTGGAGAGAGACCCAAAAAGTAAGAATACCTAGCTTTTATAGCTGTACAATGTCTTATTCTCAAATTAGATCTGATACCATGTTAGTTTTTCATCATATAAGCTAGCATTATGATCTTAGGATATTTTCACTGAGAGAATAACAAGCACAACAATAAAACATAAGCACAACACAAGAGACAAGAGACACAAAGAATTTTCCTCGGGGAAACCATAAAGGAGAAAACCCTACAACTTCCTCAGATATAGAATCAACACAAAAGGTAAAACTGGAAAACAGTAAGATGATCTCCACACAGCAGCAGTCTCTCTCTCTCACATCGAGAGAG
This sequence comes from Pseudotsuga menziesii, assembly GCA_001517045.1. NCBI lineage: Eukaryota > Viridiplantae > Streptophyta > Pinopsida > Pinales > Pinaceae > Pseudotsuga > Pseudotsuga menziesii. Next base: position 90,364 of record LPNX010439937.1, read on the forward strand.
CTTCTCCTCTCTCACTCATGCACCCCAATGAGTGAGTGTGAGTGTTGCAAGTGAGATAAATGGAGAGGCTCACTCTCTATTTATATTCTTTCCTTCACTTGAAGTGCACTCCAACATGTAGACCTCACTTAACACAATGGTGGGGACTATTGCCCCAACTTACAATGACTCACCTAGGGTCGACTTCACTAGGTGTTGCAAAGAGAAATTCCTATGGCTTGGGGTACCACAATAGATAGCTTTGACTCCAGAAATCAATATTTCCCAATATGCAATAGAAATAAAATGTCTAACACTAAAGGATCAGACCTCGTACCTTATTCCAGACGATTGAAGTAGATCCCCGTTGAGCTTTCCAATCTTCAGCTTGAATCGATATAATACTTCCTCAACAACAAGTAAACAATACAAGCATACTATGTATCATGGTGTTAGATCTATTCTAGCATATATAATCAATAATGTAAAAGCATTTGACATATTCCAATGGATACAATATTCAATCAAATACACATCATTGGACAAGGAAAGATAGTTCTTATTAATATAAATCAGAGATTACAAGATAGATACAACCTCTGACGGTACGTCTACGAATTGGAGAAACTGAATCCCCCACTTGGGCCTCCACCACCTCAATCCTCCATCTCACGATAGCAAGCTCACTAGCAAAGGGAAATCTTGGGAAGAACACAACAGTGCTCCAAAGGGACAAAGGGATGCAGATTCAAGCATAAATTTCGGCAACAATGGACTATAGTTTCGTTTCTTTCAATCTCTCTATATGCCTTCAATGTACCAAGGGGTTCCTTATATAGCTTCACAAGGGATAATGAAGGGTCGAATCCGAGCGATCTCAAGGCATATGGAAGGCCAGGAGTCAAATGAGTTGGATCCATGTCAAGGAAAACTCCAAAATGATTTGGACTATGCACACATCCCGATGTACGTGGTTATAGGGGTCAAACCCGCGTATGTACGCGGTTATCGGGGAAAAATCTGCGTATATCATCTTTTATATAGTTTTAGGGATGATCAAGGAAACATCAAAGGATAAAATATGGTCCATGGGGTCTAAAGAGTCTGCAGCAGGACAGGGGAAGGCCATACAAAGTGTGATTCACCTAGAGTGGTGAAATCCGCTATAACAGATGCCCCCTAATGTGTGAGGTCAGAGGGGTCATACGATGGCCGAAATACATTATAAGTCCATCCCAGAAGTGGAGTGATGAAAGATCCCAAATGGAAGACCAGCCACCCAATCAGCATAGTACAATGATAGAACTCTGCATACAACTACAAGTACATATAGCAGTCCTGGATACATAAGGGTACAATGGCCATGAATAGGCATAATACATGATATCACATATGTGGTCATCGCCACGTACAATATACATAGATCAGAATCTCCATGATTAAGATATACAAAGGACCATGATCTCCAAAATGGCTGAAGATATACAATAGATCAAGATCTCCATAATGGATGGAAATGTCTGACATACACTGGAATCAAGTCACGAGAGCTGAAATCTCATGAACACTGGTACGATCAAGGAGGTAGCATATAAGAGATGCCACCAGTCTGGAAGGTCTTCTACACAAACCGCTACGAGTACATGTCCTACTATGCGAATAGAGGTGTCAAGGTCGAACATAGTAGTCCATCGTCTGATTACCGGTCATTGATGTATACTGTTAACAGACGCGAGATTACCCACCGATAATGATAATGGGAATCAAGGTACTAGAGTGCAAACTAACAAGTGTGAATAGATGTGTTGAGGTCGAACACTTAAGAGAATCCATCGATCAGGGGACATTGATGTATTCCCAAGAAACTGTCGATGGCGACAGAACCTGCCACTGATGGCTGCAAGTCTCAAGGCACTCAAAAGGACTCTAGATTCCAATCCCAGAATAAATGATATGAAGTCGATGGGATGAAATCCGCTGGAAGGAGGGCATTAAGGCATCCCCCATCATCCAACACGAGGTACTCAGCAAAGCTGTCTAATGTGGAAGGACTCGATCATAAAGTGCATGAACCAGTAACTATACCGAGAATGGCCGACATGCAAAGTCAAGATAACTGAGGAATGGATGACACAGGTTTCAACTTCCTTCGAACAAGAGCATACCGGCGTATGGTGACTGAATTAAGGCAGGATAGACTTGATATACAAACTAGGACATCTCTGTGATACAGGAGGCATCAACAGAGGCTCCATAGGGACTGGAAGCTTAACCAGTCGGTGGAGATAAACTCAGATAAACAAGTACAGCTCCTAAGTCAAACTATAACCCAACCAATGGATGTGATATACAGTACTCTGTTCGAAGGCGACACGACTCGAGAGCTGCCAAAAGATAACATCTTTCCTTGTCCGGCTTTTTATTTTTTTTATTTTTTTGGACTTTTTTAGTTATTTGAAAAGCTTGAAAAAAGAATAAACTAGCTTTATAGTTACAAACTAGGAGGAGATGAGTGTCATGAGGGCAAACAAACTAGTTCCAAGCAGTGGAACATACCTATGCTCAATGCAAGGATACATGTGTAGGATATCGACACTCGGGGGAAAATCCCCTCCCTGTAAAAGGGAAATCAAGCTGCGAAGGATATAAAAAATGGCTCTGCATGGCTAGACATGAGACAAGCTCGGGCTATATGGCTGAAACACAATGTCAGGGGAGCTGGCATAAAGCTCAATAAGGCAGGAAAAGCTCATGATAATGCATTCACAACTTGACATGAGGGAGTCCCAGGGAAAAGGCCAGCATAAAGTTCAAGAGGAGTATGAAGCTCTTGCTCAAGGACATGGTGGGACTAAAAGGGACTCCCAGACCTAAGAGAGGACTCACATCATGGGTACCAAATGCAAAAGGGAGCTAACTAGGGCACCCATGTAAAGGAAAGATCTACCATTCACATAGTACCACTTCTAACAGTAGCATGAAGGTTCCGTGATACCATGGAATGGGTTCGTACCTAAGGTTAAGATGGAATGGTCATAAGGAAATGCATAAGTGCAAGTGGATGTGAAATCCTAACCTATATGCTAGTTCAGACATAATACCTGTGATAGGCACGAACGGGTCAAAACCTCGAAGAGAGTGTACAGAAACTGGACCCTACATGACAGCCATATTAGTCCAAAACAACCCAAAATAGTCAATAAATAATCCACAGTATAGGATATAGGGAGGAATGATCATGAAAACCACACCCAAAGGAAATAGTATGGTGAACGATAGGACATGAAAATAAACGTAAGGTGTAGACCCAACGTTCACGCATCCACTACCACCCCAATGAGGGTGAACACTAGTTTAAAGACCAAGCGAAGAGAAAAAATCCTCCACAAATGGAGTAGAGGATGGAAGATGACCATTCCCAAATCTATGAGCACGGTAAGGGGTTGAGATGCCCCCAAGTCTGACACTAGGGTACGTACTAGGACCAAGATGGGTGATAGGATACCAGGCATGCCGAAAATAAAAGGACCTAAACTCAAGAGAGCATAAATATACTCAAGTAACCACGATCCCAAAGGCCAACTAGCGCACAAAGATCACACTCATAAGAAAATCTACAACCAAAATACAAGCAAACCAAGGGGAGGATATGTGAGCTCCCGAATGCAGCAGGTATGTCTCGCCTAGGAGAGGCCTGAAACTCCCATACACTACAAGCGGAGGTACGTAACCAATTATTGTGGCCCTCAGCTTCAACGCGTAAAGAGACTGTGTTGTACGACCCCAACCTGGCCAGGACACCTGCAGAATAACCTCTACAAGTACCCCCTCGATATCCTAGGTAAGGTTACTAAGGTCACCTAAATATAATCAAAGCTTAGGCGGACAGTCGCAGGCGGGATTGACCGTATGGGCAGGGTAGCAAAGCCCGAAACTCTCGAAAGATCCCCCAGATACGAATACAATCCTGGAAATATCTCCGGTGCTACTCAGTTATGACTAGGGGTCATCCCAATCAATAACCGCTCACACTGCCTTGTGCTTAACTCCCGTTTGAGAGGAGGATCCTAAGAACGATGGTTATACCAAGGATTTCACACACTCCCTGGACAGACACCTAGATGTTGTTGTTTAGTGATCTTGGAGAATTGACTTACAATGAACTATTCCAAGATCCTAAAACCTAAGCTTGTTGGTGCACCCTAGAAAAGAAAAGAGTGTAATTCATTTTAATTAGCGTTGATTTTAGTTGGCTGTAATTACTCAAAGGGAAATGGCCATGCAACTAATGACATAAAGACTTGGTAGTGAAATAAAAGTGCACACCATAACAAACAATGCTAAGTGAAATCTTTGTCAAATAAAAAATAGGGTATGCCACTACATGAGATGCATAAATATATATTCCTTTCTGAATGCCAATGCAGTCCTTCCTATTTGAAAGCATAAACACAACTCTCATCCAAGCAATCCAATGCAAGTAACTCCTCAAATCCATATCTAATATGCAACTAAGAAAGCAACTACTTTGTATTTTTCAATATAAAAGAATGAAAAATGCAATAAAATTCATCTAAAACTCTCAGTCTCTGCAGCAAGTATAAAAGACAAGCCTAGCAAGACACCAAGACAAAAGAGTAATGCACTAATGGCAAAACAAAAAAGGATAAATGACTAAAACTACTTTCAAAGAAAAATCAATGAAAAAGCGGTCTATGGTCACAAAAAAAGCATCCAACAGACAACATCAGACCCAAGGAAGACCCAACCACACTCACAACCCACCCAGCAACTTCCCATAACATCAAACTCACCAAAAGGGAGGATGTACGCGACTATATAAAGAACAGCTGTGTATGTACACGACTTTTGGCCAAAAACCTGAGTGTATACGCGGATTTTGGCCAAAAACCTGCATGTATAGGCGACTTTTGGCCAAAAACCTGCGTGTATACGCGACTTTTGGCCAAAAACCTGCGTATACAGAGAAGGCAGTGGTAAAAAGCAGGCCAAGGGTCAAACCAATAAAGGGGAGTGTCAATGGATGAACATACTATAACATGCAACACAGAAACAGGGAGAAATAGAGAGCAAGTCAAGAATATCAAGCCCATTGTGCTGATTAAAAACCCCCAAAGGACAACTACTAGGAAGTCCCCAGTAGAGTCGCCAATTCTGTTACGGAGAGAAATTCCTATGGCTTGGGGTACCACAACAGACAGCTTTAACTCCAGAAATCAATCTTTCCCAATATGCAATAGAAATAAAATGTCTAACACTAAAGGATTAGACCTCGTACCTTATTCCAGACGGTTGAAGTATATCCCTGTTGAGCTTTCCAATCTTCAGCTTGAATCGATATAATACTTCCTCAACAACAAGTAAACAATACAAGCATACTATGTATCATGGTGTTAGATCTATTCTAGCATATATAATCAATAATGTAAAAGCATTTGACATATTCCAATGGATACAATATTCAATCAAATACACATCATTGGACAAGGAAAGATAGTTCTTATTAATATAAATCAGACATTACAAGATAGATACAACCTCTATGCCATCCAGGTTATCAGAAGACTATAACTATGTTAAGAAAAGAATATTTTTGGCCAAACATGAAGACTGAAATGGCAGAATATATTGCTAGATGTTTTGAATGTCAGCAAGTAAAAAATGAACATCAACATCCAGCTGGATTACTTCAGCCATTGCCTATTCCTACCTGGAAATGGGAGATAATTAGTCTTCATTTTGTTACTGGACTTCCTAAAAATCAGAATTTCAATGATTCTATAATGGTAGTAGTTGATAAATTCAGTAAAGCAGCCCACTTTATACCTGTTAAAACTACATATAAAGCTGCAAACATAGCTGATATATTTTTTAAGCAAATTTTCCAATTGCATGGGATACCGAAAGTTATAATCTCAAATCGAGACCCTAAATTTACAGGTAACTTTTGGAAATCTCTGTTTAAAGGATTGAACACTACACTAAATTTTAGTACTTCATTCCATCCTCAAACTGATGGACAGACTGAAAGAGTAAACCAAGTACTGGAAGATTTACTAAGAATGTATGTAAAGGATCACCCAGGTAAATGGGAGGATTATTTGCATCTAGTAGAATTTGCTTATAATAATAATTATCAAGCTTCAGCCAGATTTAGTCCTTTCAAAATCTTGTATGGAAGGAAGTGTAACACTCCTATCTCTTGGAGTAATCTGGTGGACAGATTAGTATTAGGTCCTGAATTATTGAAAGAAATGGAAGAAATTGTAAAGCAGGTACAAGGTAATCTAAAATTTGCACAATATCGACAAAAAAGTCAAGTAGACCTTAAAAGAAATCCAAAAGAGTTTCAGGTAGGTGAACATGTGTTCATCAAGGTGAGACCCAAAAAGATCTCTCTAAAGCTAGGTAGTTGTGCAAAACTAGCACCTTGTTACTGTGGTCCTTTCGAAATACTGTCCAAGATTGGACAGGTAGCTTATCAGTTAGCCTTACCACCGAATTTAAGAGTTCATAATGTTTTTCACATTTTTGTATTAAAGAAATATGTCCATGATGCTACTCATGTTGTTAAGTGGAATGATGTATAGGTGGAACCAGAAGGATATTTTCTGGTGGAACCAGAGTGTATCCTTGGGTGGAAAAAGATCACACTTTGGAACCGCACCATTAGTCAGGTGAAGGTGCAATGGAAACACCTTAGTCCAGAGGAAGCCACCTAGGAATTGGAAAGTCATATGCGAGATGCATATCCAATTCTGTTCCAAGGTAATTCAGAGGATGAAGAATAAATAACAGCGAGGACGATGTTATAATTTAGGGTGGTGTTAATGTCACATGCCCCAATTTTAGAAAAAACAATTTTATATTATTTAAGGAACAATTTGTTAAATTTTATGCTAAGTTGTAATTGATGACCCAGTGGGTCAAGGATATTTAATGTAAATTCTGAATATTTTATTATAAATAAATAAATGAGGAGACAACAGCTTAGGAGAGCTATTAAAATAGTTTTTACTAGTCAAATTGGTGGAGGAGACTGGGTGGAGAGCAAACTAACATGTGGCAGCATCCTCAAACCACTTCCAACCGTTGCAGGTGGCAACCTCCCTACATTTGTGGTCATGATTCCCCAAGAAAGTGGAATCAGAGCAGGTGGCTCAATTAATGAAAACTGACCCAAAAGACCTAGGCATCTTTATAAAAATTCCCATTGAAGAGAGTTGAGGCTACTCATTCTAGAGAAGTGATCATTCAGGGTGAATGAATGTACTTCAGAGAAATTCAATGGAAGGAAAATTTGGAAATTGTTTGAGAGGATAACTACTGATTGATCTAGTTGTAGCTTTTAAGTTGAAGATCATAATACTTAGAGCAGAGTGTTTTACTGAGGTATTGAACTAGTCAGTTGACAGAGAGTTCTACTGTTTGCATTCTCCACCCAGTTCTCAGCCAAGAAGACCAGGAACAGGCTCGGGGTTCCCGAGGAAGTGTTGTTTGAGCTCTCTCCAGGATATTGGTAGGGAGGAACGGCCTCCTAAATATGTTTTCATCTTGTCCTCAACATGTTCTATGTTATCTTATTTTATTGTTTTAGTTAAACAAATATTAGATTAAATGTTATATGAATTATTTAAGTTTAAAGTTTGTGAAATGTTAGATTTAGTATTCTTATTAGATTTTTTAAGAAATGAAATTTGTTTGGAGAATAGTGAAATAAAATGAAAATAAATTTCTAGACTGTATTTTTCCATACCTGGCAACTAGGTCATACTCTAGCATAGTTAGAATGCTTTAAGTAGATGAAAGTATTCCTTAAGAGAATGAAAATAGTAGATAGAATTTTGTATTTGTAGATAGCAGAGTAATATTTGTTTCAAAATTTAAAATGTAATGAAAAACAGTATTATGGTTTATTTGTGCTTATTGTTTTACTCAATATAATTGAATAAAATGCAGGAAAAGTAAAAGTAAACTATAGTAGAGTTACAGTAATAGTGTACTGATACAATTAAAAGTTTATAGAAGATAATAGTTAAGTATTTACACAAGTTATTAACCACACAATATATCTTATAAACTATTTACTAAATTCTAAACTATTACTTAATACAAACCAGATTAGGGTTATGTTTATAATCGCTTTATTTATGAAAAATAAACAGAGTTACAGAGTTAACCTCCTATTTCTTACAGAGTTTGGAATAATTCTAAAATTACAGAACAGTAAACAAAATAAATGTAAATATAAACATTTAACTAAATAAAACTAAGAATTGCATAAATATGAGCTAATTATTTTAACCAACGGGCTTATAACCTATGAAAGAAGAATCTGAGGGCTGAAACTCTAAACAACTAATTTACCCAATTAAAAATTAACAGTAAGTATAATCAGTTATATTATTAACTGTGTAACAAAATTAACAAGAAGACTACAACTGATGCTTTAGACTGAATGCAGTCTTGTTCCTAAACTTAAACTTTTTTTACACCCTCTTTTAAAAATTAAATACTTCATTAACAGGTTAATAAACAACAATATACCTATAATAACGAAACTGAAGCAAACAAGAAACAATGCCCAAGTAATAATTTAGTTAAGAAAACATTTACACAAGGGTTTCATTTTCATTAAACCCTAACTATTATATTTTGGATTGATAAGGATAAAATTTATAAATTTACATTATGACTATTCCAGAGTCTTCATATTAATATTATTTACTTATAAATGTATCATAAACAGTAAATTTCTTCACTGACAGTTGAAGAAGGAAAAACCTTATTTTACAGTATCATTATTTACACGTTAATAAAATCATAACAACGCGAGACAGAGCTCAAGTTTAACAAAATATTTATTTATAAAATTAACTGTAATACATTGTCAAGTTGTAAGGCTGAATCCTAAATTAAAAACCAGATACATGTCACGAATTGAAGGCGGGTTTTACCTAGCATAATAGTAAGGGTTTGCACATAAAACTAGAAAGCAACATTATATTAAAATCTCTTAACTAATGAGAAACTAAAACAGGCTTCCAAGCACTCTATTTTTCTCCTTCAACAACCCTCATTGCAAGTAGGCTAAAACCCAGTTTGAAATTAGGGCTTACCGGTTGGGGCCACGAGTCCACGGAAGCCGGCCATTGTTTTCCTCTTCACTAAAGTTTCGAGGTGTCTTAGTTTCCTGTAAAGAGCACATTTACGGAGAATTAGAATGATGCATAGTTCTATGTTTAAAGCCCTAAACCATATTAATAACTTAACAAATAATTTTATCATGATAAGGGACTTAGTGGACTTTACAGTGAGCAAGAAGAGGATTTGACCAACAAAGAAGCTATCATCAGCTTTACCAATTTGCATAAAGGAGAATCAACCCCTACGCTGACCTGGAATGGAGACAGTGTCAAGGAGCTTAAAGATTCACAACACCGTGACAAGCCACGAGAAGATCAGAACTGAAAACTATCGACAGGTCAAGAGCTAAACACTTAAACAAGTAACCACTCGCACAGTAAGACTAACAACCACGAAGTTCTGGAACCTAAGATTGAGTAATGAAACCTCATAGCAACAAACATGAGCCACAGAGCAAGCAATACAAAGGAACAACCTCTAATGGCTTCCAAGACAATCACATAGAGCAGCCCGCAGGCCAACGAAACCCTTGAAGAAAAATGACAAGAGAATAGGGTTCCAGCCCTTGAAAGTCACCAATGCATGGATGTGAGCAGTCCACGTGCCTCCAAATTTTTCAACCACGCATGGTTTTGGTCTATAGTCATCTACGTTTCCAATTATCCAATTATTATTTCAATGATATATAAACAAAACTATGTACACGACTATGGAGTGTGTATATACATATATTCACCAATGATAACATAAAAACTATATCATTGTAATCAATAGTTTCGAGGGTTGTGATATTGGTTAACAATGATTTCATAATGTTGACCTTAGAGTAAGAATGTAACAACCTTTCCATTGGATCAATCCCAAAGTCGACCATAGAGTAAAACATTCCAAATATTGACTTGTATAATTACTTGCAAAATGATCTTAAATAATTACATATTATTTAAAGTACAAACCATATCATTTGCTATCGATGGTTTAAGAGTGGTTATATTTATTAATAATTATTATATGTCATTTGACTATAGAGTAAAGGAGTTTGAACCATGTTAAATAGACAATCACGAGGCTCAACCTTAATGTAAGCTTTTACATTTAGTGTTTTGTAGGCTCAACTTATCAACTACAATAATAATGATTCCTATCATCTTTTGCAAAGACAGATTTTGATTGTTTATGTTTACTTGGCTCTAGCATAGTATAAGAATCTTTGTCATATTGTTTCACTTGATATATACCTTAGATTAGAATTTCTAGGTAGTAAATCTACCATAGTAGTTATTTTAAACTACAACTTATTATAAGTGAGACAACATGATAATAGTAATTTTACTATGGAGTAAACCATGCACAAGGTTTATAATTATAGGAATAACACTGATAATGTATTTACCTATGACTTAGAATTTATAAAAATAATGGTAGGTAGTATTCCATCTTAGGATGATGTATCTAGCTACAAGAACCAAACTTATAATGTTATAGAAATTTCGAGGTAGTAAAATCTCTACAAGATGCAAGTAACAATTAGATTGGTACATTGTAAAATAATGTGGTATTGTATGTTGTTACGGTAATACAAGCAACAAAGTAATAGTTTAAGTACTGGAGTTTAAAACTTGATGCTTAGCATAGTTGCATACAAACAAAAGTTTAATAAATTCCATGGCAAGACAAAATAGAAACATGTACTCTAATGGAAATCTTTACTATCAAGATTGATAGGAGTACTTTCTTGAATAAGAGATAGTACATTTAAACATAACATTAGTGTTATAGCATGTTAAAATAGAAGTAAATGTATGATGAAGAACTTAAGATCTAATCTCACAGTAAGTATCTTTTGTTTCGCTAAGTATGATAAAGATAACGATCTTTGTATCGAAACTTTGAATATTGTTTTAGAAACAAAAACCATAGAAGACAATTACTTTACCTCATCAAAGCTTTATTTTAAATAATCAGTTTATTTACTAGCATTTTAACATGCAATAGAAATACTTCTTTCTACCTTATGAATTAAACTCCTACTTGATCGATCGTTACTTGTTGAACCTGTAAGAACTAGCAGTCCATCTGCATTAGCATAACGCTAAGTAAGCCCAAGTTTTAAAGATAGATTTCACCTACTTGCCAAAAAGTAAAATTATTAGTAAATCTAAAAGAAATCTGAATACAGGTCAATCTTATATACATTACGAAAATCAAATTTGTATTAGTTATTGTATTATGAAACTAATTAATAATAATTGTTAAACTGTTTCATTTTTCGCTCACCGCTAGCAGTTAGTAAACTGCATTTTCAGACATTTTATGTTATCTTAAAAATTTTAAATTTTTATGAAATTTTGGGGTTATGATAGGTATCTTGATCCAACAGCACAACCATAAATGCCCCAAGTAGTCTTAACCCCCATGCAACCCATTGCGGTCGAGTCTCATCCTCCACCCGCACCCGCACCGCCCCACCCAAAAAGGGCCAGGAGCAAGAATGCGAAATCCACCGCAGAGCCTCGGCAGACCCCTCCTTGCACCGTTTGCGAAGAACAGGGAAATCCAACTCAGAACTGCCCTGATATTCCTATAATCCACGCACATTTGGATGCCATGGATACAAACTAAAACCTTCCCATGGTTGAACTTCCAAGCGCGCCAATATTGAGAAACAAGTCACTGAGAACAAACCATGCTTGCACCCTCTGCGGTTTGTATGGACACTATTCTCACCATTTCCAAGACTTGCCGGAGTTTTGAATGGATTTAGTCAACCTCCGTTAACATTCCCTTGAATCTGATCATCTTGATCGAAGAAGATCACCCCCCACCTCCTTCTTCGGAAAACATGTCCATTTACATGATGTCTAGTTCTAGTGACCCGCTCATCTCTACCTCCAATGACGGTCCATCAGACCTGTCTCTTTGTTGCTTTTGTAATGATGAGGAGATACTTGAATCCTTGACTACCCTAAAATACCCATGGGATGACATGCGCCATCGCTCATTCTTTCTCCCCAAAGAACTTGTGTCGTAGTCTGACCAGTTTTTCATGGAAACCAAATATTTCATTCATGGGAAAGTTGACTGGTTCAAGAACCCCATACTAGCACTAGACGCCTTCGAAGAAGGGAACATGGCCAACATCTCACCAACCATCAAAATCAACATCTCAACGAATCCTGTTGTTGTTGAAGAAATCATGCTGGGGGCATCTTGCTCCCCAGAAGAAGTTGCCGCCTACAAAGCTCTCTTCTAGGAATTCTGCAACATCTTCGCCTGGTCTTACACTAAAATTCTCAGGATGGATCCATCCATCATGGAACACCACATTGACACATGGCCCGATGTGTCCCCCGTATGTCAAAAGAAACGGCCCATCCATCCTTCCAAAGTGGTCACGGTCAAAACCGAGATAGAGAAGCTACGCACAACCGAATTCATTTACCCCATTTCCTACACCACTTGGGTTTCTAATCCTATTCCTGTGAATAAAAAATAGGGTACCATCGGTGTTTGCACAGACTTTCGCGATCTCAATGGGGCATGTCCCAAATAAAACTTCCCCACAACCTTCATTGATCAGATTATCAATGCATGCGCCGGACACGAGGCCTTTTCCTTCATGGATGGATTCTCTGGATATAACCAAATCCAGATCCGGAAAGAAGACCGTTATAAGATGGCATTCACAACCTCATGGGGCACATTCACATATCCAGTCATTCCCTTTGGCCTGAAAAATGTTGGAGCCACCTTTCAGCACACCATGACACATTGCTTTCGCGACCTCGTTCACATCATGTTGGCTTATATTGATAACCTCATTGCATGGTCATAGAAGCAAGCACAACACATAGACGACTTGTGGCAAGTCTTCCTACGATGTCGCAAGTATGAAATCCACTTTAACCCTTTCAAGTGTGTTTCCTATGTCCCAACGGGCCATCTCCTAGGGTTCATTGTGTCACACAAAGGAATGACCACTGATCCCTTTAAAATCCAAACGTGTTTCCCTTTAACGTCACCCCTTTGAGTGATGATAGTACAACTTGTATTATAGTCTTCTCCTTTTTTGTTTTACACATTTTTTAAAAGTGATTCTTATGCATCATTTCCCCTCATTACTCCATATGGATCCTACCTCGTACTGGTACTTGTGATTTGCTGATGGAGCAAGCAGATGGTCTCCAATCCTTGCCTTGGCTACATGGGTCATCTACTCCCTGTCACATGAGTTGATCCATATCGACGAAATATGCATAGGTAGTGCAACCAACAACCAGGCTGAGTATGATGGTGTCAATGTCCTCTTGGCCGTCACTCTCCAGTTAGGCATTCACCACCTCGATTTCTTCTTAGACTCCCAGCTGCTTGTTTCTCAGTTGAACAACCACTACTGGGTACATGAACCTTGTCTCTTTAGAAAATTCTTGCACACTAAACAAATGGTTAGAACATTTGAATCCATCACATTCACACATGTTCTCAGAAACCTCAATAGTGTCACAGATCAAATGGCTAATGATATTCTAAATTGGCACATTCATAATCGCATATAGGAAACATACAACCATAACATCATGCCTAATCATATCCAAAAATACACACACAAGTGTAACAATAGATCATCCAGGCATTTTCATTTCACATCATCATAAAAAGACTCACATATAAAACCATAAAAGCGCACCCACGTGCGTCAAANTCCTAAGTGCACCAATGCACTAGGGGCAGCCCCACTAGGCTGCTAATATGACTCAGACTCATGATTTGACTTAGTATTATCATATTCCTCAGAAGACTCATCCTCTGCAGGAAGATCGCCTCTCGCCACCCGATGAATGTGATCACAAGCCATGACCATCCTCCTCATCACAATAGTCCACTCCAAAGGAAAACTATGAATGGAAGCAATCACATCATTGCTCAAATGCTGCGAGCCCTCATCAGAGACCCCAGCAGTAAGCCGCTCTAGATGCGACAGAAGTCCATCCATCTCCCACCGTCGCCTGCGAGGGTTCCCCGCAGGAAATACCGTAGGCGCCATAGCAACCACCTGCCTCTGATTCCTTGGTGGCAGACGGGCACCAATATATGCATACATAAATGAGGACACCATCAGTCCACACATATCAACATACAACTATCAACAAGATCAACTACGCTGTGTATAAATATGAACATAAAAACATCACACATACATAGCAGCTGGTCCCCGTGCCTGGCCTATAGGTCAGGGAATCTTGGGGTCCCCATGATAGTTCATACCATCATATGGGTACTCCTCAATAACCACTGAAAGCTAACACCACTGCTCTAATAGCTCCTCAGTGAAGAAGCGGCCCACTCTACTGCCACCCTCTCGTATCATCATCTGGAACCACCTGTACATCCATGGCTCTTATGGACCACTATCCTGCACGGCCCGGTGCAGACACAATGTAGGTACTTTCTCAAAAAAGAAAGCACAAAGAAATGAGCCAAAGCAAAATCCTATCCCAAATGTATTCACCTTGTTCAGGTGACGCCGAACAACCTAAAGATACGTCTGGGCCCATCCATAGTACGTGCCCCCCATGGCATGCTCTACCAACTAAAGTTGCCCTCCAGATATCTTGTGGCTCCCCGTGGAACCCAAGATACACAGCAGTAATGTTGCCACCGTCCGTGTCGACAGGTCCTCAATGTCACATATCAAGATGTGGGAGCCACACACATACGCAGTCGCGTAACAATGCCTATCACATAGCTCTTCCAATGTCTCCCCTTGAGACAGCACCGGTGCCAAGTCACCAACAACTCCCAACATAGGGAGCCAAGTTAGGAAATACACATCCACCAATGTGATCTCAATACGCTGGCCCTGGAAGAGGAAGACCTCCTCCTCATCATCCCAAAATCTCACAAGCGTTTGCAGAAACAAACGCAAGATCTTCATGAGGGGTATCCTCATGAACTTCAATAAACCACAACAGGCCAGTGTATCATGCACATTCCCATCCTGCAATGATGCCTCTTGGAGGTCTTTACAGTCTCTCTCCCGCCACTTAATCTTAGCCATCCTGCACAAGCAAAACCCAGATCTCAGCCATTGGTTTCATAAAAAAACATCACCCAGAGGCCAAGTCACACCTGTTTGGGAAAAATGAGCGACCAGGTCACTCAAAAATTCCCCATAGGTGCAACCAGGTTGCTCTTTTTCCTTCGAAAGGTGCAACTTGGCTCCATGAAACCCTAGCAGGCTCATGGAGCACCTTCGAGTGACCAAATGCAGAATGTAAACCACCAAAAAGAAGAGATTTGGTGAGAGCTCTTACCTGCAAGTCACGGAACTTGAAATCGTCGATCGAAATAGGAGAAATAAACAAATGAAAATTTAGGTCTCACCTCTCCAACTCCATAGTGAACAGTGACAATGACACTTCACAAAGTGGTCCCCACCTTTATATAGGCTCTATTTGACCTAATTTCTCTCGGTCGACATAACAGGACCATACGAAGTTCGTTTGAGATGTTGTTCATGCCACTGGTTTCAAAATTCCACCCTCTATCTCCTTATGAGACAATCGTCTCATGTTTAACAAACAAATTTCAGGACCAATCCCTGGAACTTACCTCGATTTACGAGCCACAACATGATGATGCAAGTGTCTGCAGACCTGTACTTGCATCACACTTGTCTACCGCCACTCATGTATATTCTCAGGCCACCACCCATTAAGGAACATCATTTTTATTTTCTTTTAGCACATACCTATGTACTCCGTCCACCGTACCTCATGCGGATCTCTGGACCATTGTCCAAAAAATGGATCATTTCCTTTGCATGTATTTGGCATATAAGTGCCCCTATACTTTCACTCACATCACATGTAGTCAAGTCCGTCCACCACAACTCACACATACTCTCCTAACCTCTATCCAAGATCCACCTCAGTTTGCGTGCCTCTGCCGTGATCTATCCCGTGCAGGTATTGGTATGTTTGAGAGCCACTTGCTCCGTCCATACTGCGCAGATGACCTTTGGACCACTGTCCACTGTCCCGATATGGAGCACCGCTTGTGCCACCGCAATCGGTTGACCATACTAGAGTTTCTTTTAAGCTCTTTTATGACTCCTAAAAGAATGAAAAGATTGTCAAGCACAACTGCTTCCTTTCCCGCTCGCTAAAGTATAGGAAAGGGTGTCTACATCGTCTCATTTACCTCCTTTTGCAGACTATGTAGACCATTAAATGAAAAGGACCACCTTGGCATATTCAAGCCAAGACCATTCCCCTCTGCATACTTTTATGCTTTCTTGGGCAGAGGGGCCGCACTTTACAAAAAAGCCCACCATGGGTTGTCGTTTAGGTCTTTTCCAGCCTTCTCATCAAGAAAATATTGCCGAGCAACTTGGTTTCGTTCATGCTCGTAAAAGTATGTGAATAACCGTCCAGTCAGTATAGGTTTAACCTTTTCCGACCTGATTGGACTACCAACGGTAAAGAATTCTCTCATCCCCTACAGGATGGGTGAGCTCTCCTATGTATACTTTTATCCTTTTTCAGGCATAGGAGACTACCAACGAAAAAGATCCCCCACTAGAGTCTTCTTCGTGCTTTCAGACTCTCTAAAATTGAAAGCACCATCGAGCATTTACTTTCTCAGGCTCACAAAAAATCCATGAGATCGTACCACAACGGTGTCTCTAGACACCACTACACAGAAAACAGTTTGGAAGCATTCCCACTTTGGGTATCCTTTGTTCAGAGTACTCTGCAATGTGTCTTCTTTGGATCCCATCAATATCAAAAATATCCACCTCCCCCAAGTATTTGCCATCTGCAGTGACATTCCTAGTATTATAGCTATGATCCCATTCCCATGAGTCAGTTTCATTTGCTGCCTGGTCCGCCTTGCCATCATACTCTGAACAAAGGAAGTTTGAGTCTAGTACACTCCCCCTGCCCCTGTTCAACTCACCCCCCCCCCACATTCAGTGCGTCACTCCGCAGATTGTCTCACATCTTTTGGTTATCTCCCTCGTGCTTCTAGTCAAGGAAACATCATTTCCTTAACCAGGGGAAGGTCTCCCTCTGTCGATGACAACACACATATTCCAGAGGATAGACCCAGAGGTCCCTATATCTTGGTTTCATTAACCTCATTAATGAGTTCCTTGGACCACTTGAGAGGAGTCCTTAGTGCCTCTCAGGATGGTTGTTTCTCACGTGCTCGACTCCAACTACATCATCTCACCGTTGAGATTCATATAGGGTATTGGTCAGTGCAGTATTTGGTTGAAGACCTCATATGTCACCTGACTCTAGCAAATTAATGGGTCTACTCAAGGGACCTAAACAGGTTCATGTCCCTTGTGATTTTCATGTTGTGTTGGAGACAATGTTCAGAATCCCCAGCAGTGCTTCTATATAGATTCATGATTGATGCAGCATACTTGTACCATAGAGACTTCGACTCTCCATCAATGAGTCCATACAGCTATGTATCGTTCCAGATCCAGTAGGCTATCAATCATGAATATATAGCATTCCATGAGAATGCCATGGGTCCAATGTAGCAGTTCTTCAGATCAGTATTGTATTCAGCCTCTAATTGAGGCAACTACTATGTATCATCAGTTGTATATGATCAACTCTTGTATTATAGAGCATAGATCACATTATTCTTTTGACATTGTTATGAGCATTGGGATGCCCACCTCGTCCATATACATGTCACACATTATTTTTATCTCACCCATTGATGGGAACCATATTAATACAAAAACCAAAAGCCACCATGCCCCAGCCCAGGAAGCACCACCTCTCCGCAGAAAATCCTATGATGTCTGTCGGCCATACGATGAGCTCCTACCCTCACACATTAGGGGGAAACTTGTTAACCCAAAAAATCCCTCACTCAGCTCTACATTGCCTACACCACCTAAGGACACCCATGCATGACCCTCATTTCACCCCATTAGACCCCCACACCCTCAAAAAGGCTTAAGAATGAGCAAAAGGGCTTAAAAACCCCAAAAACGAGCCTAAATAGTGCTCCTAGGGGCTAAAGCCTCCAAAAAGGGGCTAAAACCCCAAAAGGAGATAAAGATAGGGTGGAAGGGGCTAAAATCCCAAAAAAGGGGCTAAAGCCCCAACCAGGGGCTCAAACCCCTAAAAATCCCCAAAAGAGCTATAAATAGAGGGGTGGGGGTCACTCTCAAAACACTTCTCCCTTGCATACTATTATGATGCTCGTGGATGCCTTGAGAACCTGTGTCTCTCAAGCCACCCACACCCCCCTCTCATCCATTCATTCTCCCATTGAGCCATAGCTCCTCCATTTCCAAGAGATAGAGAGGTGATTCTCCCATCTAGGGCATGGTGGCCCATTCCACCAAAGAGAAGGTATACATCTGTATTTTGTTTTGTTTATTTGATTTTATCTAATCCATTTCTTGTTTGTAGGTTTTCATTTTCTCTTTGCAGGTTTTCTAATATGTTTTGCAGGTTATTGGAGCGGAACCCTAACTGTGTTTGCAGAGGGGTTCTTTATTTGCTGTTTTTCATTACTGTCTAGTTTCGTTTCTACTTTTCTTTTCTGCATTTCCATCCAGGAACCTATCCTTCCATCCTATAAACAGAAGGTAGCCATTCCTGCCCTATAGCAAGGGAGAAATCCCTGCTACATTGCTGACTAAGTACGAAAAAGGTATACCTTAGTTCTTCAGAAGCTAAGAGAGTTCTCCTGTGGATTGTTTTATACTTTTTTAGACTCGGGAGACTAAATTTATGAAAAATCACCCCACTAGAGTCTTCTTTGGAGTTTGCGGACTCTCAAAACTATGAAAACATTGATGAGAATTTACTAATTCAGGCTCGTAAAATCCTTGAATCAGTGACATATCAAGCATTATTCTCTCCCCTCTTCAAGCTTGTAAAAAATGAAGAGAGACTTGAGTTGACTTTCTTGAACTCATTAAAACTTAACAAGAAAGGAAAGGAATAATTTCACCCTTTGGGTTATAAGTATGTTGGAAACATGTCATCCTTGAACAAAGCACTCTTTAAACCTCCCGATACTCCTGTCTTAGTTTTTCACTTCTTAGTTCAGCTATCACTTTGATTTATTACTCCTCCACTTGTCCTTTATACATGGGGAGTCTGATCATGTCTCCTACATGAAAAATAAGTCTAGTTGTGTCATATGAAAGTATAAAGGTTCCTTGGGTCATCTCTGTGTCGTGCTCACTGTTCAAGGATCTTTACATCTATTTGATCATCCTGATTCCCATCATTTTCATTCATGAGATTACATTGTGTCTTCCTTCCCTCATCCAGTTTGTTAGCACTCAGAATCACACCCAAGGTTGTGGAAGGTGAAACCTGAGGTAGCAGAAAAAACACTATAAGAAAGGGAGTTGGAATCTTCCTTTCTAGAGAGAGATCTCTCACAGTTTTTAACAGGGACAAATATAAAATGAAATAAAATTTAGAATTGAAATGTGGTTGAAACAAGACAAGCAAAATATTTGGCTATGGAGTCACAAATATAAATGAATTACATAACAGTTTGTAGGGAAATAACTACAAAGGAAAGATAGCACTTGATTATAGTCCAAATGTTGCTGGTGTGGTGATAAAAGAAGAAAGATGATAGTCCATCAACACAGAGCATTGAAAAGATGAATTCTGCATCAATTTTGGTGGGAAAGCTTGGTGAAAACCTAAAACAATAGCCATAGCATAACAATATGAATTCTAAACTATTATACACTTATTATAGATATGAAGGAAGACATAATGGCAACTTAAACAAGAAGACATACATAGAGGAAAGGAAATAATAGACTGTAATTACGAATTGCACATGAATCTTTGCAACAACAAACTAGCATCTGGCTCTGCAATTTTATTAGCAATAGATCACACAATGCCTAACACAAATTATCATGGGTTCCAACCTCGTATTCCTCTATTGAGGGAATATTTATAGTATCCTAGGATTCCGAGACCAACCTCAAAGCAGAGCCAAAACAGTTACATCATGAGACTGAAAATATTAACAAAAATATGACCTAGAAGATCTGCCATGATCATAAACCAAAAAGAGAAGAATATAGGGTCACACATGATGGATCAGTTGGAGGATTTGGACAGCAAGGACTCAGGCTCTCTTACTGATAATGACCTTTCAGAGCTCTTTCAGGAAACCTACAACAATTTCATCCATGACTTCATATTTAACAACGAAATTACTTCTGGATCGTTGATCTCACGTCAAGATTCATTCTGGGATGTCGATCTTGGGCGGGATCATCCATAGAAGTTGATCTAAGATCAAACTATGGAGGGCAGAAATCAAAATTCTGACTTTTCATAACACAAATTTTATATTTCCTCCTCCGCCTTTCTGCTTCTGCCATTTTCTTTTTGCATCGTCGATCTTATGCGGGAACTCTCTGAACCATAGATCTTGTGGATCGCAGAACGAGAGATTTCAATATTTAAAGATCAGTTTATTTATGTTTTCTAATTTCTGATCTCTGCCCTTTGTTCTCCTCTAGACCGTTGATTTGGGTGGAATAGTTCTGAGCCGTTGTATCTTATTAGACCTCGGAAAGAGGAAATCAAGATTTTTAACTTCTTCGAAGTTCGATTTTGACCTTTCCACTTCTGGAATTTTCATTCCACATCGTCATTCTTGGG
Organism: Pseudotsuga menziesii; assembly: GCA_001517045.1. Classification (NCBI taxonomy): domain Eukaryota; kingdom Viridiplantae; phylum Streptophyta; class Pinopsida; order Pinales; family Pinaceae; genus Pseudotsuga; species Pseudotsuga menziesii. The sequence continues at coordinate 111,201 of LPNX010439937.1, forward strand.
TGGATCCTCCTAAACCGTTGATCTAGTGGATATTGGAAATTGGAACTTCATCTTTTTCACGATCAAATATTATATCTTTCTTCTCTCCTGTATACACCCTTTTTGTTCTTCTCTGAACCATTGATCTTCAGCAGGAGAGTCTTGGATCGTCGGTCTGGCTGATATTGGAAATCGGAACTTCGAATTTTCAAGAATAAAACTTTTGTCTTTCTGCTTTCTGGTACCCGCCCTTCTTCTTTCTTTGCGCACCATTGATTTGTGCGAGAGCTCGCTGAACCATCAGATCTTCGTGGAATGCGCAAATCGAGGCATAAACTTTCTTATGGACGAAACTTAGCATTTTCCGCTTTCTGATCTCCTACCTTTGCACCTTTTCACGCCATTGATTTGCACGGGAGTTTCCCTATGAGTTGGATCTGGTGGATCGTGAAAGGAGGATGTTGGACCTTACCATTTTTTACTAGTGCATTTTGTCTTTTCCATTTCTGCCTTTCCACTTTCGCCTTTAGTGGAAAAACCAACTTTATGACCAACTTTTGGCCCTTTCTACTCTTCCACCCTTGACTTTCCTTGGGCGGAGATGATTTTCTAGCCTTTGATATTTTCCACGGTGCATCCAGACCGTCCATTTCTTGTTATTATTCAACTAAGGGAGGATCTTGTTACACTGAAATCTTGTCATGTTGAGACATGTGTTAACCCTATGTATAATCCCTAAAGTTCTCTATGCTAAACTGGGTTGATTTGAGATTGTTCCTACCCTTTTTACCCTCTTTAGATAGGCTGACGCTTTTCCCCTTCATGCTAGGTGTGTTGATGGAACTCTTGCTCCTAAGAAAAGGTGCTTCGACACTCTTTCCCTTCATTCTAGGTGCATCGGTGGAACTCTTTCCCCTTATGCAAGGTGCGTTGATGCACTGTCTCCTATTTCTAGGTGCACTGGTGGTGTTTTGAGGGAAAAAAATGAAGCTTCGAGGCCCTTCTCGAAGGTGGATGAGGTAGAGGTTCATCCCTATCATCTAGGTGAGCTGGAATTCGGTTCCCTAACCTATGGGGAAGATCCCTTATACCCCTCCTCGTAATCCTCAACCTACTCTATCCCTTTAGCCTTATAAATTGAACCCTCTCTCCATTGTGAAGGGAGGAAGGACTATGGTACTTTTATGCTGGTGGAATTTCTTGGTGATCCTTATCATCTTTTGGGAGGATTACTATCTTGCTTTGGAGGCTTGGCTTGGATTGTTGGATGGAAGGTTGCAATGTTAAGGCTAGGTTGTGACACCCCCTTCTTTATGTTATTCTAAGTATCTCCTTGATTACATTTATAAAAATTTATTTCCATAAACATTGTTTTGTTGATGATGTTTAGAGCTTTCTTCCTTAACTATTAGCTTATATAAATTCATGTTTGGATATGTATGTATTGTTTGCTTGTTTCCACTTTCTTTACAGGGTTTTGCAGCTCAAGATCTGAAGGATCTATATCTTGGATCAACAAATAGAGAAGAGGATTTTCATACTTCATGTAAGTGATGTATCTGTTAACTTGCATTTTTATTTGATCTAGGAAAGTAGGTTGTATTGTGTACTTGATTTGTTCTAGATCCACTTGGACTAGGGAGATATGGATTGAGTCTGCTTGAGTAGATTTATCCAATAACATATCTCTTCATCCACGAGCATTTTGAAAGTCAGAAATCAGAATTTATTTTGTATTTGGTCATTCTGTATCTGAAAATGTCCTCTCAATGCCTGCAGACCTTCATCAAAAGTCTTTTAAGGTTCTATGATGTGAAAATTTTCATACCCTTTTTATCATTATTGGCCAAATTCCTTTCCAATTACTTAGCCCAGAAATGGTGCTAACAGCTGGATCCAACTTGGGATGTTATCCTCCCAGCGAGGTAGCAAAGAAACCCATAGACTAGGTGCCAAATCCATTTGGCGACTCCCAACCTTTTTATGAAATCCCCAGATTTCTTATTTCTGTTTTTTCTGCAAGTAAAAACATAGGAAAATAGAAAACTTGGCTACCCTTCTAGATCTTAGGGCCTTTTCTTTGGGATTCAAATCTGTTAGTTCACCATCTGTACTATTTGAAAAATAAATAAATATATACAACTATGATACAAAAATGACCTCCTCCTTCACAACAAGTAATGTTGGAGAAGCCTTCCATTGGATGGACCTTTGTTCAGCAGAGATCCATCTTGATGTTGTAGGATGAAAAAATTATCACCTCTATATGCTACAATGATATAAGGACCCATCCACATATGATAAAACTTCCCATGTTTCCCCTTCTCTTCATGAGGTGCATCTCATTTCAGAACCAAATCATCAATCGGGAATTGTTCTTCCTTTACCTTCCTATAAAAAGTGTTCTTCATCTTTTCTTGATGTATTTTCACTTTATTATAGGCTCTGTCCCTTACCTCATTCAATTCTATGATCTGATTGATTCTTCTATGCATATGATTTGGTTCATCCTGTTGTTCCTACAACAACTTCATGAATGGTACTCCCAAAGATGCTGGAAAAACCACCTCAACTCCATATACTAATTAGAATGGGGAAATTCCAATTTCCCTTTTAGTGTTGATCATGTCATCCCACAAAGCATATTTTAGCTTTGTATGCGAATCCCTTTTGTTATATTCCAGTAAGTTTTTGATTACTCTCACCAGACTTTTTTTAAAGGATTCTGTCGGTCCATTACCCTATGGATAGTAAGCAGTGGAATGATTAAGGAATATATGATATTTGTGACAGAAGCTTATGATTTCATTATACTTGAAGGCAGTTGCATTGTCTGTCACAATCCTCTTGGGGCACCCAAACCTGGCCATAATATTTTCTTCAAGGAAACCCATGATCACTGCATCAATAGCCCTCCTAGAGGGTATTACTTCAATCCAATTTGTAAAATATTCTGTTGTCATTAGGATCCATCTATGATTCCCTGAAGAGTTTGGATTTATTTCCCCCATAAAGTACATCCCCCACTGGTGAAAAGGTGTCTCTATTGATATTGGGTTGAGAGGGAGTGAAACCACCTTTCTCTAGTGACATGTAGTGGTCTCTCTGTAGACATCTAAAAACATTGAGGGCTAATAGAAACCACCTCTCAAAATATTATTAACTGTCGCTTTCCATGAATGATGTCCCCCATAGTCTCCTTTGTTAAATTATTTCATGGTCTGCTGAGCTTCATTCTCCAAAAGGAAATTGAGTAGGACACCACCAGGATCCTTCCAATAAAGGTATCAATTCAGAATACAAAACTTGGCATATTTCAACTTTTTTGAGATTGCTCTTGTTTTTCTTAGCCCTGCAGGAGCCTGTAAATTTTGCAACACATATACAATATTAGAATACCAAGGAGATATAGAGAATTCAGGCATTACCTGCATCCCTGTATTAAGTTTATTTGAATGACTGGTCAAGAATTTGAGCTGCAAGGATTCACAATTGGAATTTGTCATCATCTTAGTGAGTCCTTGTCCCTTTATCAGTTTTTTGGGCTTGATCTCAATGTCATACTCCAATAACTCAACAATCCATTTTTCTCTTTTTCCCTCTGGATCTAGCTATGTGAGAATGCTCTTCACCATGTTGCGAGCAACATAATCAATAATATGTGAATGAAGCACATAAACCCTGAAATATTTCAAATATTTGATTAGAGCATACGCTTGTTTTTCCATGATTTCATATTTCAGCTCTCCATCCCTTAACACTTTTCTAAAAATGGATATGGGTTGTTCAACATTCTGACCTTTTTTCTGTAACAATACTCCAGTAATGGTATGATTAGAAGCATAAGAAAATATCAGAAAATCTTTGCTAAAATATGGACTTACTAGAACTGGGGATTCTGTGATAGCTTGTTTAATCTCTCTGAAATATCTCCTTGCATATGTCATCCATTTTATCTCATGATCCTTCTTCATAATGTTAGTGATATTCATCAATATCTCAACAAAACTAGGAATATAGCTTCTCAAAAAGTTTACCTGTCCAAGGAATTACTGCACTTCTTTTTTTCTTATTGGATATTCAACCTTCTGGATTGCACTAACTCTCTGTGGATCAATATTTATACCATCTATTGAAATACTGTGCCCTTATAGTTTTCCTTCCTCCAATGCAAAATTTTATTTTTCTAGGGTTCAACGATATACCATAATTTCTACATTTCAGAATTTTTTTTTCCAAGTGCTTAATGTGTTATTTGTCAGACCTTGAGTACATAGTGATGTCATCCATGTAAACAACAACAAATTTGTCCTTCTCCTCTGCAAAATCAATGTCCATGGCGTGCTAGAAAGTGGCCCCTGCATTCATTAAACCAAAAGGAATTTTTGCATACATAAACATACCCCATGGTGTAGTAAAAGTAGTCTTCTCTTGATCCTCGGGCAACACTTTGACCTAATTGGACCCTAAGAAACCATCGATAGTTGAGATCCTTTCAGACCCCACTACTTTCTGCAAAATATGTTCCATCTTTGGAAAAGGGTAATTACCCTTCAAAGAGAATTTGTTGATATTTCTGAAATCTATGCAAATCCTGACTTCACCATTTTTTTTCTTAAGAGGCACCAAATTTTCAACCCATTTTTAAAACCTCAGAGTCATTATAATCTTAGCATTAAACAATTTTTTGATTTCTTTATCAATATCTGGCAGTAGCATTGGATTTATTCTTTTGAGTTTTTGTCTAAAATGTTTTTCCCCAGGTCTTATTGGGATGGTATGTTGTATGATAGAAGTATAATACTCTTTAAGGTCATCATAACTCCAGACAAAGACACCGATGTGATTTTTCATCAAATTGATATATTCTTCCTTTTCTTTGACAGGAAGGCTTTTTGACAATTTGATAACCCGTGGATTTTCTTCAGTTCCTATAATTTTGTCTTCAATGGCATCATCATCAGGATTCCTTTTTGGATCTCTAGAAACATCATTATGATCAAACAGTTTCTCTAGGGGAATCAAGACTTTGGGGATATAATTACTCTCGAACTATACTATGTCATTTCTCCCTAGTGAATTCTTTAACTTTCTACCTTCAATACTTTCCTCTTCACATCCTTCAACATCTTGGAAGTTTTCACAATTATCATTTTCACTCTCTACTTGTGTATTTAGAAATTCACCAAATAATTCCAAAAATCTGTTAATCTGCATATCATCTTCAAACACCTGCCAATATTTGGAATTATCTAGTATGGAGGGTATATTTACAATGTCAATCTTATACTTCCTTTGGCTAGTAGTGGGAGTTTTGAAATTACCAACAATAACAACTAAATATTCTACCACAGTGTTTTCATATCTGGGAACTACTCTAATTGTATGTTCGGTAAAATAATTACCAAACATATCCCACACTTCATTTCTATAATCCCTCATTCAGGGATGTCTAGTTTGGGAGCTGTCATTTACCTGATTTATTACTAGATCTAAGTCTCCCATGAATTGTACCCTTTTGTCTCCCATGTATTTGAAAGCATGTAGCCCTAACAATAAAGCTTCATACTCTGCCACATTGTTAGTACATTCAAAAGTTAGCTTATAAGACATACCTTTAAAATACCTGATAGGGGAGATAATGTACACACCGATACCAACACCATATTTAGCCACATACCCATCAAAATACATGGTCCAGAGACCCTCTTCTTTCTGTTTCCTCTCCAAAGCCTCTTGTTTCTTTGCAGACTCTTCCTCTTCCTTCACTTTAACAAGAATTTTGGGATCACAAGGAAAACCATCATTAAATAAAATGGAAGATCCGAAGTCAGTATCAACAACATAGATAGCATGACTGTCAGTTTTGTCTTGGCTGCTAACTACATAAGGTGATCTTTTCTCACTGTATAACATTTTATTTTCACCAGCCATAGAAATGGTAGAATAAGACATATCCATTTGCAAACTTCCCTTCAATTTAGAAGTCCAAGACCATGACAACAATACACCAAATTTTGGAGGAATATCTGCTACAACAACATCCATCACTACAGTCTTAGATGGAATTTTTTCCAAGGTTACCACCATGTACTTGATCAACCCAAGCATTAGAGGAAATTTTAGGTCTAAAATGGGCCTCCTAAGGAAAATAATAAAATAATAGTGAAAATAATAAAATAATAGTTATTAATTTTGGAGGAAGAATGAAAAAAACTACTTTTTTTGTTCGTATTTTTGACATATCTCCCTGTGTTTTTACTCAAATTCTAAGCGGGAGAGCTCATTGGACACATAATTTAATTCCGCATCCAACAAGTACCCACACTACATACTTTTGACGGACCCCGCTCCCCCAAAAACAAGAAATACCTGAAAAATGTGATGATCCATCATCACGTTTTTTCAGGTATTTCTTATTTTTGGGTTAGCAGGATCTGTCAAAAGTATGCAATGTGGGTACTCGTTGGATCTAGAATTAAATTCTGCGTCCAACAAGCTCTCCCGCTCAGAATTTGGGTAAAAACACAGGGAGATACGTCGAAAATACAAACAAAAAAGTAGTTTTCTTTTATGACAAATATGTCAATTCAACCATTATGGTTGACTCATTTTAATGAAATTCTATTGGTTCTTGAATTCCAACTCACAAAATTTATTGTTGGCACGTTTTCTTATAAGGCCCATTTTAGACTCCAAATTTCCTCTAATGACACTTCACCTTCCTGGAATCAAAGGAATACAAATATTTATATCGTCTAGTAACTTCCAGTCCCAAACTTTCTACCACTCCCTTGGGCATTAAATTATGAGAGGCACCATAGTGTATCATAGCATTGTGCACAATCATATCATGTATGTTTAAAACTAGGTAAAAAAGAGGAGCTTCCTCATCATCCACATTTTCAATTTTTGACAGGGTCGTACAATGGTAGGGGCATCATCAGCCACCTCTAAAATGTCTAGTTGGAGTTGTCCCTGATCCTGGCCATATCTGTTATCTTGTCTATGTTTTCCCTATTTCTCAATAAATCATTAAAATGAATGGAAATCTTCACTTTTGAGATCTCTATTTGCAAATTGAAATTGGAAACATAATTCTCTACATCCACCAGTACAGGTTGCTTTACTTCTTTAGTTTTTTCTATTTTATTCTCTGGTTCTTTATACACCATGGGCTCTTTTTGTTTTTCAGTTATCTTTTCTGTGTTTTGTTGACTACTAGAAGAATGATTTTGATTTAACCTTCCTTTATTCATAGTGACATCCCTACTTCTCAATTTTATCTTTGTTTGTGCATCATCCATGGCATGCAGATATCCTCCCTGGTATTTCTCTAATTATTCCTCAAAAACTTTATTATCGTCTTCCTGAGTAAACATGCTATGTTCCTCCTCATTGAGGTATATTTCAGAATCCAAATCACCAAAATGGTGAATAGTTCTCATGGAAAGGTGGCCTTATTTGTTGATCCTCTGGGTTTCTAGGATTCCTCATATCCCTCTGTCTAATTTGTGGAGGTGGGGGAGGATTGGGTCTCTTGAAGTTTGGGGTTCTGATTGGAGGTTCATTATGTTCTTTTTTCAATGGTCTATTATCATCAGTCATCCTATCCATCAACTTCTCGATTGTTTTCATCATCATTTCAAACTTCACATCATTAGAAGGAGCAACAACAGAAGCAAAAGGCCCATCTTCTCTAATTTTCCGTGTTTCTACTTTCTACTTTATTTTTCCACTTGCCATCATGTTAGTTTCCACCTCCAAGGAATCTTGAAACATGACATGAAGACTTGCTGATTTTGTTTCTCTCAAAAACAATGAAAACTCACTGTCAAACGCATCATCATAGTGGAGTTTTGTAGCACCTACCAATGGTTTGATATCAGTAGGGACAGAGTTATACACCCTCATAAATCTACTAGAAAATTCATGAACATATTCGAAACCTCCCTTCTTCAGACTGTTATACTGAGAAAGCAGCTATAGAGGACTTTTCTTATCATCCCACCTTTCTAAAAATGCATTTTGGAAAGCTTCAAATGTAGGAATGGATCTAGCAGGGAAGTCTCTAAACCATTTCTTGGCTTCCCCAGATAGGCTTTGTGCAAATAGTCTCATCTTAACATCTTCATAATCGACATCTTCCAGATCAATGAAGTCATCAAACTTCTCCACATGTTGTTTGGTTGTGAAATTACCCTCCCCATCATACAAGGTAATTCTTTGGGCATAATTCAGAGGGAGGTCATGTAATGCAGTAGGAAAATCCAAAGGGGAAAATCTAGCCGCCATTGGTCTAGGTGGATTTGGAACTACAAGAGGCGCTTGGAAGGCTGGAGGGTTTTGAACAACTGGTGGGATATAAGGCTGAAAGTTCTGAAAAGTAGGGTTTCTTGCACCAGTTTTCCTAGAGTTTTGAAGGTTCTTCCAAAGAGAGTCAAGCAGATATGACTTTAACCTACTAGGATTTAATTATGTGTTCTTCAAGTCAGATTTTGATTTAGACTTTAATTGTGACCTTTCAAAATTGATTTCCCACATAGAATTATTGAATTCTATAAAATTCTAGAGTAGATGAATTTCCAAATTGAGGAATATCTAGTTTGTCTTTTCCTTTATTTCTAAGCAATTTATTGGGGTTATCCACACCTTGTAAGATTGCAGTGTTAGGATTACCTCGTGTATGTGGTCGCTTGGAAGCCAGGATTCCTTTTACAATTCACTCAGAACCAATGTGGAGTTTCCAGGAAAAATATACGACCTTATTCAATGGCATGAGTCTCTGTTGGCCCACATAAACCCTTTCTTCATAGAATCTTTGTCATTTCTCCTAGGGATGATTTGCACTTTCACGTCCTCGGCAATGACGCCAGTTTGTTAGAACTCATAATCACACCCAAGGTTATGGAAGGTGAACCCTGAGATAACAAAAAAACCACTTTAAGAAAGGGATTTGGATTCTTCCTTTCTAGAGAGGGATCTCTCACAGTTTTTATGAGGGCTAGATATAGAATTAAATAAACTTTAGGATTGAGTTGTGGTTGAAACAAGGCAAGAAAAATATTGGGCTATGGAGTCACAAATATAAATGAATTACAGAACAATTTGGAGGGAAAGAACTACAAAGGAAAGATAGAACTTGGTTACAGTCAAAATGTTGTTGTTCTGGTGATAAAAGAAGAAAGATGGCAGTCCATCAACACAAAGCATCAGAAAGATGAATTCTGCATCAATTTTGGTGGGAAATCTTGTTGAAAACCTAGAACAATAGTCAAAGCATAATAATATGAATTCTGAACTATTATACACTTATTCTAGATCTAAAGGAAGACATAATGGAAAGTTAAACAAGAAGACATACATAGAGGAAAGGAAATAACAGGCTGTAATTACGAATTACACATGAATATCTGCAACAACAAACCAGCATTCGGCTCTGCAATTTTATTAAAAATAGATCATGCAATGCATAAAAAAAATTCTCACGGGTTCCAACCTCGTATTCCTCTATTGAGGGCATATTTATAGTATCCTAGGACTCCAATACCAACCTCGAAACAGATCCCAAACGGTTACAGTATGAGACTGAAAATCTTAATAAAATGATGACCTAGCGGATCTGCCGTGATCATAAACCAAACAAACAAGCACGCGGGGTCACTCATGATGGATCAGTTGGAGGATTTGGATAGTAAGGAATCAGGCTCACTTGCTAATAATGAGCTTTCAGAGCTCTTCTGGGTAACCTACAACAATTTCATCTATGATCGCATCTTTACCAACGAAATCACTTCTGGACCGTTGATCTCACCTCAAGATTCATTTTGGGCCGTCGATCATGGGAGGGATCATCCACGGCCGTTGATCTAAGATCAAACCACATAGGACAGAAATCAAATTTTCGACATTTTATAACACAAATTTAATATTTTTGCCTCTACCTTTCTGCTTCCGCCATTTTCTTTCTGCACCGTCGATCTTATGTGGGAACTCTCTAGAGCGTAGATCTTGCGGATCACGGAATGCAGGATTTCAATCTTTCACAATCAATTTTTGTAAGTTTTTTGCTTTTCGATATTCACCCTTTGTTCTCCTCTAGATCATTGATTTGGGTAGAAGAGTTCTGAGCCATTGGATCTTATACCTTGGAAAGCAAAAATCAGGATTTTTAACTTCTTCGAAGTTCAATTTTGACCTTTTCGCTTCTGGCAGATATCAGAAATCAAAACTTCAGTTTTTTCACGATAAAATATTATATCTTTCCACTCTCCGGTATCCACACCTTCTTGTTCTTTTTTGAACCATTGATCTTCAGTGGGATCGTCTTGGGTCGTCGATTTGGTGGATATCGAAAATCAAAACTTCATCTTTTCAAGACCAAAATTTTTGTCTTTTCGCTTTCCGGTACCCATCCTTCTTATTTCTTTGTGCACCGTTGATCTGTACGGGAGCTCGCTGAACCGTCAGATCTTCGCGAAATGCAAAAATCAGGACATGAACTTTCTTATGGCTGAAACTTAGCATTTTCTGCTTTCTGATATCCAACCTTTACACCTTTCACACCGTTGATTTGTGCGAGAGTTATCCTGACCATTGGATCTGGCGAATCGTAGAAGGCAGAAGTCAGACTTTACCATTTTTCACCAATGCATTTTGTCTTTTTTGTTTCTGCCTTCACCAAAAAAGTAAAGGCAAAAAACCAAATTTATGACCAACTTTTGGCCCTTTTTGCTCTTCTACCCCCGACTTTCCTTGGGCGGAGATGATTTTTTGGCCTTTGATCTTTTCCACGGTGCATCCAAACCATCCATTTCCTATTATTATTCAACTAAGGGTGAATATCTTCATACATAATCATTTTCAAAGTTGAAAATCAAATTTTTTTTATGTATTTGGTCATTCCGGATCTCAAAATATCCTGTCAATGCTTGCAGGGCTTCATCAACAGTGTTTTTAAGGTTCTATGATGTGAAAATTTTCATACCATTTTTATCATTATTGTCCAAAACCCTTGCTAATTACTTATCCAAAAATGGTGCTAACAGAGTCTTCCAATTACTCTTATGATCTATTGAAGGATTCATTGCCTTCCTCCTCACATTACGACTTCCAATAAGTACCTCCTGAAGAAGAAGACCTAGAGTTCTAAAGATGGTACCTTAGGATTCACTACTCATATTGGTGAACTCCTTTGCTTCAGTTGTCACCATCATTCATTTCCTGACACTCTGATGGATTCCTTCCATGTTTGACTTCAGCTCACATATTCACATGGTAGGAGTTGTACTAATTACTATGGATTTGGATCAAGACCTTGGGTTACCATCTCTATAACCTAAGTTGTGCAATATTGTACCATGTTCTATGACACTGATTACAGATATTGAAGACTCATCAATGTATATTGTGGCTTTGATCCACAATTTTAATACATATGTGGCCATGTTTCCCATACTATATGATCTAATCAAATATTTTAAAGGAGCTAGTGTTCCACTTTATTGAACATGGCATCCTCATAAATGATTTTGTACATGACTTTGATCTATCTATTTTAGGTAAATATCTGCAACCTTGGTAACTGAGTTCTCCAAGATAAATATTGTAATGTATTTTGGCCATCGCTTCCCTCTGACCTCATACATTAGGGGAAATCTGTTATACTATGAAATGGAATTTCTCCGTCCCAGAACTGACATTGAATGTGTCGGTACACAAAAGGACACTATGGATAGAAGTTTCCAAAAAACTATATATGAGCATGTACCTTGATACACCTTAGTCCTTCCAATATTTCCCATGTTTTTTAAAGAGCTTAACTTGTAATAACGACTATTGAAATTGCACCTTGTGAGTCATTTGTAGGTAGCCATATATGCAACCCACGGTTATATGATCACACTATGCAATCACGGGTTTCCTTCACAGGAGCCACGATTCATTCAAAACCTATCAGTATTCATACCCGTGGTTACATTAATCCAAAAAAATAAAAATAAAAACATGATTAGTCAGGGACAGTTGAGTTCATAATCATAACATCCCCAACCTCCCTAAACATCCTAACCTTCACAACTCCCCCTAATCGCCAGGTATAAATAGAGGGGATGGGTAGAGGTTAGGAAAGCATCTTAGAATAGAAAGGTTATGTTGGAGGAATACCTTTGGAGATTTGGAGTAGCAGAACTCAGTTCCTTTACTAGCAGAGGAGGGCTTGTATTAGATAGAGGTTGTATAATTCACTCTTTCTTATCAGTAAATATAGATTTTATTCCACAATTGGTGCATCAATGCTATTATATGTTATGATTTATGAATTATATTGTCACCTTCTTGCAATTATAATGTTTCATTAATATTTTATATAACATTTTATATATCTATAGGAAGGAATATATCTCTTTTGCAGGTGTTGAGAATCCTTGAATCTTCTAGAGCGTTTGGAGTGAAGGTTCAAAGCTAGGACCAACCTTCAAAAATAAGGTGCATTAGCTTTATGCCCTATTTCTCTCTCAAATTTCTAGATAGTTGTATGTCTACAAGTTTGATACTTGTATGTTGATGACCCCAAACCCTTAGGTCATAAGGTAGATTTTCCCCGAACAACATATGGGCCCTGGTAAATAATACCAATGGTCACCCTTTGTTAAATTTGGTGAACCATGTATCTACATGAATGAATGAAAGAAATCTTAAAATAAGGTTGCAAAAGAACTAACAATTCAATGGATTAATGGAAAAAATTTAACACACATGAGAAAATAATTGGTCAGAAATTCATCACATTAATTATCATTGATGTCTCTGTAATACAATTGTCATACAATAGGAAGGATTTGAATGCCTTTGGGAGGATTCAAATTCACCAACTCAAAATGACTCATGTGCTAACTCAGTGTGGGAAAAAACAACACTAGAGCTCACTAATGTGAATCCGGATAACTAATTCAGTTCACAATCAGTTAAATGATGAGGGTAGGTGAGTAAAAGTATCCACACTCCCTTAAATCATGAAAATTGGTTCTAGGATGATTGATAGTGAACTAACTACTAGTAATCATAGCATAACTGAACATAACTAAATACCTACCTAGGTCAATTGATTGAGACTGATGGCAACACTCAAAGTGGGTTCCTATATTATAGGGATTGGTCCCTAGGGCACCTAAACTCATGCATGGAGGTGCAATAAGTGGTAGGCGGATCCTAGGTGTGTCCCCCATACGCTAGTGAAGTGATGATGGCATCCTAAGCTAGTAAAATAGACCAAATAGACTATGTGGTAAAAGGGAGTATTAATTAATCCTAACAACCCCGCTTAATCCTAAATTTGGACAACCTGGGAACTAGAAAATAGTCGAAAGGTCACCCATACAATATAAATGAAATAAAAATGTATTCTTAAAAAAAAAGGAAATGGGGAAAACCTCATGGGATCCCCCCCTCAAAATAAGCAGGAAAATCATAAACAACTCGGTGAATATGTCTGCAATCAACTCCTTTGTAGGGAAGTAATGCAAAGTGATATCCTTACTATGCATTAGTTCCTGAATGTAGTGCATGTGTACTTCAATATGATTTGTTCGTTGCTTCTGAATTGGATCATTGGATATATTGATGGTACTCTGATAGTCAAAATAGAGGTCGTGACTAAAGGATAAGTGCAAATGCCAAAATTTATTAGAATCCCATGCAACAAAACTGCTTGAATAACTGCAATCACAGCCCCCCTATACTCTACTTATGCTGAAGAGAGTGCAAGAGTTGATTGCTTATATCTTGACCAATAAGTTGTCTATAGAGAGTACTATCAACCAGTGGTGTGGAACCACCTTATTCCAACTTAATGCAAGATAGGAGGGGGAAGGGTGTTTCTTTACAATATTCCATTTTGAATATTTTGAGAAAATATTCAATCTATCTAGACTATGTAATCATGATTCCTGAATCTTTTTTATTTACTTCGATACCAATGAACTTCCTTAACAGTCCTATATCTATCATGGAGAATGATTCACTCAAAGATGACTTTATGCCTCTCAATGTAGCAGCAGAGCTACTCGTAATGAGCAATTCATCCACATATAAAACAATCAACAATAATGAGCCCCCTTTCTAGTGTAGGTATACATTGTAGTTAGATATGCATCTATCAAATTTTTGTGGCTTGCAAAACGCATCCATATTGGCATGCCATGCCCTTGGGGCTTGTTTGAGACCATAGAGAGTTTTCCTCATTTTCCAGACTAAGGATGAATCTTTAATGTACTCAAGATGTCTCATATAGATCTCCTCTTCTAGATCACCTTGGAGGAAATCACTCTTCACATCCATGTGATGTAACTCCCACCTCTTTGAAGCTGCAATAGCAAAAACTAGCCTTATAGAGTCCATTCTTGCAATAGGAGGTAATGTCTCATTCTAGTACAACCCATGGACTTGTGAGTACCCCTTTTCCACCAACCAAGCCTTGTACTTGGTTTTTGTTCCATCAACTGCTGGATTGGTCTTATAGATCCATTTTTACTGAACTAACTTCCTCTCAGGACACAAAGTGAAAAGCTCCCATGTTTTGTTGTCTTGTAGCAAACCAAACTCATCATCCATACTCGCCTGCCATCTTGGATTATGGAAAACCTCTTTGAATTACTGGGGATATGAACCCATCATAATGAAAGACCTCTCTCAAAGAAGTGGATCTGAATGGGATAGTGCAACATGTTCATTCTGATACTGGGACCTTGTTCTTCTTCTGTCATCTGGATCCCCAACAATATTCCCATTTGCTTCAATGATATTTTGGGCCCATTTAGGCATATGATTTGGAATAGGTGTTAGATATGGATCTAGATCTTCTTGAGATTCAATCTCAATGTCATGTTCATGATCGTATTGATCCTCATATTCCAAATCTAAAACATTAGTCAAGACATCATCATCTGCAAATGGAAATGAATAAAAAATTATACCTTCATATTGTTGTGGATCATGCACCTGATCTTATTCAAATTGCACACTACACTCTATGAAGCACTTTTGGTTGCAAGGTCCACCAGTTTGTATGCTTTAGCATCATCAACATATCCCAATAGTATGCATTCGCTACTATGGTCTTGGAAGGATTTCCTCTTGTCAATAGGAATTATGGCCCAAGCCTTGGAGCCAAAAATGCTAAGATGTGAGACAATGGTATTGTGTCCCATCAATGCTTTGAAAGGAGTAGTTCTAATCACTGACTTCTGAGGCACCCTATTCTAGATATATGAAGCACAATTGACTGCCTCAACCCACATATAAAGAGGAAGGCTTCTTTCTTCTAGAAGGAATGTATCCATCTCTTTCAAGGATATGTTCTTCCTCTCAGCTACACCATTATACCGTGGTGTGTATGGGACCGAGTGTCGCATTTGGATGTCTACTGATACACAAAGATGCTGGAATTCACCTTTGACATACTCACCTCCATTATCAGATCTGAAGACATCACTGGGAATTATATATAATGAGGAGGAAGCTCTCGTTTGCTTCCCAACCTCATATATTTTCTCTGGAAGCTTCCCTACCAAGAAACCAATGCACACTCCTTCAAAGGATTTGATGAGAGGAAATCCATCAACCATCTTTTCATTTTGTAGCTACTGGAGATACTTGAAGTTCATATGGCCAATGCACTCAAATATGAATTAGGAAGAAAGCGAGAAAACTCATATGTCTTGAAGGCATCATTAGAAACTCCTTTCACTATCATATTTCCAGTAGAGACTTCAGATATCTCCACTGTGTCAGGATCAAATGTGATTCTCTTGGGAGAGCCAGTATGTGTCATTTGGTACACATAAAATAGGTTTGCTACTAGGGAGGGAAAATAGAGCACATTCTGAAACTCTCCATGCTCAATTTTAATGGAACCTTTCTTGATATTTGGGATTATGAATAATCTCCCATATATATGCTTGGTCCTTAAGAGAGATCCAAAAAAGTGAAGGATTATTTGGAGGAAACCATGTGGTTGGAAGCTCCTGAATCAATCAGATAAGCCTTTGATTGAGTGAAGCCTACTTTTAAAGCATGACATATCTCATGTTCATCTGTCTAGTTTCCAGGTTCATAATTCTTTGCACCTTGAGGAATGGAAATTTTTCGTGTTCAAGGAGTTTAGACATATTGACGATGGTATTCATCATACACTGAATTTCTGGATGATATCCTCTCGTGTAGTAAGAGAATTTAGCCTTTTCAATTTTATTTTTTATTTTTCTTGGAACCAGAAGATCCATCTAAAGTTTTTTACTTATCCTTAAGATTTAAATCTGTATTCTTCTTCTCTTTCCCTCTTTGCATCCCTTTTTCTTGCATATTCATAGAGTCTCCAGCTAGAGAGCCTGATTCTTGGAGGCTTTCAATACTCCCATTTGAATCAGTTTATCTTATTCCTGGATTAGTGATTATGTGAAGGAATATAGTGATGGAATTATGCAATTTGGATTGGTTAGCCACCCAGAGTTAAAAGTAGATAAAAAAATTGAAAACTCAGAGCCAATCTTGCTCAGAATTGAGAGCACCAAATTATCATCCTTCTTCTCAATCCCACACTACTTGCATTGCATGACTAGGGATTTGAATTTTGAGAAGAAATGTTGGTATTGTTTTGAAGTTAATGGGTTGTAGTGCTATCAAATCATTCTCCACCATATGTTCCCTCAACTCATCATGTTTTCCAAACAAGGATTCGATCTTATCACATACTTCTTTCGGAGTCTTGAGTCTGTCAAGATGGAACAACAGATCTATGGAGATGTGGATGCACATGAATCCAAATGCTTCATTAAGCTTATTCAGGTAATTTGATTTTTCAATAAATGGCTGGGGTTCAAATTATCTTCCCATGGTGTGCCTATATAGACCCTTATTGCACAAGACCATATGTATATCTACCATCCAATCAAGGTAATTAAAGGGTGTAAGGATTCTGGGAGTCATAGCAACTGAATTCTCCATTTCATAGCTATATTGTGCAACAATTCATCAAGAAATATTAGAATGTACCAACAAAAACACTACAAAAAACTTCAATTAGCTATCATATCAGATCAAACACTCTCCACTTCGACATTTTCACTTTTTATGGGTGCATCACACCTGGATAGAATTTTATGGACACAATCTAGAGGGAGAAAGGCAATAATTCCAAGATTTATGTGGAACCCAACGGCGTTTAGTGCATCAATGGAATCTTGTAAGGTTTGCTGCTAGCCTGAACATAGGATCTAATACCATGTTAAATTTGGTGAACCGTGTATATTTAAGCCTGAATGAAAGCAATATGAAAATAATATTGTAGAAGAATTAATAATTAATGTAAACTGATCAATGGATTCATGGAATAAATTTCACACACATGAGACAAAATTGGTCAAAATATCATTACATTAATTATCATTCATGTATCTGTAATACAATAGTCATACAATATGAATAATTCAAATGACTTTGGAATGATTTGAATTCACCAACTCAAACTGACTCATGTGCTAATTCAGTGTGGGAAAAATCAACACTGGAGCTCACTAATGCAACTACGGATATCTAATTTAGTTCAAAATCAGTTAATTGATGAGGGTAGGTCAGTAAATGCACCCACGCTCCCTTAAATCATGCAAATTGGTTCTAGGATGACTGATAGTGAACTAACTTCCAGTAATTGAAGCAAAATTGAACATAAGTGAATACCTACCTAGGTCAACTGAGGGAGACTGATGGTGCCACTCAGAGTCGGTTCTTGTATTATATGGATTATTCACTAGGGAACCTAAACTCATGCATGGAGGTGTATTAAGTTGGAGGTGGATCCTAGGTGTGTCCCCCATACACTAGTGAAGTTATGATGACGTCTTAAGCTAGTAAAATAGACCAAATAGACTATGTGGGAAAATGGAGGATTAATTAATCCTAACACCCTTTACATTATTCATCCATGTAAACCAAGGAAAAGGAAAAACTACAAGGGGAAAATCCTTCCTAAAAATGAACATGAAAGGTAAACCAAAAATTTCTCTCCAAACTAAATGATTATGTTTGGAGGAATATTACTCTTTGTAAGAACATGAATCTACTCAATTGAATCAAGAACATAGACAACTGCATAATAGATTATGGGACCTTGTAGAGCGACTGAGGTACACTGATGAGAGAGAAAATTTTCCTGAGAATTCGAACCATGTGAGTTAAACCCAAGAAATTGAGATGTTTCATCTTTCAACATTGAACCATGTGAGGTAAAATCATCTCCTAGTGCGAGGATCAAGTGTCCAAGTGAATGCAGGATGTCTCCAATTTCATTATCACTATAAGGAAGTGTGCATGTGATCATGTAGAAGGAATAGGAGGTATGGGACCATGGAGAGTGAATGATTGAGCTCCATAATCTGATATATCTTCCAAAATATCCAATTAATCACTATCCATCACATTAGTAAACTCATGAGAAGAAACTGATATAGAATCCCTAGAAACAAAAGTTTTGGAGACTTGAGGTGCCTGATTTTTCTCACAAATAGTGATGAGATCAGTCTCAAGCATAAATGAAAGGTATTGAATTTTTAAATTTGAACCAAATGAGGTGATATCATATCCAATAATGAGGAACAAAAGTCCCAAGTGCGCCCCTGATATGGAAAATGCACAATGTTCTCCTTCTTCAAAAAAATTCTGAGAAGTGGTGCAAGTAATCAAGAAGGAATTTACTCGAAGAATTGGACAAGTGAGGGTGAATGGATCACTTCCAAAATCTTATATTTCTTCCAAAACATCCAAAATATCACTTTTCTACACACCAGCAACATGATTGGAGAGAGGGGAATCGAATTTCACTTCATCTCCTTGAGGAATTACTGGAAACTTTTGCTCAAAATTTCAAATAGAAGAATCATACGAGATTGACAAAGAAGGATGGAAAGAGAGTTCTTCTTCAACAATGGAGATTCAAATGTCTTATTCTATATCATCTATATGATAATATGAGATATCATAGATCTCATAAACTTAAGGAATAACATGAGAAGGAGTCACTTCAAGGAGACTTTCACCAATTTAAATTGAATGAGTTGAAGATTATGCCATTTCTTCATCTTGAACAACTTAATCAGAGAGAATTGAGCTGATACATTTAAGGAAGAACACTCTATGAGGTATTGGATTTGCTCCAGGTATTATCTACTTCTTTCTACAAACTAAAATCTCTATCTACATTTCTCCATAGATTGAATGGATACTCAGTAGAATCCATGAGATAATGCATATTAGGAGACATTACCATACACATACTTCCGTGTGCTCTATCACATTCATTTAGCCAATCATTTTCCTCCATAATATTCTTTACTAGCTCCAAAAGACACATCAAGGAGATCATGGCTCTCGAGATATGCAACCATCTTCAATTTCCACTCAACATAATTGAATGGTGATATAAGAGGAACTGATCTTGAATCCATAGAAATTGTTGTACCTACAAAAAACCATTGCAAAACTCTTCAATTTGGTATCAAACCATATCAAACACTCTCCACTTTGGCATGGCTACTTTCTTCGGGTGTATCACACATGGATAGAATTTTCTGGACATAATCTAGAAGGAGCAAGACAATAATTCTAGGATTTATGTGGAACCCATTTGATTCTAGTGCATCAATAGAAGTTTCTGAGGTTTGTTTCTAGCCTGAATACTCACTCTGATACCATGTAAAATTCAATGAAGCATGGATCCTTAGGCCTGCGTGAATTCAATGGAGAATGAAGGTTGCATAAGAGAGAGAAGAATTTAGTAAACTCTACTCAATTATTCGAGGAAAAATTGCACACACATGGAGAAAAAATTGGAATAATGATATTACATCCATTAATTAGTATATAATATGTAATACAATGGTAATAAATAGGATAATTCAAATGCCTAAGATAGGATTTGAATCTACTGACCTGGACTGACTCTAGAGTGAACTTGGTGTGGGAAAATCACCACTAGATCTCACTAATGCAACTATGTATCACTAAAATAGTTCACAGCCAGTTAATTGAAGAGGGTATGTGAGTAAATGCACCCAAACTCCCTTGAATCATGGAAACTAGCACTAGAGTGAATAAGAGTGATCTAATTAATGAGAATAATAGCATAAATGCATGTGACTAAGTCCCTTTTAGATTCAACCACTAAAGACTGATGGTGGCACTCAGATTTGGTTATTCAAATATAGGATTGGTCCATGGACCTCCTAAACTCATGCAGGCATGCATAGTGAGTGGCAGGTGGCCCCTAGTTGTTTCCTCCATGCAATAGTGAATTTATGAAGACCTCCTAAGCTAGGAAAATAGAAAAATTGGTCAAAGGGAGGATTAATTAATAATCCTAAAATTAATTCCAAACCCATTGATTGAATATAACATTGATATTGAAGAGAAGGTCTAGGGTGGAGATGATTCCCACCTCCTCTTTTTTTACGAGACAGAACCTCAACTCTTCAGCCAATAGAATTTGTTGAGGAATTCAAAACATTACTATCCTAGCTATTTGAATCTTTGGTAATATTGATCGCTTCGTGTCTGGAGAAAAATTTATCTATGGAAGAAATGGATTTTACCAATGAAGAGATCAAGGGATTGAATTCCTTTTCTATCCCCTTATCTACCGACATGACTACTTTATAAACAACATGGATCCTTTTCCACCCCAAAGACTTGGGTGAAATGGAGGGGATATGATTTTATTCCATGGAACCAACTATTTACTTCCATATATAATCAAGTTTATGTAATTATTAGGGAAATAGGTTGATAAATTCAGGTGACAAATGTAAAGAAGAACCTTGACCTTCCACAGGAATTGTTATGGATCCCACATGAATCCAATCCTGTGCTCCCAGAACAACACTAGGGTATTCTATTCCTACATACAATCCCTTCACTATATTAATATCCTCCACAAGAATAGGGTTTTGGGGATATTTAGGGTAGGGGGAAGGGTCAAACGGCTTCTCCAGATTAAAGGAAATATTACTGTCTTTTGTGTTCCAAACCTTATTCAAAAAATATTTTTCATAGTCTTGCAAAATGTGACCATAAAAATGGAAATAAATAAATTAGAAGGGATAGTTTTTGTAGTATAGAGTCAAAATTTTCTTAGAAGAGCTCACATTAATTTCCATAGACTCATAAATTCCTAGAGTGACATCAATGTCTACCAAAATTTTGGCAATAGAACGAGCATAATTATATTTATATGAGTCATCTACAATAATGAACTTACCCAAAGTGTCACAAATATCCTTCAACGATTGACCATTCCAAAAAGTAATACATAAATAACCATGGAAATCTGACCCATATGTGCAAAGATGATTTAACAAATTTCTACTAGGCATCAAAACTAGGATGCCAAGTATTAATAGACAAATAAGATCTATCACATAACTATTGTCCTCTTAGGATCTCGTTTGCATTCTCCTTTTACCTAAAAGTAAACTGTAACCAACCCTTTTACAAAATATGGAAGATATGAGTGTACCTAGAGCAATGAACCAATCTTTTTGTATCCATGTATTCTTACTATTTAGATTCATATTACAACCTAAATATTTTCCTACTAGTGACTTTCCAAAGAGTACTAACCCTACCTATTCAACTTGCACCTTTTATCCAAGAACAAGTGTATTAGCCTTTCCTTTGGATTTTATGACTATGGTACATTTTTTCTTCGAAGAACCCTCCATTTCCTTCTCAGTATCTACACTATACCCACTAATCCCTTTAGATAGAGTGTCTCCAATCCTTATATCATCGTGTCCTCTTCCTCTAGATGTTGATGGATCTAAAGCTCCCTCCTTTGAAAACTTCCTCCATGTATTCTCTTTTGAACATTTAAAGTTATCCCCCTAAAAAATATTACCATATTTAATCTAAGATAGAGGAAGCACGCGCTCCTTTCGATTTCTAACGGGCCTGTATGGGAGATCAATTCCTTCCTCCTGTAATGTGTTAGGATTATTAATCCTACCTTGTCCAATTTGGTCATATGTCTAAATCAGAAATCATGTCTAAATCGGGAGTCCATCCAGTCTATTTTTAGTCACTAGCACCACTGGGTCCACTTGGACTAATTCGGGCACATGTTTTAGTTACTAAAGTGTGGGGAACACTAATTGAGGCCTATTGCCACTAATTTCACTTTATTGCATCAGTTTAGGAGCCTCCTAGACCAATCCCTACAATTTAGGAGCCACTGGGAGTGTCGAAACCAACCAAGGTCAGTTCAGTCCAGTTGATGATTAGTAAAGCTAAGTTAGGAGTTAGTTACATTCAGTTCTAGTCCTCTACATTCAGTTAGCACTAGGTTTACATGACTGCACTCAGGAGCGGTGCATTTGTCACCTACTACAGTCAGTTATCCTTAGTCAACACTGAATGTAACACTTGAGTTTTGTTTTAGAACTCCGATGAACTCCGATTATGGTTTAGACAAGGTTAGTTAACTATTGAGTCCTCCAATAGTGATTTTGACAAGGTCCTAGTTACCTACAGTCAAGTAGAGTCTAATCAATTTGAATTTCCTCATGTGGATTCGAATTGATTGTGGCTTTTAAAGCCATTGTACTAATATATCTAATCTATCTAATTACTCTTTGATTAATGAAAAGCATTCACAGCTGCAAGCAATTTTTGCACTATTTCATTCTTCAATAACTGAGTAAATTGTGTGATCTATCTTGTGAGTTGTGTGTTTGTCCATAGATCTATGTGCTCAATTTAATATGGTATCAGAGCCTCGGTGGACAAGGCACTTCTCCTCCTCATATTTCCTACTGGATTATTTTTGAGCAAAATTGCTCCTTCCAGCTCTGCACCAGAAGCATAAGGTTTACCACTTAATACCCCAAGTAAAGGAATTGTTGATCAAGATTGTTTGATCAACTATGTTGGGCATGATTAAAACCTAAAATGTGCAGGTTGTTGACCTTACAATGCCCCTTTTTTGTTTTTGCAGGTACAACTTTGAATGGATTCATCAGTTCCTCTTATCTCTCTATTCTCAAACTATTCAGAATGGAAGAAGAAGATGATTGCATCTCTGATGAGACAATGTCTCTATAGGGTGTCTATTGGAATCGATAAAGAGTGTTTTAGTGAGAATTACTAGCTAAATAAATGTGATGGAGCTTTTGGATCAATAGCAATGGGTCTTTCTCCTAGCTTACGCTACCTCAGTAGATCTATTGAAGACCCGAAGGAACTCTGGACAAGATTGGACAGAACCTTTGGAGTGATTGATGAGGATCATAATAGAACTTTGGAGAGAATATACAGAACCATAAGCACTATTGATAAAAAATTATCAGCCTCCACTCTCTCTGATGAAGTTGTTCAAAATGAAGAAGAAGCAGTATCTTCTACACAGTCAATTCGAATTAAAGACAATCTCCATGCAGTAACTCCTTCTCCTGATGCTTCGAAAGTTTATGAGATATCTGATATCTCATATCCTCATATTTATGAGACATAAGAAGACATTCAAATATCTGATATTGAAGAAAAATACTGCTGCACTTCCATGCAAACATTCACCGGTGATTTTCCTTTGAATTCTGTGCAAAATTTACCAATAATTGCTTCCGAAAGTGAAGAGAAATTTGATTTCTCTCCCTCTAATGTTGCTGCTGGTGTGAAAATATGTGATACATTGGATATTTTGGAAGAAATATCATATTACCAGAGTGATCCATTCGCTCCCCATGATCTATATTTTCCAACAAATTCTTGCAGGATTGCATGCACCAAAATTCAGAATTTTGAAGAAGAAGAAGAAAGTTGTGCATCCACCGTCTTGGTTAACCATTTATTTGAATCTGATATTAACCTTATTGGATATTATATGATATTATTTGGATATGATATTATATTTATTGGTTTAATATATCAAATTCATAATCTTTCAGTACTGCTTGTAGTTGTTCTCATCAACGGTGTGAAGAAACAAGCACCGCAAGTCTCCTACAAAACTGTTGCTGGGGAATTGATTTCATTTCACAGTTTTGGATATGTTGTGAACTTATTTAGATATGATTTACTTTATGATATGATATTATTTGGTTCATATTTTAAAATCCAAGATATTTCAGTCATGCTTGTAGCCGCTCTCACCAATTCCAGTGTGAAAAATCAAGTACCACACTTTTCTCTTCAAAACTGCTGATGGGGATTTGGTGTTAGTTTTCTCATATGAGTTTGATGATATTTTATTATGTGATTAATTAGATATTTTAGAAGCTATATAATAATATGTATATCAATCATTCGCTCTCAACACTCCCAGTGCTTCTCTACCATTGATCACATGCTCATCTCCTCATAGAACTGGTAAAGAGGAATATTTTCTGCATCTGCCTGGACACTTGCTCCTAACACTTGGGGCTGTTCTTACCACTCATGGTTTTATGTTCATGGATGAAACATATCAGTTTCTTGAGTGTTCCTCACATGTTCTAAATCCTCAAGAAGATTTTATCACTTATCATTTGACTTCAATTTCTTTACATGGGTCTAGTCTTCATCCGACAGCTGTCTATATTTCTGATTTAGTTGAGCATATCATTCTTCTTCCAAAGAGGAATATTCCTCCAGACATAATGATAGAGAAGGTTCACATGCCATGCCCCAGGATACCTATGCACAGAAGAACCATATTGATCCTGATTCTACTTGCTTAATTAGAGGGGGGGATTTTTTCCCATGTGGTTTTTTCCCTAGCACCTTGTTTTTGAGAAGTTACTTTAATTTACTTGATGTAATGGGTTACCTATGATGTTAGTTACTAGGGCCCACATATTTTCCAAGTTAGCATTTAGGGGGGGTGTTAGTATTATTAATCCTCCCTTGTCCAATTTGGTCATATGTCTAAATCAGGAGTCATGTCTAAATCGAGAGTCCATCCAGTCTATTTTTAGTCACTGGCACCACTGGGTCCACTTGGCCTAATTGGGGCACATGTTTCAGTTACTAAAGTGTGGGGAACACTAATTGAGGCCTATTGCCACTAATTTCACTTGATTGCATCAGTTTAGGAGCCTCCTATACCAATCCCTACAATTGAGGAGCCACTGGGAGTGCTGAAACCAACCAAGGTCAGTTCAGTTCAGTTGATGACTAGTCAAGCTAAGTTAGGAGTTAGTTACATTCAGTTATAGTCCTCTACATTCAGTTAACCCTAGGTTTACATGACTGCACTCAGGAGGGGTGCATTTCTCACCTACCACAGTTACTTATCCTTAGTCAACACTAAATGTAACACTTGAGTTGTGTTTTAGAACTCCGATGAGCTCCAGTTATGGTTTAGACAAGGTCAATTAACTATTGAGTCCTCCGATAGTGATTTAGAAAAGGTCTTAGTTACCTACAATCAAGTAGAGTCTAATCAATTTGAATTTCCTCATGTGGATTCGAATTGCTTGTGGCTATTAAATCCATTGTACTTCATTGTAATTATCTATCTAATTACTCTTTGATTAATGAAAAGCATTCACAACTGCAAGCCATTTTTGCACTGTTTCATTCTTCAATAACTGAGTAAATTGTGTGATCTATCTTATGAGTTATGTGTTTGTCCATAGATCTATGTGCTCAATTTAATATAATTATCCATCACCTAAAGTACCAAAATACAAAAAATAGGAGCTAACGGCCCCATCTTGCAAAGTTGGACTATTGTTGATTCCTTCCACGTACCCATGAGTGCTTCTGACCTATACAAATATGGAATCTTCTATTAGTGAATCCTCACTATAGTATACCTAAGGATCATACTAACCTATCATTAGAATCTCCCATCACTCAACCTAACACCATGTTGCTATTGCAACCACTACCCCAAACATTTTGTGATTTTAGGGACCCTTTTTGAAGTTTTATCTTTTATACTTCCCTAGGTAAACTTTTCTCTCTAAAGAGCTTTTCATGACTTAGTTTATTTATTTTTGCACAAGTTAGCAAGCCTTTTGTTAAAATTTTAAATTCATATGTTTCACCTAGTCTGACTGACACACCAGAGAAACTCATGCTTGTCATCTGATTTATTGCTTATTCTTTTTTGAGTCTCAGAAAAAATTTATGAGTTTGTTGATACGTCAGCGAAACTTGGGTTTGGAGCCAACATTCTCGGTGAAATTTTCTTTTCTTTCCAACTGTTTGATTGAAGCCTTTACAAAATCTTCTCAGGAGATCTTGTTAAATTTTACCGCCGACGATATTGGGCCAACTCAGAGAGTTGAGCCGATTTGCTCGGGGGGGATTTATTTTCTTATCCTCCAGCCTCTCGTCAGGAGATTTTCGTGAGTTCATCGATGAGCCTTTTTTGGAAGCTTGTGATGATGGTATCGACAAAACTCATATGTTCAGTCCAATGCATTTGGATGGACTGATAGTTTGCAATCGATGAGTTTTCCAGGTTTTACTGATAGGGTTTGTACGATATGTTTTAATAAGTCGTCACGAAAGTGTCGAAAGAAATCCATTTTTGGAGCCAACGCTATCGCGACTTATCTTGTCTTTCACCTCCGATTTAGGTTTGGAGAGGCTTTCTGATAGTCTTATCATCGACAAAAGTTCACTGTGGTATCCAATAGCGTCAGAAGGACTCATTGGGATCGCCCAACACTGTCGCGGGTTCCACGCTTTTCCTACCATTCCATAAGGTTTCCAATAAGGTCTTTGGGAACCAAACGATGTTTTACCCATGGGAAATTAACTACCTAGCGATCACATTAATGAATTTTTTCACATTTTTCCAATATAAGCCTTGGGAGTTTTATGGATTTTTACTACCCGTGCCCGCTAGAGCATTCTGAACAGTCGTTTTCCAAATCGATTTTCTACTGACATCCCGAGCAAGGATTTTCACTCATTATCAGCCACCGTGTACTAGGTAGGTTTCAAGCCTTATAACATTTTTAATTGTGGTTTGGTAATTGGAATTTGAAGGTTTTACCATTTAGTAGGGTTAGGGTTTTTCCTAGATTGTAATAGTTTTAAATTCTTACCCGACCCCTTAGGTTCCATTGCATTTTTCTTTAGCTCGCAGACCTTTGAAGTTTTTCCCAAGTCATTCTGTGCCATGAACCCTTGGATTTCTTGTTTTTATTTTTCCAGCATGGTCGTATGGGATTTTCTTACCTGCTCCACACCACCCTTACTCACCACTCAGGCCATGAGAATTGTTATGTCAGACTGGTTTAGTGGCAAGGTTTTGGCCAGTTGAGGGTTTCACTGATTGCACTTCCTCTGGTTCATATTAGCATGCAGGAAAGGGCCAGGTACCACCATTGGCTGGTATAGGGTTTGAGGAATGTTCTCGGGTTGAGAAGACAGAATCGGGTTTTTCTTTCACAAAACTGGGCTTGTTATCTTGTTTGAGTAATGTGTTTGAGTCAAGCCAAGTAAGAAAACCTATTAAGGTTAATCTGGATCTGATGCACCCGAGGTATTTTTAGTTTCATAAATAGAAATTTAAACATCGTGGAAGCATGTGGAGTTTGGTTTTGAACTGATCCAGATGTGACCTAGTTTCACTATCTGATGTTTGGAGTAGAAGGATAGCTTGTGTTTAGATCACAAAGCCTTTTGAGATGTTCCAATATGAGTAGTTAAAGGAATTTTTACTAAATACAATCTTATGTTTTTTTTTATCTAGTATTCATTCATCATCTTGCAATTCAAATATAGTTTTTCATTTCAGTATATGTACTAATGATGACTACATACTGCTTCACCAAAGTCCCTCTTAAATTGTTTCTTGGTATATTTGTGTTACATCCTCAGCCTTCATACAACACCATTCCAAAGAAAGGAAAAAATAAGGCCTAGACCACAGGAGATGATCCATATGTAGAGATTTTACCTAAGATGGAAATTATTTACAAGGACCAAAAAGCCATCACAAGGGTTGATCCAGAATTTAAATGGGGGGGAATTTATCAAATGATCAAGGACAAGACTATCCCAGATGCAGGTTTAGAGGACATACCATTGTATGTAAACATCAAAATATCGTCCATCACAAAAGTAGCTACACGCCCTCATCTTTTCCCATGTGTTGAAGTTATCAGCTAGATCCTATCTCGGGCAGATGTAGCTACTATGATCGTGTCCAACACGGAGAAACAACTCTTTGCCTCTTTCAACCTTGCCTACATTTCCAAAGCATGCAAGCTATCGACACCCCAAACTTTCATGATAGATAAATGGGTAGGGGATCTGGATTTGGATGTACTCGACTATGCTAAGAAGATGATGATGTCCAGGAAGCAGTTTCTCCATAAAGCTTCAGGAGATTACGAGATTGCCAAGTTGTGCACCCTGTACTCCCTCATAGTCCTAATGCTAAATCGGATCTTTGGCTGGGAAAACGAGAAGTTTGATGGACTGTATCTTATGCACACACCCATTTCCAAAGTTAAATTGTGATTGGGATACTGCTAGGACTCCTGTGTACTCCGCATATCAAATCTTGTGGAAACACAAGTATTTCATTTTCTAGAATACCATCTACGAGGATTTTCTGATACCATTGTACGAGCTGATATTTCTTGAATAATGCAATTACATGTCTACAGGAGCATTGGAGATGGTAGGGGAACATGGAGATTACTATTTCTCCAAGTAAGGTTTGTATTTGAATATGTATGGAGGATCCAATGCCCCTTCACTACTGCCTAGATATGCCACTGATTAC
Organism: Pseudotsuga menziesii; assembly: GCA_001517045.1. Lineage (NCBI taxonomy): Eukaryota > Viridiplantae > Streptophyta > Pinopsida > Pinales > Pinaceae > Pseudotsuga > Pseudotsuga menziesii. The sequence goes on from LPNX010439937.1 coordinate 139,954, forward strand.
GTCATCCATAAGGAGGTGGTAAGACAATTGTACATAAACAGTGCCAGGAACTTCCTATTTGATATGAATAAAGTTGTCTACCCACCGATACCATTTTGCATTGGTATTTATAATTTTAATAAGGTGAATAGTGCACCATACTTTGTAAGAGAACTAGAAAATTTCCATTTCGGAGAGAAAAATTTCCATAGAAACAACTCATGGGACAAAGTTTCAAAGTAATGTGCATATGTGGGGGTACATTTAGAATACTCTGATCACTTTGACAAGGATGATCAGGTATAACAGAATGTGTGCAAAAAATAGTTCAAGAATAAAATCACAACCATGGGAGGTAAAGGTAGTAGCAATGGCACCTATGAACTACAGAAACGGAAAGAATAAGCTTCCAAGAAGAAGAAGGAAGAAGAAGCTTGAAGGTTAGTTGAAGAAGTAGAGAAATTAATAATCAAGGAGGCACTGTAACAGAAAGAAGAAGAATATCAAAGGAATAAATACGAAGAATCCCAAAGGAAAAGGGAAGAAGAAGAAAGGAGGCAAAAGGAACCAGCTGACAGAATAAGAGAAGAAGGCAAAAAGGAAGATGAAAAACTGAAAAGGAAGGAGCAGGAAGAACATAATAGAGAGAATATAGAGCATGAGAAAACCCATGATAATCCAGTTGATTCTTTTGTCCTATCAGGTAGCACAATGATAGGAATCTAATTTCCCCCAGTAGAGATTGGATTGGTACCATTCATCCCATATCATGAGCATGTCGTGGCTAATGTAGACAACAATTTCTTTGACCAGAATAAGAAAAGAATTGTAAGAAGGTTGAAGAAGAGGTTGAAAGTAGGTGATCAACCTGCAGAAGTCATGGTGACAAAGAAGATAGTCATGCAAGGGACAAATGAAGACCCTCAACTTCTTACAATGGTGAGTATAGCAACGAAACAAGCTAACGTAGATAATGTCAGTAAGTTGGTAGAGGATATTGGGCACTACAAAGAAAGAATGTCTCGGATGAAGGAAAATCTGAGAAAAAAAAGAGGAGAGGGAGAAGAATTAAAAGAAAACATGATGATACTTTCTCAGAGTTTGAGACACTCATGAAGGCATATAAGGTTCTGGAATCAGAAAAGGATGCATTAATATTGTTAGTTACAGTTGTCGAAGGAGAAAAGAGAGATATTGAAAGCAAGGTTTCATAGTTGGAAATGTAGAAAGATGCAACCAACAAGCGATCATAATAACTAGAGACACATAAAAACCTAGTAGAGAAACGACTCAATATATTTAACAAAAAACAACCCGATATTACTCCATTCCGCAGTCAAGCCTATTTGTTGCAGAGGAAAATAAACTAGTCTCAGTTGAAATTAGTGGAAGAAATATATAATATTAAGCAAATAGAGGCCATCCTGAAGGAGATGGAAAACAACTCATCAGAGTTTAGGAAAAGGTTATCAGAGGTTTCATAACTTGTGCAAAGTCAGCTAGCTTGGATTGGAACCAATTTAGTTTTTCCTGACAACATGCCCCAAATGAATACATGAGGATTGAAGATGGAGTTGGCACTCTTGGATTTCAGAAGCAAGGAAGCAACAAGATTGAACACAACAATTGAAAATACTGTGGAAAATTCTAAGTAATTCTACAAGAATAAGTGCATGACACACAATAAATGTCAAGCTTTAGCAGCAACCCATGTTCAGGACTTTCCAAAAAATGATCAACATTTGAATAATCTCTAGGAAAAGTTGCAAAAAGACAAGAAAAGCATTCAAAAGATTGAAAACATTGGTGAGGAAGCAATCAGAATCTGGGTTGTGCAAGCTTCGGTTCATAAATATCTCTTTGAGAAATTGTTGATGCAGACCTCACCAAAGGTAAAAGAGATAGAATCTCAGCTAGATAAACATGAGGTAACTGCACGATTTCTAGAGCTAGTGAACTATCGAGTCATCAAAGAAGAAGTTGTTGCATGGAAATTTTTCACTAGAGGAGCAGCTAGGCCCTCCTAGGTTTTTGTCTTGTTTACATGTGGTATTTTTGTAAATTATCTAATTTTATTTCTATTTTCCTAGTATGGTACACTAGAGGATGAATTTTGTAAATCAAAGAGTCAAAGAAACCCAAAGGGAAGGGGCAGCCCAAAATTCATTTGCAAATGTATAAATAGGGGTCGAGTAGAGATTAGAGGGGAATTTTTCTAGCATATCTATGCTGAAGCTATTTGCATGAGAACTACTTCTTTTATGAATAAAGACAACCAAATTTTGCTGGAGGAAGGACTATACAAATTTCCAAATGGATTGTGTGGAATGCTGAATACTGAACTATTTCTGTTTTGGCCTGCTACACATATGTGAGATCATTCCAACCTGTTGAATTATTTATGCAGTTTATGAATGATATTATTTTATGTTAGAAATCTTGTATATGTAAATGAGTAATGAATATTTTAACCAACAGAGCTATATTTGTTTATATTTTCTGTTGTAATTATTCACATTGATTTTGAATAGCTATCTGTAGGATTCTACTAGCATCATTACAGTACATTTCTCAATTAATTAATATTTGCTCCCCTAGGGGATAGGTTATATTAGGTTAGATTAGAATATGGTATATTTTCTTAATAGTGATTGAGGGGTAAGAGTGATAAGATGATAGGTATGAACCTATGCATCATGGGTTGAGGTTCTTACTCCTCAGTTACTTGCCTTTAGTCTAGGCACTTATATTTCATCCTAAAACATAAAATTACATAAACAATGGACCGAGCTGCAACCGGTAAAACATACTTAAAACATTCTTTTAATTCTTCGGTAGTCAGGATGCTAACCGGAAGGATTCCCCATACCAAAAAATAGATGATCTAATTGGGAACAGTTGTTGGGGAAAATCCCTACTGTCGGTACCTGGAATATTCTAGGCATCAATAGTTTTGGCACTAGGAGGGACACCAGTGCATGGCTAGCAAAGGAAATCCATTTTCAAGAAATTATTCCATTGGTGATAGCTCTGTAACTAACCTTCCTGAATATTACATTTCTGAATAAATATCAGGCTTTAAAGAAGAAGTTCCAGAACGCTTTTATCCTGGTCTTGTTGAAGTAGTTAACCACTTAAGGAGATATGCAAGGTATTATGTAAAGAAGCTTGGAGGTTTGAAAACAATCCCTAGATTACCAAGAAGGCGGGATTCCAGGAGAGTACCTACTTACATTGAAGATTCAATTTTGGTGGGAAATTTGGAAGAATTAGTGAATTTGTGCATGGAAGAGATTGTTCAACCACTTAATTAGTTGGGACCTAATTCCCTATTCTTTAGTCTCCATTACATACGCCTGTTCAGTCTCCACCACAGAATCCTCGTAGAATCATGGATGGAAATGTACCCCCAAATGCTAATCAACCTGTAAATCCTAATCCACGACTAGCTTAAAGGGACAGAACACCACTCAACATGGCTACTCCTTTGCATGCTTTTCCTCAGAATGCTGAAAAGGTGTTGAAATATTGTAACTTCAAAGAATATTCTATATGTATCTTTTGTGGTCCCCGATGGTCCTATCGGGAGAACCACTTGTATTATCTTGTACCCCGATGCTTCTAATCGGAAGAACTAATAAGAGTCATGAGGTTGTCCCCTCTAATTGTAAAGATGGGTCATTAGCACCCCACTGTGGTTACTTGAGCCTATATGTGTAACTCGAGCCTACATGTCGGATGATTTAATTGAAGTGAACGGATGAATATAAATAGAGGTGTAGCGCTCCTCATTTAGAACACACACTCTCACTTGTGTAGCGCATTAGTGGAGAAGAGAAGAGTAGCAGGAGAAGGAGGAGGATCAGGGTTTGATCTCCTTGTTGTTTTTATCTTTTACTTTTTTGGGACATTTATATCGAGGAAGCTTTTGCTGGGTTTTTCCCTTTAGGGTTTTCCCAGGATAAATTTGTGTTGTTATTGTGATACTGTTTCTTTCAGTGATCCTGTTTATATGCTTTTGTTATGAAAATGAAATGAAATAATGATGTTCTAGCTTAGCATATGAAAATTTAACATGGTATCAGAGCTAACCTGAACAGGACAGTCTTCACAAGGAGAAATAGCCCTCTCTCTCTCCCAAGAAGAAATTAGGGTTTCAGGAAAATTTTCAATTTTTGGAAAACTGTTTGCATGGAAAGTTGCACCCTCCCAGAGCACATATTTTGAGCCTAGAATCAAGGTTTTTGGATGTGTGAGTCTCCAAAAAAGTCAAACCCTAGTTTGACAGCTACACTAGAAAACTGCTGAACCAGAAACCTACAGAAGTTGAATCCTGCAAGTCTGATTTGAAAGGTGAAGAGTTTAATTCTCCAAAATCCAAGTACACCAGTCAAATTACCTCTCTCAAGCACATATTCTGGTAAGGTCAATTTCTCATTCCACAAAATTTCAATTTTTTGTGATTTTCTGTCAAAATGACCCCAAGCACTAAGCTTGAGGACAAGCTAGAAGGCATAGAGAATTTTCGAGCATGGAAATACAGGATTGGTCTCATTCTCCAAGAGAATGATCTTGACACATATGTCAAAGAAGAAGTTCTAGAACCAGTAGAAGCTAAAGCCAAGGAGAAGCACAGGAAAGACATGATTAGGGCACAAAGGATTATTGTTGATTCCATCAAGGATCACTTGATCCCTCAAGTGTCATCTAAGAAGACTCCAAAGGAAATGTTTGATGCCTTATCTAGAATGTTTGAAGGAAGAAAAATTAACAGAAATATGAATCTAAGAGCTCAACTTTAGAGTATCAAGATGAGCCATGGAGAATCCATTCAAGATTACTTCTCAAGGGTTTCTCAGATCAAAGAATAACTAGAAGCTATTGGAGAAAAAATTGATGAAGATGAACTAGTCATGACTGCTCTCAATGGTCTCACTAGATCATGGGAATCATTCATTCAAATGATGTGTTCCAGGAAAGAAAGCATGGATTTTGATGTGGTATGGGAAGACTGCATTCAAGAAGAGACTAGAGTGGAAAATAGGGAAGCTCTACTTAAATAGGATGATCAATCTCTAGCCACTCATACCAAGAAAAGAAGAAGGGATCAACCCATCTTCAAGAAGGGAAACCAAAAGGAGCATCAACCTCCCATAAGATTCCAAATATCAAGAGATAGTCCAGCAAGTAAGGACTAATCTGGTTTCCAATGTTTCCATTGTGACAAGATAGGACACATTTCTAGGAAATGTCCTATGAAGAAGCAAGAATATAAGAAGAGGATCAACAACAACAAAAGATATCATGCTCATCGAGTTGAAGATGAGGATGAAGAAGAAGAAGATGAAGAAGAAAGACCTCAAATAAAGCAAGCAAGAGAAGAGGATGCAGAAGAGTATGTACTATTCTCTGCACTCTCTGGATCTGTAACACCTGGAGAAGACACTTGGATGATTGATAGTGGTGCTTCAAAGCACATGAAGGGTCAAAAGAAAACTATGTCCAAACTCGAAGAAATGAGCTCTCCTCAGAAAGTATCCCTAGGAGATGACTATCAATATCCAATCAAAGGAGTTGGTGAAGCAAGCTACAAACTCAATTCAAGCAATCCTCTAAAGATGAAAGATGTTTTATATGTACCTGGTCTAAAGAATAATTTACTTTGTATCTCAGCCTTAGATAAGAAAGTCTTTATATTTGCTTTCATAGATGGCCAAGTACTCATGTGTCCCAAAGGAAAGAAAATTGAATATACAATCATCATTGGTGAAGAAGAAGGAGACTTGTATAAACTCAAGGGGCATTCAAAAATAACCTTTGTGCATAAGTTTACTGGCCCTAGTGAACTATAGCATAGGAGGCTTTCCCACATTAACTACAAAGCTTTACCTCATGTGAACAAGGTAGTGACGGGATTACCAGACATGAAGATCAAGCATGAAGGCATTTGCAAAGGATGTGCAAAGGGAAAGAACATCAAGAATCCATTTCCAAAGAGCGAAACAAAAACTAAAGGTACGTTGGAATTGATTCATTCAAATGTATGTGGTCCAATGTCTACCATATCCTTAAGTGGATTTGAATATTATATCATGTTTATTGATGACTTTTCAAGAAAGACCTGTATATACTTCTTAAAAGCAAAGAGTGAAGTGTTTGAGAAATTCAAGGAGTTCAAAGCTTTGATAGAGAATCTTTCAAACAACAAAATAAAGACACTCCGATCAGACAATGGTGGAGAATATACCTCAAAAGAATTTGAATATTTTTGCAAGGCTGCCGAAATCAAGAGGGAACTAACTACTCCCTACAACCCTCAATGGAATGGGGTTGTAGAAAGAAAGAACAGAACCATCATGGAGGCAGTGAAGACTATGATATATGATCAAGATCTTCCAATGCATCTATGGGCAAAAGCAACAAGAACTGTTGTGTATGTACAGAATAGAATATCTCACAGTGCTCTTGGGTTCAAAAATCCAGAAGATATATTCACAGGAAATAATCCTGAAGTGAGTCACCTCAAAATATTTGGTTGTTCAGTATATATTCATGTGCCAAAAGAGAAGAGAACCAAGTTAGATCCTTCCGGAAAGAAGGGGATATTTGTTGGATATTGTGAAGTATCCAAAGCATTTATAATTTACATTCCTGGATTCCATCACATGGAAATCAGTCGAGATGTGACATTCAATGAAGAGGTAGCCCTCAAGAGATCCAGGAAATGGAAACATGAAGAAGTATATGAAGAAGAGACACCTCCCAGAAACAAAGAAACTACATGTCTCCCTGAAGATGAAGCTCCTGAAGAACATGACATGGCAGAACCTCAAGAACCTCTTATGATGGAGATTTCAAGAAAAAGAAAGCCTACTTAGACCAGAGAAATTTTACGAGAGGCAGAAAGATATGGAGCACCTGAAGGCTCCACAAGGGAAAGAAAGAAACCTAATATCTTTTCCAACTATGTAGCCTTGATGTGTGATCTTGTAGATAAAGAACCAACAAATTACGAAGAAGCAGTACAGAGGAAAGAATGGGAAGAGGCAATGACTAAATAATATCAGTCAATAATGAAGAATGATGTATGGGATATAGTTCCCAAACCAGAAGGAAAGAGTATAGTAACCTCCAAATGGATATACAAAATAAAGCATGCAGCTGACGGAAGTATCGAGAAGTATAAAGCAAGATTTGTGGCCATAGGTTTCTCTTAGAAAGAGGGAATTGATTATGAAAATACATTTTCCCCAGTAGCATGGTATACTTCGATTAGAACAATCATGGCACTTGCATCCATGATGAAGTGGGACCTTCACCAGATGGATGTGAAAACAACTTTTCTGAATGGTGTGATCGAAGAAGAAGTATATATAGAACAACCTCAAGGATTTGAAGTTGAAGATAGATATACTCACGTATGCAAGTTGAAGAAGGCCTTATATGGCCTTAAACAAACTCCTCGATCTTGGTATGAAATGATAGATGGTTTCCTGTCAAGCATGGGATTTACCAAGAGTAAAGCTGATCCTAACCTTTATCTCAAGATTGTAGAAGATGAACCTATCATTCTGTTACTATATGTGGATGACCTATTCTTAACAGGGAATAAGAAACAGATTGTGGAAAACAAGAAGAAACTGGTAGAATAATTTGAGATGAAGGACCTTGGATTAATGCATTACTTCCTAGGTCTGGAAGTGTGGAAAAGTTCAGAAGGAATCTTTCTCAACCAGGGAAAGTATGCCGTAGAGATATTGAAAAGATTCAATGTGTTAGAATGCAAAGCCATGACCACTCCCATGGACTCAAACTTGAAGCTGTTGGATGATGACTCATCAAAGTTAGTGGACATGACTCAATACAGACAGATCATTGGGTCATTGATGTACTTAACAAATACCAGACCAGACATTTGTTTTGCAGTGAACACCTTGAGTCAATATCTTGTTCAACCAAGATGGATTCACTTGGTAGCTGTAAAACATGTGATGAGGTACCTGAAAGGGACTTTAGACTTTGGTCTATTCTATGATAATAGCCATGAGTATAGATTGTATGGCTATACAGATGCAGATTGGGCTGGAAGTATCTCAGATAGAAAAATCACATCAGGTGGATGTTATAGTCTAGGATCTGCTATGATTTCATGGTTTAGCAGAAAACAGTCTAGTGCTGCTCTAAGAATAGCCGAATTAGAATATATAGCAGCCTACTTTGCTAGTTGTGAAGCCATATGGCTTCAGAAGCTGATTTCAGGATTAGTCAATCTAGAGTTGGATACTACCGTGATTCTATGTGACAATCAAAGTTGTATAAAGATGATAGAGAACCCAATATTCCACGATAGATCGAAGCACATAGAAATCAGGTATTTCTACATTCGAGATATGATGCAGAAGGAAGCCATAAAACTCCAATATGTGAGTACTGATGAACAGGCTGCTAATGTGCGAACAAAACCTCTGTCTCGAGTAAAGTTCGAACACTTTCGAGACATGCTTGGTGTGGTTTGGAAGAACCTTCCTCGAAAGGGGGAGTATTGATGTTGCAGTGAGATTGTATCATCCCTGGGCATTTTCCCTAAAGTGATCTGGTGGCCTCGGTCCTTGAGAATGAAGAGGGATTGTATCATCCCACGACATCTGTCCATAAGTGATCCGGTGACCTTGGTCCTCGAGAATGAAGTAGGATTGTATCATCCCTAGGCACTTGCCCTAAAGTCATCCGATGAATTCGGTCATCGAGATGGTGGTAGGATTGTATCATCCATGAACCTCGGTTCAGAATGGATCCGGTGACTTCGATCATCGAGAAGGTGGTAGGATTATATCATCCTTGAACTTCAGTTCAGAACGGATCTGGTGACTTCGGTACTCAAGAATGTGTGTTGATCCTGTAATTCCTAGAGGAAGGATTGTCTGAGTTCCACATATGTGTTGATCCCGTAATTCTGAAAGGAAGGATCGTTAGTAACTCCATAAATACCTAAATCCTGTAATTCTGAAAGGAAGGATCATTGACTTGATCCCGTAATTCCAACAGGAAGGATTGTCTGAGTTCCACAGATGTGTTGATCCCGTAATTCCGAAAGGAAGGATCGTTAGTAACTCCGTAAAGACCTAAATCCCATAATTCCAAAAGGAAGGATCGTTGGTAGCTCCGTAAAGACTTGATCCCGTAATTACAACAGGAAGGATTGTATGAGTTCCACATATGTGTTGTCCCGTAATTCCGAAAGGAAGGATCGTTAGTAACTCTGTAAAGACCTAAATCCCGTAATTCCGAAAGGAAGGATCATTGACTTGATCCTGTAATTCCAACAAAAAGGATTGTCTGAGTTCCGCAGATGTGTTGATCCCGTAATTCCAATAGGAAGGATTTTATGAGTTCCACAAATGTGTTGATCCCATAATTCCGAAAGGAAGGATCGTTAGTAACTCCGTAAAGACCTAAATCCCGTAATTCTGAAAGGAAGGATCATTGGTAACTTAGTAAAGACCAAAATCCTGTAATTCTGAAAGGAAGGATCGTCTGAGTACCACAGATATGTTGATCCCGTAATTCCGAAAGGAAGGATCATGTTGATGTTTTGATGATGTTGATGTTTTGATGATAATGATGTTTTGATGATGATGATGTTTTGATGATGATGATGTTTTCATGATGATGATGACATACTGATCAAAAGATTAGAAGTATGATGACGATGATGATGACGTACTGATCGAAAGATCAGAAGTATGATGACGTACTGATCGAAAGATCAGAGTATGATGATGCTTTGACGATGATGCTTCTGATCAAAAGATCAGAGTGTGATGATGTTTTGATGATGATGGTTCTGATCGAAAGATCAGAGTATGATGATATTTTGATGATGATGTTTCAGATCGAAAGATCAGAGTGCAATGATAACGATGTTGATCAAAAGATCAAAGTGTTGAAGATGTTGTTGCTGATCGAAAGATCAAAATGCTGAAAACGTTGTTGATGATCGAAAGATAAAAGTACTGAAGATGTTGCTGATCGAAAGGTCAAAGTGCTGAAGATGTTGCTGCTGATTGAAAGGTCAAAGTGCTGAAGATGTTGCTGATTGAAAGGCCAAAGTGCTGAAGATGTTGTTGAAGATTTTGCTGATCGAAAGGTCAAAGTGTTGAAGATGTTGCTGATCAAAAGGTCAAAAGATGCTAATGGTGATCAAAGAGTTGCAGTCATTGAAGATTGAAGACGAAGTCTATATGATGTTGAAAAGCTTCCAATGATTTATAGATGTGTTACCCTGATGATGTTGATGATGTACTCTATCTCTCTCCTACTATTGTTGTTGTTGATGTTGTTGTAGAATACCCTTCTTGTTAAGGGGGGGTGTTGAAATATTGTAACTTCGAAGAATATTCTATATGTATCTTTTGTGGTCCTCGATGGTCCTACTGGGAGAACCACTTGTATTATCTTGTACCCCGATGCTTCTAATCTGAAGAACTAATAAGAGTCATGAGGTTGTCCCCTCTAATTGTAAAGGTAGTTCATTAGCACCCCAGTGTGGTTACTTGAGCCTACATGTGTAACTCAAGCCTACATGATTAACTCGAGCCTACATGTTGGATGAGTTAATTGAAGTGAATGGATGAATATAAATAGAGGTGTAGCGCTCCTCATTTAGAACACACACTCTCACTTGTGTAGCACATTAGTGGAGAAGAGAAGAGTAGTAGGAGAAGAAGGAGGATCAGGTTTTGATCTCCTTGTTGGTTTTATCTTTTACTTTTTTGGGACATCTATATTGAGGAAGCTTTTGCTGGGTTTTTCCCTTTAGGGTTTTCCCAAGATAAATCTGTGTTGTTCTTGTGATAATGTTTCTTTCGGTGATCCTATTTATATGCTTTTGTTATGAAAATGAAATGAAATACTTATGTTCTAGCTTAGCATATGAAAATTTAACAAAAGGAAATACCTAAGTTCGACCCCGGAAAATGCATTTCAGTGGATGACCACCTGCAATTTTTTTATTTGGATTTAGAAATTTTAGTTGTGGAGCATGAAGATATGGTATGCAGATGTTTTCCACATACCTTTGAAGCTAAGGCCTCTGCTTGGTATTTCAGTTTACAAGCAAATTTGATAGCAGAATGGGATACTTTTGTAAGGGAGTTTAAGGGCAAGTTTGGTAGTCAACGAACCACTGCCACTCTCATGAAAGATATGTTAGCTCTGAGAATGGATAAGAAAGAAAAAGTGCAGGATTTTAATCATAGGTTTGCTGCTCATTTGAATAATTTCAGTGCTACAATAAAACCTGCTGAAGAAACTTTAATAGAGTACTACACTTCAGCACTTTGCCCCAGCACAACAATGTTTGTTAAGAGGCCATTAAATCCTTCTTTGGTAGAAACTTATGAGGAAGCAAATAAAGTAGAAGTTGAACTTGAGAGCATAAACAAACACACTGTCAAACAAAAGGTAAGGACTTTTTGTAGTAAAAAACCCTTGTTGTTAACCAGACCGAAAGATGAACATTCAAGTGAATTGGAAAACGTGGTTAAAATGGTACAAAATTTATCAAACAATATTGTCGATCTAGAAAAGGATAAAGAATCCAGTTCGTCCAAGAAAAAATTCAAACCTTATTTCAAGAGAAGAGAGGAAAGTGGGGCATCTCAACGACATGTGCATAGTTCTTCTGTTTTGAATTTTACCGAGGTAAGAATGGATCATTTTTGCACTTTTCATCAATAACCTCATTCTGAAAATAGTTTCCCACAATGGATTAACTCAATGAATCTAGTTATGAATCAAATATTACATGCTTAAATAACAGAGCCTGAGGTGGAAGAAGAAAAAACAAATGAACCAGAGGAAACACATGAAACAACGATGGTATTATGGGACCGTGCACCTACATTGGGGCTAGATGAAGAGAAGCCTACCAAAGAAATTCAACTTTCAGCAGTTAATGTTACAACAAGAAGCAAATGACCAATAATGGATGAAAGCTCATTACTGCCTAAGATTAGGAAGATACAAGAAAGTATGAAGAAGATCAGCAGTAATACCCAAACACCACAAAATTCTGATTTGGCTACCACAAAAGATAAAGTTACAGCAATTATTAAGCCTATGAAGGTTGTGGAGAGTAAAACGGAAAGCAATAACATAGGTCCAGTAGAATACGATATGGGATACGACATCATAGAATACATCAAGAAAACAAAAGCGAATATTTCTTTGTTTGAATTGTGTAATTTACCTCAGCAAAGAAAGAAGCTTCTAGAAGCTTTTGATCCACAACCTAGTAGTTCCCAGGATGACATTCAATTTGATAAAGAAATTAATGAAGCTAGCAATGGAGGGACGTCTAAATCTCAAACTTTTCCATTTTTACTCTCTTTTGAGATATTCAATCATAATGTGCATAATTGTTTGGTGGATTCCGGAGCTTCATCTAATTCCATGCCACTTTTAGTCTGCAAAATGATTAATGGTAAACCTACACCTTCCTCATGTAACATTATTCAGTTGGGAAGATCTGCGGTTGAGGTAATAGGAGAAATGAAAAATGTGTTGATTCGGTTATCTATAGTTGAAAGGGTCTACCAATTTATAGACATCATGGTGGTAGATATACTAGAAGCATATGGTTTGATATTGAGCAGGGACTGGTCTGCAAAGATGAATGGGTACTTCACAACCGATTGGTCACACCCATGGCTACCACATAAGAACATTCAAAATCAGATTAAGGAGATGAGGGAACCACACATGAAATACAATGTGACTCAATTGGAAGGGGAAAATGAACCTGTAAATTTCTCACATTTGGTCTTAGGAAATTATATTATAGAGCTTGAACCTGGAAATTATCAAGCAGAAGATAGCAGTAATGAGTCAGACACACAGTCCAAACTCCTTCATTTTTTACGAACTGATAATATTGATTGTAATATAGTTAACTTAGTTTCTAACTTAGAAAGTAACACTAATCCTGTAGATTTAGAAGATAGATTTTGGTTCTTGTATTTTGATGGTCCCAAAACTCAAGAGGGATCAGGAGCAGGTTGTGTCCTGATTAATCTTGAAAAGAACACACATTTTCTCTCTTATCGACTAGAGTTTGAGTGTATGAATAACACAACTGAGTATGAAGCTCTAGTCTAGGGCTTGAAAAAGACCATTGAACTTATAGTAAAAAATTTAAAAGTTTTTGGTGATTCTGAGATAGTTTTCAGACAAGTTCGAAACACAATTCATTGCCTATCACCACACTTAAAAGGCTACCAAACTGAATTTTAGGATCTTATAACAAAGTTCAATTCTTTCAATATCAATTCAATTCCTAGATTGCAAAACAAAGCAGTTTTTTTGTTAGCTATTTCTGCTGCAAGGTTAGTACCCACTAATAACAAATGCTCTATTGAACTGATCTTCAGGCCATCGATACTAGACAATATTACAAACTTGAGAGCATTTGATGATGATCAACAAATCATATATTTTCTAACGAATGATGAGACTTTCAAGGATTCGGTAATTGACGACGAAGAGCATCAAGCTAATATTCAAAGTGGAAACTTCATGCCTAAAGGAGTGAAAACGTTGGAAAGGATGTTTTATCTAAACAACAAGATCAGAAAACCTGCAAATGTCAAAACAAATAGTTCATCTATGCAGTATGAACTGATTAATCTTGGGACAAAGGATGAACCTAAGTATGTGAACTTGGGAAAATACTGTTCACAGGGAGAAAGAAGCAGATTTATCAGTTTATTTCAACAATATAAGGATGTTTTTTCTTGGACATATGAATACTTGAAGACCTATGATACCCACATCATCCAACGTATCATTCCTATTAAAGGAGGTGTGAAACCATTCCAGCAGCCACTGAGAAAAATGCATCCCAAGATGGAACCTCTGATCCAAAATGAAGAAAAAAATTTACTTGATGCAAAGATCATTTTCAGAGTCATACATTCAGAGTGGGTGTCAAATCTAGTGCCAGTAAGAAAGAAATATGGTGCAATAAGATTATGTGTATATTTCATAAATCTGAATCGAGCTTCAGATAAAGATAATTACCCAGTTCTACCAATGGAACAAATCCTACAAATGGTCTTAGGTTCTGAACTATTCTCCCTATTGGATGGGTTTTTCAGGCTATAAGAAAGTATTGGTAGCAGAGCAAGGCAGGATAGAAACCACATTTCGAACAAAGTGGGGGACTTTTGCTTACATAATAATTCTCTTCGGTCGCATCAATGCTAGAGCCACTTTTCAAAGGGAAATGGATATAGATTTCCGAGGTTTAATTGGCCACAGTGTGGTAGTTTATCTGGATGATGTAACGGTTTTTTCTAGGAAGAGAGAAGATCATGTGTTTAATTTGAAACAAAATTTTGACCACTATAGAAAATATGGCACATCTTTAAATCCTAAGAAATGCATCTTCGCGGTATTAGAGGAAAAGCTGTTAAGCCACATTATTTCTAAAAAAGGAATATCCATAGACCCAGAGAGAATAGAAGCCATATCTCATATTCCCTTGCACCACAATAAAAAGGGTATGCAATCATTCATGGGTACTATAAATTTTGTTCGAAGGTTTGTCCTTGACTTTGCCCAGATAGTAAAAGATTTGCAAAAAATGGTAAAGCAGAGTGTACAATTTAAATGGACAAATACAAAGAAAGGTTCTTTTAACACATCAAAGAGGCAATAGCTCATGCACCTTCTCTTAAAAGTCCTAATTTTGAAAATGATTTTATTCTGTACACTTTTTCCTCAGATAAATCACTCACATCAATGCTCACACAGAAAGAAGAAATGGGAGATGAGTACCCCATATCGTTTATGAGAACTGGGTTACAAGGTGCTAAATTGAACTACCATGTGATTGAAAAACATGCACATGCGGTATTTAAAGCAGTGAAACAATTCAGACCTTACATTCTAAAAAATAGAACTAAGGTAATTGTCACTCGCCTAGCTGTATGAACCCCTTTTTTACAAAAGGAATTAGGTGAACGAAGAGGGAATTAGGTGACAACGTTATAGGAATATGACTCATAATTCAAACAAGCCACCATTATCAAAGAACAAGGACTGTGCAAGTTAATGGATGGATTTCAAAACACAGAAGAGGATGATTGGGAAAATGAATCCGAATCACATATGATTCATATGTGTCCTATGTTTACAACTCCTGAATCTTGCTACATAGATCTGGTACATTACCTCCAACAAGGATATTTACCAAAACATTGGAGTTCTAAACAAAGAAGAATTCTTCGTTTAAAGTCAACCTCTTACCAAATAAATGATGGAGTTCTTTTTAGGAAGAACTATGATGGGGTATTTTTGAGATGCCTCGAACAAAAAGATGCCTCTAAAGTTGTCAAAGAATTGCATGATGGTCCTGCTGGAGGACATTTTTCAGGAGATACTATTGCCCACAATATTCTACGAGCTGGATATTACTGGCCAACATTGTTTAAATATGCTCATGCCTATGTAATGAAGTGTGACATATGCCAGAGAAGCGATGGAATACTAGCAAAAGCAGCTGGACCATTGCAACCGGTTATTATTTCAGAGCCATTCAAACAATGGGGTATTGACATCATTGCAGAAATTAATCCCAATTCTTCATTACAACACAAATATATTCTCACAGCTACTGATTACTTCACAAGATAGGTAGAAGCAATTCCATTACGCAAAGTGAACGAGGATATGGTCATCGAATTCTTGCAAGAAAATATCATGACCAGGTTTGGGGTTCCAATTTCACTTGTCTTTAATAATGCGCCTTATTTTTCATCAATTAAGTTGATTGGATTTTCTAGTGGAAAAGGAATTAAGTTGCATTATTCTGTGAATTGTTATCCCCAAGGTAATGGGTTAGTTGAATCAACTAATAAAAACCTCATCAGAATCTTAAAAAACACTGTTATGGAAAATCAAAGAAGTTGGCATATAGCTCTTCCCAACGCACTCTAGGAAGATAGGTTCACCCCCAAGAATTCCTTAGGAGTGTCCCCTTATACTCTAGTCTATGGGAAAGAGGCTATTCTACCCCCAAACATTTTACTCCCATCCTCTCTGTTATCCCAAGCTTCACGAGGGTCTAGTAACGAAGTTTTACCCACTCAAATTAATACCTTGCTGGAACTTGAAGAGTCTAGGCTCAAGTCCAAAGAGATATTTAAGCACCAACATGAGATTGTCAAAAGATGGTTTGATAAACATAAGTATGGGAAGGGAAGTTTTGAAGTTGGAGACTTGGTTCTTAAATGAGATCACCCACATGATGAAAAGGGAAAGCATACAAAGTTTCAACACTTATGGGTTGGCCCATTTCAGTTTGTTGAGAATTTAGGCCCCTCGACTTATAAGTTATAGGATTTGTAGGGGTGGGAAGAGAATCTGCTTGTAAATGGTCTAGTTCTCAAATCTTATTCCACTTAGTACCGTAGGAATTTTTGGTACATAAATAAACCTTTTATTTTTTGTTTCTAATTTATTTTGGTTGTGTTTACTTTTAGAATAATCCAGCTCAATCTTTTGGTGCTTGGGGACATTGGAATTTGGACAAATTGCTAAATGTTTTAATCCAGGAACTGCTCATTTGAAGTTATCTATGCAATTTTTTAAAATTTATAGACTATTGAAGGGAAGTTAACTTAAAAACACATTGAAGTCCTATTTAAACCTTGTAAAATAACTGAGGTATATGAAGTCTAGAATACTATTTTGGGGCTCCATCCACTTGCACATTAATATCTGTCCTAGGAAGCTTGCCACAAGAGACCCATAGAAAGGAAGCAGAACGGACAGGTGTATGGTATTCAAAATAATCCCATGCCACAAAATGAAATCCAAAAGGCTTATTATTATAAAGAGTCAAAATTCTAGAACATAAAAAATATATATAAAAAGAGGATATATTGAAGACATAAATCAGTAAAATGATTGGGTTTCTCAAAAGGTTCTTCTTCGCCTGTGAGCTGAACCAAGTCATCACTCATAGAAAGGGACACTATGGATGGAAGAACCTAGATCAAATCTAAAATATAAAAGAAGCAATCCAGGAAGACTAAAAAAGACAAAAGTCTTATGCATCAAAAGAATGAAAACGACATAGGAATGCAGAACAAACAAATGCATCTATCTAACTCTGCCATGATCCTGTGGTGTCACATCTGGCAGCAACCAAATACAGAGGTAAAATGAATCTCATATTTCGTCCCCAAGAGAGTTATCGGGACTTCTAAGCCTAGTTACCATACCCTGAGGAACTACAATCAAAGTGATGTTCTGAATCTTACATTCCTAGAGAAGTCTAGACTCTTAAATGATCTTGAAGGAAGTTGAGTTAGATGCTCTAATGAGATACCATAAAGCAGTTTGTGTTTTAAAAGATATTTTTCAAGAGATCTATGTTTTCCATCCAGTCTCCAATTGTTGTTGCTGCAACCACTACCCCCAATTTTTTTGTGATTTTAGGGCCCCTCCTTCCAGTTTTAGCTTTTATAGTTCCCTAGGTAAACTTTGCTCTATGAAGAGATTTTCATGACTTCTTTTTCGCATAAGTTAGAAATCCTTTTGTTAAAATTTGAAACTGATATGTTTCATCCGATACGTCGGCTAAAATCATCTAGTCTGACCGACACATCAAAGAAAATCATGCTTGTCATCCGATTTATTACTTATACTTTATTGAGTCTCGGAAAAAATTTATGAGTTTTTCGATACGTCGACGAAACTTGGGTTTGGAGCCGACATTTTCGGTGAAATTTTCTTTTCTTTCCAACAATTTCATTGAAGCCTTTGTGGAAGCTTCTCGGGAGATCTTATTAAATTTTACCGATGGTATTTTGAGCTGATTTATTTTCTTATCTACCAGCCTCTCGTCGGGAGATTTTCGTGAGTTTGCTGATGAGTATTTTTCAAAAGTTTGTGCCGACAGCATCGAAAAGACTCATATGTTTAGTCTGATGCATTTTTATGGAGTGATAGTTTGCGATCGATGAGTTTTCTAGGTTTTACCGATAGGGTTTATGTGGGATGTTTTAATAATTTGTTGCGACATTGTTGGAAGAACTCCATTTTTGGAGCCAACACTGTCACACCTTATCTTGTCTTTCACCTTCGATTGAGTTTTGGAGAGGCTTGCCGATAGTCATATCATCGAGAAAATTTCACTATGCTATCCAATAGTGTCGGAAGGACTATTGGGATCTCCTGACACTATTGTGGGCTCCTCGATTTTCCTATTATTCTGAAAGGTTTTTAATAAGGTATTTGGGTGCCAAACAATGTTTTACCCATGGGAAATTAATTACCCAGTGACCACATTAATGACTTTTTTCTGCATTATTTCTATATAAGCCTTGGGAGTTTTACAGATTTTTACTACCCCTTCCCGTTGGAGCATTCGGAACAGTCATTTTCCACCTGGATTTTCTATTGATAGCTCGAGCAAGGATTTTCACCCACTGTCATCCACCGTGTACCAGGTAGGTTTTGAGCCTTATCACATTTTTATTTGTGGTTTGGTAATTGGAATTTGAAGGTTTTACCGTTTAATAGGGATAGGGTTTTTCCCAAATCGTAATAGTTTTAAAGTCTCACCTGACCCCTTAGGTTCCCTTGCATTTTTATTTAGCTCACATATCTCTAAATTTTTTCCCATGTAATTCTACGCCATGAACCCTTAACTTTCTCATTTTTATTTTTCCATCATGGCTGTAGGGGGTTTTCTTACCTGCTCCACACCACCCGTCCTCTCCTCTCAGGCCATGAGCATTTTTATGTCAGACTAGTTCAATGGCAAGGTTTTGGCCAGTCAAGAATTTCGCCGACTGCGCCGTCTCTGGTTCAGATTAGTATGCAATAAGAGGGCCAGGTACCACCGTTGGTCAGTATAGGGTTTGAGGAATGTTCTCAGTCTGAGAAAATAGACTTGGATTTTTCTTGCACAAACCTTGGTGTGTTATCTTGTTTGAGCAAGGTGTTTGAGTCAAGCCAAGTAAGAAAATCTAGTAAGGTTAATCTGGATCTGACGCACCCGAGGTATTTTGAGTTTCAGAACTAGAAATTTAATCATTGCGACAACATGTAGAGTTTGTTTTTGAATTGATCCAGCTGTGACGTAGTTTCATTGTATGATGTTTGGAGTAGCAAGATATCTTGTGTTTAGATCACAAAGCCTTTTGAGATGTTCCAAGATGAGTCGGTAAAGGCAGTTTTACTAAATACAATATTATGTTTGTTATCTAGTATTCATTCATCATTTTGCATCTCAAATATAGTTGTTCATTTCTCTATATGTACTAATGATGACTACATACTACTTCACCACAATCCCTCTTAAATTGTTTCTTGGTATATTTGTGTTGTATCCTTAGCCTTCATACAACACCATGCCAAAGAAAGGAAAAAAGAAGCCTCAGGCCACAGGAGATGATCCAGATATAGATATTTTACCTAAGATGAAAATTATTTATGAGGACACAAAATCCATCACAGGGGTTGAGCCAGAATTTAAATGGGGGGAATTTATCAAATGATCAAGGACAAGACTGTCCCAGATGTAGGTTTAGAGGACATACCATTGTATGTAAACATCAAAATATCTGCCATCAAAAAAGTAGATACACTCCCTGATCTTTTCCCCTGTGACGAAGTTATTGGCTGGATCCTATCTCGAGTGAATGCAGCTACTATGATCGTGTCCAACATGAAGAAACAACTCTTTGCCTCTTTCAGCCTTTCCTACATTACCAAAGCATGCAAGCTATCGGCACCCCAGACTTTCATGATATATAAAAGGGTAGGGGATTTGGATTTGTATGTACTCGACTATGCTACTAAGATGATGATGTCCGGAAAGTAGTTTCTCCATAAAAATTCAGGAGAATATGAGGCTGCCAATTTGCGCACTCCATACCGCCTCATAGCCCTGATGTTGAATCGAATCTTTGGCCGGGGAAAAGGGAAGTTTTAAAAGATGAGTTGGAATCCAATAATATATCATGTAGCCATGCAAGGAACTATATTCAGTTGGGCAGACATCGTGGAAAATAAACGGTCATCATGCATAGTTGCAGCAATAGGGGGTCTGACCCAAAGGAAATCTGAGTTCTACATGGGCTCCTTTTTTATGGAATGTATCTTATGTACACGCCCATTTCAAAAGTTAAATTGTGATTGGGATCCCGCTAAGACTCCTACATACTTTGCATAGCAAATTTTGTGGGCACACAAGTATTTCTGTTTCTATAAGACCATCTGCGAGGATTTTCTGATACCATTGTACAAACTGATCTTTCTTGAAGAATGAAATTGCATGTCTACAGGAGCATTGGAGATGGTAGGGGAATATGAAGATTACTATTTCTCCAAGGAAGGTTTGTATTTGAGGATGTATGGAGGATTCAAGGCCCCTTCACTACTGCCCATATATGCCACTGATTATGTCATCCATAAGGAGTTGGTAAGACAATTGTACATAGACAGTGTCAGGAACTTCCTTTTTGATATGAAGAAAAATTTCTACCGACTGCTACCATTTTGCATTGGTAGTTATAATTTTACTAAGGTGAAGAGTGCATCAAACTTTGTAAGATAACTAGAAAATTTCCATTTCGGAGAGAAACATTTCCATAGAAATGACTCGTGGGACAAAGTTTCAAAGTCCTATGCATCTGTGGGAGTACATTTTGAATACTCTGATCACTTTGAAAATGATGAGCAGGTATACCAGAATGCATGTAACATGACTGCATTGAAAAAATGGTTCAAGAAGAAAATCACAACCACAGGAGGTAAAGACAACACCAGTGGCACCTCTGAACAATAGAAGCAGAAAAAAGAAGCTGCCAAGAAGAAGAAGGAAGAAGCCTGAAGGTTAGTTGAAGAAGAAGAGAAATTAATAGCTAAGGAGGCACAAAAACATAAAGAATAAGAATATCAAAGGTAGAAAGACGAAGAAGCCCAAAGGAAAAGGGAAGAAGAAGAAAGGAGGAAAAATGAATCAGCTGACAGAATAAGAGAAGAGGCAGAAAAGGTAGCTGAAGAATTGAAAAGGAAGGAGCAGGAAGAAGAGGACAGAGAGAATTTGGAGCATGACCAAGCCCATGATAATCCAGTTGATTCTTTTGTCCCATCAGGTAGCACAATGTCAGGAAGCCAAGTTTCCCTGGTATAGCTTGGATTGGTACCATTCATCCCGTCTCATGAGCATGTCGTGGCTAACTTAGCCACAATTTTATTTGAACAGAAGAAGAAAAGAATTGAAAGAAGGTCAAAGAAGAGGTTGAAAGTAGGTGATCAAGCTGTAGAAGTCATGGTGATAGAGAAGACAGTCATGCAAGGGAAAAATTAAGACCCTCAACTTCTTTCAATGGCGAGCATAGCAACATCACAAGTTAACATAGATAATGTCAGTAAGCTGGTAGGGGATGTTGGGAACTACAAAGAAATAATGTCCCAGATGAAGGAAACTCTGAGAAAAGAAAGAGAAGAGGGAAAATAATTAAAAAGAAAACAAGATGATACTTTCTCATATTTTGAGAGACTCGAGAAGGCATGGTAAGTTCTGGAATTGAAAAAGGATGCATTAATATTATCACTTACAATTGCCAAAGGAGAAAAGAGAGATCTTGAAAGCAAGGTTTCAGAGTTGGAAACACAGAAAGCCACAACCAACAAGCGATCAGAAGAACTAGAGACACAAAACAACCTACTAGAGAAACAACTCAATATAGATAATGAAAAACAACCTGATATTACTCCATTCTGCAGTCAAGCCTGTTTGTTGCAAAGGAAAATAATTGAGGTTCAGTTGAAATTGGTAGAATAAATATATAATATTAAGTAGATAGAGGCTAGACTGAAGGAGATAGAAAACAACTCACCGGAGTTTAGGAAAAGGTTATCAGAAGTTGCGGAACTTGTGCAAAGTCAGTTAGCTTGTATTGGAACCAATTCAGTTTTTCCTGAAAAACAACATGCCCCAAAAGATTACAAAAGGATTGAAGATGGAGTTAGCACTCTTGGATTTCAGCAGCAAGCCAGTAACAATATTAAAGACAGCAATTGAAAAGACTGTGGAAAAGTCTAAGGAATTCTACAAGAAGATGTGCACGACACACAATAAATTTCAAGCTTCAGAAACAACACAGGTTTAGGACTTTCCAGACAAAGATCAACATTTGAAGAATCTCCAAGACAAGTTGCAGACATATGAGAAAATAGATCAAAAGATCGAAAACATTGGTGAGGAAGCAATCAGAATCTGGGTTGTGCAAGCTTCAGCTCATAAATATCTCTTTGAGGAATTGTTGATGCAGACCTCACCAAAGGTAAAAGAGATAGAATCTTAGCTAGATAAACATGAGGTAACTGCACGATTGCTAGAGCCAGTGGACTGTCGAGTCATCAAACAAGAAGCTGATGCATGTAAAGTTTTCATTGTAGGAGCAGCTGGGATTTCCTAGGTTTTTGTCTTGTTTACATGTGGCAGTTTTGTAAATTATCTTATTTTATTTCTATTTTCCTAGTGTGGTACACTAGAGGTTGAATTTTGTAAATCAAAGAGTCAAAGAAACCCAAAGGGCAGGAGCAGCCCAAAATTCATTTGTAAAGGTATAAATAGGGGTTGAGTAGAGATTAGAGGGTAATTTCTCTAGCATATCTATGCTGAAGATATTTGTATGAGAACTACTTCTTTGTTGGAGGAAGGACTATACGAATTTTCAAATGGATTGTGTGGAATGCTAAATACTGAACTATTTCTATTTTGGCCTGCTATACAAATGTGAGATCATTCCAACCTGTTGAATTATTTGTGCAGTGGATGAATGATTTTATTTTCTGTTAGAAATCTTGTACATGTAAATGAGTAATAAATGTGTTAACCAACAGAGCTATATTTGTTTATGTTTTATGCTGTAATTATGTACGTTGAATTTGAATAGCTACTTGTAGGATTCTACTAGCGACATTACAGCACATTGCTCAATTAATTAATCTTTTCTCCCTTGGGGGATAAGTTAGATTAGGCTAGATTAGAATATGGGAGATTTTCTTAATAGTGATTGAGGGGTAAGAGTGATAAGACGATAGGTAAGAACCTACGCATCATTGTTCGAGGCTCTTACTCCTCAGTCACTTGCATTTCATCCTAAAACATAAAATTACATAAACAGTGGATCGATCTGCAATCAGTAAAACATGCTTAAAACATTATTTTAATTCTACGGTAGTCGGGCCACTAACCGGACGGATTCCCCATACCAAACAATAGACGATCTAATCGGGAACGGTTATTGGGGAGATTCCCTACTGTCGGTACCTGGAATTTTCTAGGCATCAATACACCGATATTGACAACAAAAGCTAACAATAGGGTTTCCATAGAACCCCCCTCAACATCCTTTTCACTCCATGTATTTTTTCCTTTCTACCACCACCATCTCTTTTTTTTTAACAAAGTGTATCACTCACTCTTATTCAAACTTTTGAAATATAGTATGCATTTTAAATCTGTAACCATTTTCTCATGGCATAACAACATAGTCAAACTCTTTAATGAACATGACATATGGTGTCCATTGACATATTTGGAAAAAAAATCTCATATATCAACCTCATTTTCCCAAAAAATCATTGTCAATAGTTATGAACCTTATCAAATTAAGTTGGAGTCTTGTCTGCGATCAAATTCATGTTATTGATTCGTTTCAAACCATCCAACTGTGGTTCTTCATTAGGAAATAATTGTTGTCGAGGCTCATGTACCAATCTCTCTTCTTGATAAATATAGATTCTTGTTAATTTATGTTATAGTTCTGACTTAGGGAATTACCATGAGGTTATATATATATATATATATATATACACACACACACACACACATTAACAATATTTTATTTTTTATTCTAATTTATATTGTTTCATGTGGATGAATTCTTAGCGAATTTAGTTTGGATGGTTAGGGCATGAATCCATGTTTGGCTCAAGATGAGGTTGTCATTTCAGTTTAAGCAATTAGGGTTCTTTAAAATCTTAATAGCCTCTTTTTTTTGTTTTTGACATGTTATCTACTCTTGCGAGGATCTCTATTTTTTCGATTTAGATAAGGTGCTTAGTATTGTTAGAGTCTTCTACAAGAGCCAATTTCTTGTGTATATTGTGTATGATGTTGATGCTGTGTTCCTTTATTCTCGTTTGGATAGTTCTTTTAGTCTCACCTGTGTAGACCTTTCCACATGCACAAGGGATCTTGTATAGACCTTTGTGTAGATGTGGATGGACTATATCTTTAGAAAACTTACGAAGATTCTTAATATTGTTTGGTGGAGAGAATATTGTTTTAACGTTTCTCTTTTTAAGTATTTTGGCTATTTTGTCTGTGCTTTGTATTTATGGTAGGGATATTTTCTCGTCTTCATTTCTTTTAGTCTTCTTAGTGTTCTTCTATTGTCGTCTATCTGCTTTCATGAAGGCTTTTTTTATTTGATTCTCAGTGTATCCATTGTTGTGAAAGGCTTTCCATAAGTGTTCCTTTTCTTGGTCTAGGCACTCACTATTATAAATCCTAGTATCTCTTGTGATAAGCATGTTAAATACCTGCATCTTCTCACTAAGGTGGTGGTGAGACTCTACATGTAAGTACATGTATATATGTGTTCTTTTCTTATACACTTTATTATATTAGTCACCATTAGGTTTTATTATTATTAGGACATCTAGAAATGGTAATGAACTGTTCTCTTCTTCTAATTCCATGGTGAATTTTATGGAGCTTGATTGATTATTTAAATGGTCCATGAATATATGGAGTTCTTATTTTCCATGGAGCCATTTTGTGTTTATGTCATTTGCATACCTCATCCACCCATGGTTGCAAAATAAAGAAGTTAAGTGCTTTCCTCTCGAAGTATTCCATGAATAAGTTGGATACCACTAATGGTAAAGGGGGACCCATTGCCACACCACATGTTTTCCCTTAAAATTTTCCATGGAAGAAGAAGAAAGTGGATTTCATGCATAAGCTTATCAATTTTGTTGTTTCAGGTTCCATCAAATCTTCAACGACTTTCATTGCCTCATTTATAGGGATCATGGTGTATAATGATAATATGTCAAAGCTTAGAAGGATATTCTCATTTTTTATATTTGTGCTTTCAATTTTCTATATGAACCATGAAGAATCTGTAACATAAGACTTAGTATTACCTACCAAAGGTTTTAGTTTCTCAAGCTAAGAAATTTTCTAAAGAGTACTTCGATGATCCTATTGTGTCCACAATGGGTCTTAACGGTGTTCCTTCTTGGTGTATCGTTGGCATGCCATATATTCTAGGTGTCATCATGCCGATTATTTTTCATTTATCTTTTATCTCATTGTCTAACAATGATATTTTAATGGCTTTCGAGACATCCCTGGAAATGTGTTTAATAGGGTTCTTGTTTAGTTTCTTATAACACCCATTGTTGTTCAGGTGGTTATGAATTTTCTCTATATAGTCTTTTTTTTCATGACAACTATTGCTCATTAAGTGCCTTGAATTTGTCTATAATATTACATTTCAGAGGTTTATCTCTTCTTAATGCGAATGCACAATATTTTCTAATTGTTTCTGCCTCATTTTCTGGAATACTTTTTTAACCCATATTCAATACCACAAATTATATTTTCCATAAAAAAAATTCTAGGTGCAACCGCAAAATTGAGACCTCATTCTATTCTAGGAGTTTTATAATGTTTTGATTAAGCTGGATGTTTGAAAGATTCAATACCATTATGTTGGGGCTGCCATTTATCATTGCATCATTATTTGTATTGTTATTGTAGAGGAACAGTTCATTAGGCCTTCAAGCTTCTTCTTATGTTTTTTCGTAGTCTTCTAGAATGTGAATTTGGCTCTTTTTGCCAAACTTCCGTCGAAGAGACTCACGTGGTGTGTTCCAATGTGTTGGATAAAGAGAAGATGTAGGTTGTAGAGTTGGACAAGTGAGTGGCTTGGACACTTCTAATTTGGTTTATGATTAGAATCAAACTCATGTGGTGGAATATGCATGTGTTTTGTTCCTTGTTCAAGATGTGTTTTAGAGTCTACAAATGGTGAAATAATTATGGGTCATTTCTACAAATTTTCAAGAAAGGGAGGTGATCTAGGTGTTTTCTCATAGTATAATGGAGCTTATCCAACTTTTTAATATCCCTCAAGGTGCCCTCTCTACATCAGGAAGTAATATCCATGGATGAGAGCTCACAACAGTTTACAATGTCAATTTCAATAGGAGTCTTGTTTGCGATAAAAGTCATGCCGTCCAGATGTTTTGAACCCTCCAATTATGGTTTAGGGTTTTTCACTAGGACAAAATAATTTTTGAGGCTCATGTATGGATATCTCTTCTTCATAAATATAGATTCTTGTTAATTTATGTTAGAGGGATGACTTAGAGAATTACTATGAGGTTATACTTTTATCTATATTTTATTTTCTATTTTGATTTACACTGTTTAATGTGGATGAATTCTTAGCGTATTTAGATTAGTTGGTGAGGAAAAGAATCATCTTGGTTCAATATCTTAGGGTTCTATAAAATCTCAATAAACTTTGGTTTTTTTTTGACATGTTATCTACTCTTGCGAGGATCTTAGTTTTTTTTAATTTCGATAGGGTGCTTAGTATTGTTAGAGTGTTCTACAAGATCTAATTTCTTGTGTTTATTGTGTATGATGTTGGTGTTGTCTTCCTTTATTCTTGTTTGGATAGTTCTTCTAGTCTTACCTATGTATACCTTTCCACATGAACAAGGGATATTGTATAAACCTATGTGTAGATGTGGAGGTTCTTAATATTGTTTGGTGGAGAGAATATTTTTTTAATGCTTATCTTTCTAAGTATTTTGTCTATTTCATCTATTATGACTTGTATGTATTGTAGGAATATGTTCTTGTCTTCATTTCTTTTAGTCTCCTTAGTGTTCTATTGTTGTTGTCTATCTGTTGGCCAATCAAGGAGAAATCAGGCCAAGAACACTGATTAGAGTTATATTAGATCTATGAAAATCTAAACGTAGATTCTAGATCAATGTGAATAGTGTACAAATTCCTTGTGTTGAGTGAAGGAAAGCCTATTTCGGCATATCTTTGTGTAAATGAAATTCTTTCTAAGTGTATGAGTATATGAATTGAATGCTTTATTAATATTTGTTAATGATTGATAGACCTGTGTATGCATAATGTGGAATTAGGTATTTTTGAAGATTGAAGGTTGTAGAAGACATCTAAGCAATCCCTTCAAAGGAAGGACTCTTAAAAGGAAGGTCTTCATTGTGACCCTTCACCAATCAACAAATTGTAAAGTAACCTCTTTGTTTACAAAAACTGTGAATTAACAGTGAGAGAATGCAGCACTCTGATTCTGATAGAAATCCTTTCTGTGATTTCCTTTCCACAATGGCCTTTCTGCAAACTATTTTTTCGCAACGACCATTCTGCATTTATCTTTCCGCAAATTGTCTTTTTGCTTCCGCAATTACCTTTTTGCATTTATCTTTTCGCAAATGTCCTTTCCGCAATTTGTGGGAACTCCTTCCTTCCGCAATTACGGGTTGCTAATTGTGGATCTGCTTTTCAACTTTTATCAAAACTACTTCCACAAAACTTCTTCCGTAATTTCAGATTGTGGGTTTTCTTTTTAACTTTTGTCGAAACTTCTTTTGCAATTCGTCTTTTGCAAAACTTCGTCCGCAATTGCGGATTGTGGGTTTGTTTTTCATAATTTCTAAAAAATGACTTCTGCAATGTGTTGTCTGTAGCTTTAACAAGCGTGCACCTTGGCATTGCAGAACTATTCTAGACCATTGATCTTTCTCTCTCTTATGATCTTGGTTGTCCAAATCTT
Organism: Pseudotsuga menziesii; assembly: GCA_001517045.1. Taxonomy (NCBI): domain Eukaryota; kingdom Viridiplantae; phylum Streptophyta; class Pinopsida; order Pinales; family Pinaceae; genus Pseudotsuga; species Pseudotsuga menziesii. Next base: position 167,859 of record LPNX010439937.1, read on the forward strand.
CACTTCATAGAAAATTAGCTTTATAATGCTTCCAACTCCGCTTAGCCAACTGTGTTATTTTGGCTTAATTTTTTGGACTATTTCATTAATGTTTCCTTATGATCTTACGTTGACAACAATTCCAATTTAATCAACAATATCCCCCTTTGGCATTGATGGAAACATTTTCTCCTTTAGGAAATTTTTCTCTCCCTTTGACAATAATGACAAATTTTGAAGAGAAAAAAAACTCCCCTGTGGGTGTGTCTCCCCCTGTCAATATTTCTCCTCTTCCCGTGATAGGGTTTTTATCTTTTTAGTTAATTTTTTAATGATGAGGGACAACCCCAAATTTCTTCCTAAGATAGGAAAATGATTCTCTAGGTAACAAATTACTGAAAATGTCTACAATTTGTTCCTTTGTATCGATATACTCCAATTTGACCACTTTTTGAGACACTTGATCTCTTAAAAAGTGATATTTGATTGGAATGTGTTTTGTCTTAGAGAGCATAACAATATTTTTGGATATGTTTATAGCACTTGTATTGTCACTGTGTATAACAATGGGGTCCTCATATTTTACAAGTAAATCCTCCAGTGTTTGTTTCATCCAAATGATTGGTGTACAACATGATGCAACAACAATATACTTGGATTCTCTTGTAGATAGTGAAATGGAAGAATACTTTTTGCTTAGCCATGACACCAAGCAATCTCCTAAGTAGAATGCTGCTCCACTAGTGTTTTTTCTATCATCAATACTTCCTTCCCAATCTGCATTAGTAAATTCTTTTAGAGTGAAGTTATTGCTTTTTGGATACCATAATCCATAATCCATAATCCACAATACCTTTTAGATATCTAAAATTTCTTTTTAATGTAGCCAAATGTATTTATTTTGGGGATGATTGGAATATGGAAAGCAAACCTACATCCTGCATTACATTTGGTCTTGTACTTGTTACATATAATAAACTACCAATCATTGATTTACAATTTCTAGCTATATGTCCAAAATTGTTACAGGCATAACAGTTTCCCAAAAAGAGTTGTTGATGCCTGCTTGGCACATTATCTGTCCTTCTTTCATTTTGAGAGAGAACAATTTTTTTATTGTATTCCTTTACAAATGGTCTCATAAGCGCATTAGCATAACTTCTTTTATTTCCTTCTTTTTTTCTGAAGGAGGATTGTTCTGTCTTCTTTCCTTTGCCATAATCTAATCCAATTTTATTACTAGGTGATCTTTGACAACTTAAGATGTCATCAAGAGTTTTTGAACTACTCTTAAATTTTAATTGAATGGATTCTTCATTTTTCTTCTTTCTAAGCAAGATCAATTCAGATTCAAACTTTTCTAATTCTTGCTATATTTTCTTGAGTTATTGTTCTAGATTGTTTTCAACCCTTTTTTAAGTCAACAATAATTATTTCTGCATCTTTGTTTTTCTCCTCAATTTTTTTCATATGAATTTTTGATTTTTTTGTACATCCTTTTATACTTCCCTAATTATTCAAGAGCACTTACAAGTTCTGCTTCAATATATACTACACCTACTACTTCTTCTTTAGGGATTTCATTTTCTACTCCCATGAATAGGAATTCAACATATTCATCTTCACTAGACTCATTTGAGTAGTTATCATCCATGGAGTAAAAGGTATTCAACTATTTCCTTTTCTTCCAAATATGCTCCTAGCCCTTGAATTGCATTAACGATTTCACCAATTCTCTCAAAGTATTCTGAAATGTTTTATTCTTCCTTCATTTTTAGACTTTAAATTGAGTTTTAAAAGTCTGTAGTTTGGGCCTTTTTACCTTGATGTCTCCTTTGTAGATGGTCTGAAATTTGTCCCATATCACCTTTGTTGTTTTCCAATGCACCACTTTGGAAGAACCTGTTCTGTATAATCCAACCAATACTGCAATAACAACTTTAGCATTGCATCCAAATTGTTTTATTCCGTCAAGATCCATGGGAGGATATTTTGGATATATATACCTTATTTGTACAGAAAACCAAACATCTAGTCCAATAGACATTATAATGCTTTTCATTCTAATGCTCCAGAAGGCATAGTATTCTCCATTAAATCTTAGAACCTTAGAGGACATTTTTACTTGTTGATCCATAGTGATAAAATATCTATCTTCAAGTGTTTAAACATTTAGGGAAGAGCCCGCTATGATCCCAATTGTTAGAAAATTAAGTAATACTGAGAGGGGGTTGAATCAGTATTAAGAAATATATTTAAATTTTTATCACTTTAAAACAAAATCAACAACGAGCACAAAACACACAATATTATCATGGAACCCAAATTGGGAAAACCACCAATACTTACTATTGCTGCAAAATTATATTTACAAATAGTTTGGAAGCACCAACTTCATGGATGCACCAACACCCATGTTTTTTAGTTACAACTAAAGGATGTGCCAACACCTTGTTTACCAGTAACAACTAGAAGGAGGATTCAACCCCCTACAGGATTGCATCTTGTTCTTGCGCCTCTCAACCACCCTTATATGAACATTCGATCTCTGAATTCTATACTCCTTTATATATCCAACTGAATGTACAGAGACACTTGTATGAAGGTTTAAAGATTTGATTATATACCCTCGGTCTTGCCTCTTCATCTAAAAGTCATGTATCTTCATTGTGACCCTTCACCAATCAACTAATAATAAATTAACCTCTTTTTTTACAAAATTTGTGAATTAATAGTGCGATAATGCATCACTCCGATCCTTTCCACAATTTCCTTTCTATAATGAACTTTCCACAAACCGTCTTTCCGCAATGACCATTCCACATTTATCTTTCTACAAATTGTTTTTCCACTTTTGCAATTACCTTTCTGCAATGACCTTTCCTCATTTATCTTTTAGTGAACCATATTTCTGCAATTAACCTTCCGCAATGATCTTTCTACAATCGTCCTTCCCGCAATTTGTGGGAAATCCTTCCTTCTGTAAGTGTGGGTTGCAGATTGTGGGTCTGCTTTTCGACTTTTGTCGAAACTTCTTCTGCAATTCGTCTTCCACAAAAATTCTTCTCTAATTTTGGATTGCAAATTGCGGGTATGCCTTTTAAGTTTTCTAGAAACTGCTTCCTCAATTCGTCTTCTGGAAAAATTCTTCCACAATTGTGGATTGCGGATTATGGGTTTGCTTTTCATAAATTCTCAAAAATGACTTCTATAAAGTGTTGTCCGCAACTTTAACAAGCGTGCACCTTGACATTGCGGAAACTATTCTAGACCATTTATATTTCTCTCTCTTATGATCTGGGCCGTCCAAATATTCACTTCATAGAAACTTAGTGTTATAATGCTTCCGACTCTGCTTAGCCAACTGTGTTATTTTGGCTTAATGCTTTGGACTATTTAATCAATGTTTACTTATGATCTTATGTTGAAAATAATGCCAATTTAATCAACATTATCCTTAGAAATCATCCATTTTCACCATGTACCTTAGATGAACAATTTATCTCCTTTTGAATTAATATATCCAATTATTGAATGCATGTGTGAGGTTGGTGGGAAAAGTATTCCCATGCAGTTATGGAAGCATGGGATGAATATACTTTTATGAAAATTGTAAGAGTCCTTCCTTTTATGGTTATAAGTAGTGTTAGCTATTTTTTCACCAATCCTCTCATCTTGATTGTATTCTATCACCAATTTTCCATGCAGAATTCATACACTACATAAAATTCATGTTGTTTTTCACCATTTCCAATAACTAGAACAAGAAAATAACTATACATTATCATTTTTATGAGTAATAGAAAGAATTAGAGGGAATAGGATGGATGTAGGTGAAAATAGAGTCTAGTCAAAATAGGAACCTTTACCCATTGTTTATTTCTTCTCCAGGATGCTTGAGAATCCATGAATTGATATTCAAAGAAGTTCTCTAAAATCATACATCAACTTGGACTTTTTCTGCACACATTAAATAATACTGTAAGGGTTGGGTACTATAAGGTATTGTTGAGTAGAGAAGTAATAGGTATTTATTGTCTTGTGTGGGGTGGTAAGGAAGAAAAAAAGTGTTGCCACCTTTTCACACACCTGGATCATGTGGCAGAAACCTTCAAGCCACTCGGTGTGTCCTTGGGGGCAAGTCTTGAGTCAAGGCTGTCACCTTGTTCTTGACTCCTCCATTTAGGCTCAACTCCTAACGAAGCCAAGGGGGGTAGACCCTATTAAGTTACTAAGGATGATTACTTAGGGTGGTGATGTTAAACTGAATCAGTTACTTAGGAGTTTGAATATTTTAACTATAAACAATTGAAGATGACAAGATACGAAAATAACACACAAAAGCACAAAGCTGATAAACAATATATATATGAAAAAATGACCAGTGCCTTAATAATGGAGTCAAATCAAAGAGATAAATGTGCTTGCATGTGCTCGGAGTGAATGTTTTGTGATTTCATCTTGGTATGTTTTAAGTTAAAATTGAAGTATGAATTGATTAAATTAGGCTAAGGGGGGGACTCCATATATACCCGAGAGTACTTGGAGTATGTCCAAAACAAAACCTTTACGACTACCCGCAAGGAATATGTGCGCTGAAATGGAGTCTCTGGGGCTATTGTTCATAATGCACCCATTAGGGTGTGAAAGAGATCAGCGCCTCGAGGTCACTTTTCAGTAATTTCCCGCTTCCTTTGGGTATTTTGCCACCGTAGAGGTTCGATGGAGGTGTTGGATTTTCACCTGATGGTTTGTTAATTGGGGAGAGTGAGTCCTAATTATGCTAGTCACCCAAGTGCTTTTAATACAGCTTGACTGATCAGATGAACCACAGCCAAGTGTAGAGCATACACACTGGAGTCTTGTAAATTTTAATAAGTTTTAACTAAGTGTTCTTGTTTAAAAGAAAAAAGCCTCCAAGAACCTCTTTCGATCCAAGTGGATCTCAATCGGGGAATCGAGGAGGGGTTAATTTTAAAGTTGCCGATAAACAAAATATAGAAGAAAACAAACAGATACACAATTCATATTTCTTAATTAATCCTACCACGAATCTCTTTCCCCTTTCGGGTCACTTGGGAAATCGTGGGGTAAGTATTATGATTACTCTCAAATGTAAGATATGGAGTATGGAATTAACAACAAGATCAAGTATACTGCCCTACAAATAATATCAATTCTAGTGAAAAATAAATAAACATAAAATGACGAAAATGGCACCAACACGAATCCCCCCAGGGGGGATGGGCAATGGGCTCGAAAGAGCCTATTCAAAGAATGATTTTATTACAGAGGTTACAATATCAAAGCACTGATAAATCAGTGCTTTCTTGGTCCTTATACAGGCTAAAACCAGGATCTTACAGTTATACAAAAATTTTACAAATTTTGTGACAAAAGAGAGACCCCTGGGGGGATTTGAGCGCTCCAAAAGACACTTTGGATAGCAGCTTCCTTTCTTCTCTGTCAGACCTAATAAAGGAAAGTGATAATGTTATAATAACAAATTCCCAAAATCACTTTAAGAGTACCTTTGGTTTAGCCTACTTTATCTCAAAAAATAATGAAATTAAACTAGCTAAACCGACGAAAAAGGAACCAAGGAAAGCAAGATTTCCTTGGGATCCTGGCTTGCTGTTTGTGCAGCCAATTAAAATGCACTGATATTTCATAATATTAAACTTATTGAACAGAAAATGAAACTACCTTAACAACAAGCTATGAATTTTCACTAAATTACTTGCGAAAGTAAGGTACTTTAGGCTAGATCTCTTGAGATTGAACTTTATATGCAAAATGAAGCTAAGATCTAGAAATTGGAAGGGATCTTGATAATTATATCTATGTGTGTTTTTCTTGATGGGATAGATCATATTAATAAGAAGCCTTTAAAGTAACCAGTTTGAGGAAAGTTTAATAATTTTTAAAGGAGAGAAAGGGGAAGAAAGGTGCTTGTTGTTGAAGCAGATCTGCAGAGGGAACTTGGTAGAGAAGCACCGAGGGGCACAATCTTAGAAATATATGCTAGAAATCAATGGAATCAAACCTGAACCATATATCTACTAGCCACGGGAAACCTGTAAGCTACAACACAACTCCTACAGACAGAACTATCAGATCTGAAGATACATATGAGAAAGGGATGATACAGTATGCAAATAACCTTATTTAACATACAAGTATTAACTCATTCAAACATATGCAGCAAATATAAATTAAGTAAGCTTACTTACAATGATCTATCCTTATGATTTCAGAAACGATTCAGGAAGACAATAATTAAGTGCAAAAAATTGGAAAAATAGCAGTTTCACCTTGAATGCAGCAAGACAATGACAATCCACACATGAAAGGTACTCCACAATTGAGCCTCCAAAGCTTCTCTTTATTCAACAAATGAAGATCAGTACATAGTTTACAATGGCAAGCCCTTCAGTCCAGCTCTAACTAGCTTGGAAGAGGAGGTTGTGCCTGGATATATACAATCTACAGGCCATCTAGCCCAGGGGGGGCACAATTACTCATGGAATCAAGTGAAATCAACTGATGGAGAGTCCATCAATGCCTGATCCGTGTCTAGCTGAGCCAAATCTGAGTCTCACTGAGTGCAACTGTCAATCGGGGGGCTGATCTGACTGACACCTCAACCTGTTGAGCCAAAAAATCTGGATCTGATTTGATCACCTCAACCTGTTGAGCCAAAAATCATCCAGTTGAGCCAAAAAATATGGATCTGATTTGATCACCTCCTTCAGTCAAGGATTTGTCAGATCCAGTCAATCTGCTTCATATCTGACTGATTTCAATCAAATCGGCTGAGAATCCATTGATTTATGATTTTGGATTTGCTCCATTATTCATCAATTTATTAATTAAAATAATCAATAATTGATTTTTGGGGCTTTCTGACCTGAGTGATGGAAAATCACTCAAAACTAGGAAACAGTGGGTCCATGGGTTTACATGGTGCTCTTAGCTTGAAAATGAGCACCTACATAACTAAAACTGATTATTTGGCCCACTTTTATTACAAAATCAATTTTTCCAATTAAACTATTAAAAAATAGCCTAAGTTTTGGAAAAATTAAATTTTAATAAAAAACACTGAAAAAACTAAAAAATTGAAAAATTGAAAAACACCTAGGGGGACTTAGACATGTTCATATGACTCAAAAATGATGTCTAACATGTTTATAGATTGACACATAGACTATAATAACCTCAATAGGCCTAAATGCCAAGCCGAACACCCCAACTTTGGAGGTATGGAGTGAAAAACTCAGAAATTATCAGTCGTTTGTTCAACAACCAATAATAACCAAGGGAAAAAACACCCTGGGCTGATCGGATAGAGAAATAAACTCTAAGAGACCGATTATTTTAGAGACACTATCATGCTAGAACATTTATTACAATTCCCTCATGAGGTATGAACATGTGATATAGTACAACAAGCACTTCCTAGAAGTACTTCCAAAGGTCTTTTTGAAGTCCAAACAAGTTAGCCCTGTCCGGTTCACCAGGATCACTTGATAAAAACCACTAAGTACAACTTCAGTGGTAACATTCTAGCTCCAACTGTGGGACGTGTGCTCGATCTGGTCTTTAAGGCAAGGAGAGGATACGAGAACACCAGAATCTCTGGTTTATATACCCTACAAAAACATCTCAACATGACAAGAGAAACCTCAGTAGCACAAGTTTTATGAAAAACCAAATGAACCATTAAGCTGATTTATTTAAACAAAATAGATGTAACTAACTAAAAGAAGCAAAGTTTTATTATAGCTAAAAATAGAAATGCAGAAAGTAAATGCTCTCTTTCAAAGAGCTTATTTTCCTACTCTAAGCATGATATAAAAAGGGTTAAGTGTAATCAGAAATCCAATGTAACCACCTAAGCATTTTATTGACATAAAAAAAAATCTCCTTGTCTTTGGTTACCAACCAAAGTAAGGATACTTTATTCAGAAAATGCAAACCTGCGTGATGATTCAGAATGGGCGGGATGGATGGGAAATCATAGGCATGAATAACGTTGTCAAACTTCCTCCCAAACTGGTAAGTGCCTGCGCAGGCTGCTTCTATCCATGACTGGATAGGGTTGATGTACAAATTGGAATGATGAGGTAGATTGACTACACCATCATACTGATCATCAAGGCTTACCGGATGATAATTCACTATATAAGCCCCAAGCGGCTCCAAGTCATGAGGAAACTCTATATGTGAATATGATAGTTGAGACTGATATTCTAATAACTGCATCACATCTGTCTTTTCACAAAACTGCTTCTCCATGTCTTCATTACCGATACTCTTGTGTGGCTCTACATGATATGACTCTGAATGATCATATAAGAGTTTTGAATGCTGCTTTTCCATACTAGGATTTTCCAAGGTCTCCAGATTC
>LPNX010439937.1:176470-266664 GCA_001517045.1 Pseudotsuga menziesii
ATGATACACTTGATTCCGTTTTGGCTGAAAACTCCTAGGTCCACTATTTCTCTCCAGTGTGACTATTTTGTTTTGGATTTTTGTCATGAATTGGTCCTGACTAGTCATCACTTTTTCCAACATGCTAGCTATCTTTTCCATGGGGTCTTTAGAGGCTCACTTTTCTTTTGATTCAAAGGCTTTTCCCTTTTCTTTGTTGTATCAAGTGTTTCCCCTAGTGTAACCTAGAATGTTGGATTTGCCTGAAGATTGCATATTCTTTTCTATTTTCTCAGCCAATTCCTGAGCAGTTTTTAGATCGGCTAGCTCTTTGTCCCTTAACTGGTACCTCAAATCACCAGTGAAATCTTCGATGTAATATATGAGGATGGAGGCATCCCTTGGATTGATTTCTCTAGGGAAGTCTACAACCACACACCTGAACTTAGTATTAAATTCATCAATGGTTTCATTCTCCATCTTCTTTATGTTATGGAGGGCGGAAAGCAGATGTCTTGGTTCTTTCTTTTCCCCCCATTTCTTCTTAAAACCCTCTAGGAAATCACTAAGAGTTTTATACGAATCATCACCAAGGTTTTCATACCACTCCGCAGCAGCATCCTCTAAGGATAGAGAAAAGAGCTTCATTTTGATATCTTCATGGTTAGAGGCAACATCATCACAATAACTGACTAGGTGCCTTTCAAATTTTCGGAGATGAGTCTTGGCAATGGTGGCATTATTTCCCTCGAACCTGGGGAGCTTCTTGATAGCATATTTCGGAATGGCATGGGGAGCACCTGCTATCTGAGAAAAGTCAAGGGGTTTGAATAATTCCGTCATTTCTTGAGATTGGTGAACATGACTCTCTACAAATATGTTATGGATATCTGCGAGGTACTGGTCTCCTAAATCTTCAAGGTTTCTACGAGAAGTCTGCCTATTCAATCTTTCCCTAATAAACCTTTCGGGATCAGGGAGAGGATTGAATAATTGTCGGCGGTTTCTTCAGGTAGAAATTCTTGAAGGGATGTTAGACAGTGGAGTCGCCAGATGGATTGAGTTTTAATTTTTATGTTTTTTTAAGACTAGATCAATCAAAAGTTTTTTTTATCTTTTTAGTTGTTTAGAAAAAAGTTAAGCTAAGTCGTGCTCGGGAATAAAAAGATTTATCCCCGGCAACGACGCCAAAAAGTGTTGCCGCCTTTTCACACACCTGGATCATGTGGCAGAAACCTTCAAGCCACTCAGTGTGTCCTTGGGGGAAAGTCTCGAGTCAAGGCTGTCACCTTGTTCTTGACTCCTCCGTTTAGGCTCAACTCCTAACGAAGCCAAGGGGGGTAGACCCTATTAAATTACTAAGGATGATTACTTAGTGTGGTGATGTTAAACTAAATCAGTTACTTAGGAGTTTGAATATTTTAACTATAAACAATTGAAGATGACAAGATACAAAAATAACACACGAAAGCACAAAGCTGATAAACAATATATATATGAAAAAATGACCAGTTCCTTAATAATGGAGTCAAATCAAAGAGATCAATGTGCTTGCATGTGCTTGGATTGAATGTTTTGCGATTGCATCTTGGTATGTTTTAAGTTAAAATTGAAGTATGAATTGATTAAATTAGGCTAAGGGGGGACTCCAGATATACCCGAGATTACTTGGAGTATGTCCAAAACAAAACCTTTACGGCTACCCGCAAGGAATATGTGGGCTGAAATGGAGTCTCTGGAGCTATTGTTTGTAACGCACTTGTTAGGGTGTGACAGAGATCGGCGCCCCGAGGTCACTTTTCAGTAAGTTCCGGCTTCCTTTGGGTATTTTGCCACCGCAGAGGTTTGATCGAGGTGTTCGATTTTCACCTGATGGTTTGTCAATTGGGGAGAGTGAGTCCTAATTATGCTAGTCACCCAAGTTATTTTGATATAGCTTGACTGATTGGATGAACCACAGCCAAGTGCAGAGCATACACACTGGAGTCTTGTAAATTTTAATAAGTTTTAACTAAGTGTTCTTGTTTAAAAGAAAAAAGCCTCCAAGAACCTCTTTCGATCCAAGTGGATCTCAATCGGGGAATCGAGGAGGGGTTAATTTTAAAGTTGCTGATAAAAAAAATATAGAAGAAAACAAACAGATACACAATTCAGATTTCTTAATTAATCCTACCACGAATCTCTTTCCCCTTTCGGGTCACTTGGGAAATCGTGGGGTAAGTATTATGATTACTCTGAAATGTAAGATATGGAGTATGGAATTAACAACAAGATCAAGTATACTACCCTGCAAATAAGATCAATTCTAGTGAAAAATAAATAAGCATAAAATGACGAAAATGGCACCGACACAAATCCCCCCAGGCGGGATGGGGAATGGGCTCGAAAGAGCCTATTCAAAGAATGATTTTATTATAGAGGTTACAATATCAAAGCATTGATAAATCAGTGATTTATTGGTCCTTATATAGGCTGAAACCAAGATCTTACAGGTATACAAAAATTTTACAAATTTTGTGACAAAAGAGAGACCCCTAGGGGGATTTGAGCGCTCCAAAAGCCACTTTGGAGAGCAGCTTCCTTTCTTCTCTATCAGACCTGCTAAAGGACAGAGAGCATGTTATAATAACAAATGACCAAAATAACTTTAAGAGTACCTTTGGGTCAGCCTACTTTATCTCAAAAAATAATGAAATTAAACTAGCTAAATCGACGAAAAAGGAACCAAGGAAAGCAAGCTTTCCATGGGATCCTGGCTTGCTGTTTGTGCAGCCAATTAAAATGCACTGATATTGTAGAATATTAAACTTATCGTACATAAAATGAAACTACCTTAACAGCAAGCTATGAATTTTCACTAAATTACTTGCGAAAGTAAGGTACTTTAGGCTAGATCTCTTGAGATTGAACTTTATATGCAAAATGAAGCTAAGATCTAGAAATTGGAAGGGATCTTGATAATTAGATCTATGTGTGTTTTTCTTGAAGAGATAGATCAGATTAATAAGAAGCCTTTAAAGTAACCAATTTGAGGAAAGTTTAATATTTTTTAAAGGAGAGAAAGGGGAAGAAAGGTGCTTGTTGTTGAAGCAGATCTGCAGAGGGAACTTGGTAGAGAAGCACCGAGGGGCACGATCTTAGCAATCTCTACTGGAAATCAATGGAATCAAACTTGAACCATAGATCTTCCAGCCACGGCAAACCTGTAAGCTACAACACAACTCCTGCAAACAGAACTATCAGATCTGAAGATACATATGAGAAAGGGATGATACAGTATGCAAATAACCTTATTTAACATACATGTATTAACTCATTCAAACATATGCAACAAATAGAAAGTAAGTAAGCTTACATACAGTGATCTATCCTTATGATTTCAGAAACCATTCAGGCAGACAATAATTAAGTGCAAAAAATTGGAAAAATAGCAGTTTCACCTCGAATGCAGCAAGACAATGACAATCCACACATGAAAGGTACTCCACAATTGAGCCTCCAAAGCTTCTCTTTATTTCAACAAATGAAGATCAGTACACAGTTACAATGGCAAGCCCTTCAGTCCAGCTCTAACTAGCTTGGAAGAGGAGGTTGTGCCCTGATATATACGATTTACAGGCCATCTAGCCCAGGGGGGGCGCAATTACTCATGGAATAAAGTGAAATCAACTGATGGAGAGTCCATCAATGCCTGATCTGTGTCCAGCTGATCCAGATCCGAGTCTCGCTGAGTGCAACTGTTAATCGGGGGGCTGATCTGACTGACACCTGAACCTGTTGACTGAAGAATCCACCAAAAATCATCCAGTTGAGCCAAAAATGTGTTGAGGAGAGAGGGAGGGATAAATTCCTCATAAAGGATGCTCAAGATCAACTCTGGATCTGATTTGATCACCTCCTTCAGTCAAGGATTTGTCAGATCCAGTCAATCTGCTTCAGATCTGACTGATTTCAATCAAATCGGCTGGGAATCCATTGATTTATGATTTTGGATTTGCTCCATTATTCATCAATTTATTAATTAAAATAATCAATAACTGATTTTTGGGGCTTTCTGACCTGAGTGATGGAAAATCACTCAAAACTAGGAAACAGTGGGTCCATGGGTTTACATGGTGCTCTTAGCTTGAAAATGAGCACCTACATGACTGAAACTGATTATTTGGCCCACTTTTATTACAAAATCAAATTTTCCAATTAAACTATTAAAAAATAGCCTAAGTTTTGGAAAAATTAAATTTTAATAAAAAACACTGAAAAACCTAAAAAATTGAAAAATTGAAAAACACCTAGAAGGACTTAGACATTTTCATATGACTCAAAAATGATGTCTAGCATGTTTATACATTGACACATAGACTCTAATAACCTCAATAGGCCTAAATTCCAAGCCGACCACCCCAACTTTGGAGGTATGGAGTGAAAAACTCAGAAATTATCTGTCGTTTGTTCAACAACCAATAATAACCAAGGGAAAAAACACCCTGGGCTGATCGGATTGACAAATAAAGTCTAAGAGACCGAGTCTTTTACAGACACTATCATGCTAGAAAATTTATTACAATTCCCTCATGGGGTATGAACATGTGATATAGTACAAGCACTTCCCAGAAGTACTTCCAAAGGTCTTTCTGAAGTCCGAACAAGTTAGCCATGTCCGGTTCACCGGGCTCACTTGATAAAAACCACTAAGTACAACTTAGGTGGTAACATTTTTGAGTCATATGAAAATGTCTAAGTCCCCCTAGGTGTTTTTCAATTTTTCAATTTTTTAGTTTTTTCAGTGTTTTTTATTAAAATTTAATTTTTCCAAAACTTAGGCTATTTTTTAATAGTTTAATTGGAAAAATTGATTTTGTAATAAAAGCGGGCCAAATAATCAGTTTCAGTCATGTAGGTGCTCATTTTCAAGCTAAGAGCACCATGTAAACCCATGGACCCACTGTTTCCTAGTTTTGAGTGATTTTCCATCACTCAGGTTAGAAAGCCCCAAAAATCAGTTATTGATTATTTTAATTAATAAATTGATGGATAATGGAGCAAATCCAAAATCATAAATCAATGGACTCTCAGCCGATTTGATTGAAATCAGTCAAATCTGAAGCAGATTGACTGGATCTGACAAATCCTTGACTGAAGGAGGTGATCAAATCAGATCCAGAGTTGATCTTAAGCATCCTTTATGAGGAATTTCGCCCTCCCTCTCTCCTCAACACGTTTTTGGCTCAACTGGATGATTTTTGGTGGATTCTTCAGTCAACAGGTTGAGGTGTCAGTCAGATCAGCCCCCCGATTGACAGTTGCACTCAGTGAGACTCAGATCTAGCTCAGCTAGACACAGATTAGGCATTGATGGACTCTCCATCAGTTGATTTCACTTTATTCCATGAGTAATTACGCCCCCCCGGGCTAAATGGCCTGTAAATTGTATATATCCAGGCACAGCCTCCTCTTCCAAGCTAGTTAGAGCTGGACTGAAGGGCTTGCCATTGTAAATGTGTACTGATATTCATTTGTTGAAATAAAGAGAAGCTTTGGAGGCTCAATTGTGGAGTACCTTTCATGTGTGGATTGTCATTGTCTTGCTGCATTCGAGGTGAAACTGCTATTTTTCCAATTTTTTGCACTTAATTATTGTCTGCCTGAATGGTTTCTGAAATCATTAGGATAGATCATTGTAAGTAAGCTTACTTAATTTCTATTTGATGCATATGTTTGAATGAGTTAATACCTGCATGTTAAATAAGGTTATTTGCATACTGTATCATCCCTTTCTCATATGTATCTTCAGATCTGATAGTTCTGTTTGCAGGAGATGTGTTGTAGCTTACAGGTTTGCCGTGGCTGGAATATCTATGGTTCAAGTTTGATTCCATTGATTTCCAGTATAGATTTCTAAGATCGTTCCCCTCGGTGCTTCTCTACCAAGTTCCCTCTGCAGATCTGCTTCAACAAACAAGCACCTTTCTTCCCTTTTCTCTCCTTTAAAAATTATTAAACTTTCCTCAAACTGGTTACTTTAAAGGTTTCTTATTACTCTGATCTATCTCATCAAGAAAAACACACATAGATCTAACTATCAAGATCCCTTCCAAATTCTAGATCTTAGTTTCATTTTGCACATAAAGTTCAATTTCAAGAGATCTAGCTAAAAGTACCTTATTTTTGCAAGCAATTTAGTGAAAATTCATAGCTTGCTGTTAATGTAGTTTCATTTGCTGTACGATAAATTCAATATTCTGCAATATCAGTGCTTTTTAATTGGCTGCACAAACAACAAGCCAAGATCCCAAGGAAATCTTGCTTTCCTTGGTTCCTTTTTCGTCGGTTTAGCTAGTTTAATTTCATTATTTTTTTGAGATAAAGTAGGCTGACCCAAAGGTACTCTTAAAGTGATTTTGGGAATTTTTTATTCTAACATGCTCTCTGTCCTTTAGCAGGTCTGACAGAGAAGAAATGAAGCTGCTATCCAAAGTGGCTTTTGGAGCGCTCAAGTCCCCCCAGGGGTCTCTCTTTTGTCACAAAATTCTTAAAAATTTTGTATAACTGTAAGATCTTGGTTTCAGCCTGTATAAGGACAAAGAAAGTTCTGATTTATTATTCCTTTGATATTTTAACTACTGTGATAAAATCATTCTTTGAATAGGCTCTTTCGAGCCCATTCCCCATCCCCCCTGGGGGGATTTGCGTCGGCGCCCTTTTCATCGCTTTCTGTTTATTTATTTTTTGCTAGCACTGATCTAAGTTGCAGGATAGTATAATTGATTTATTTATTAATTCCATATTCCATATTGTACAATTTCAAAGTAATCATAATACTTACCCCACAATTTCCCGATTGACCCGAAAGGGGAAAGAGATTCGTGGTAGGATTAATTAAGAAACCAAAATTGTGTAGTTGTTTTATTTTTCATCATTTGTTTATCAGCAACTTTAAAATTAACCCCTCCTCGATTCCCCAATTGAGATCCACTTGGATCGAAAGAGGTTCTTGGAGGATTTTCTTTTAAACAAGAACACACAACTTAAAACTTATTAAAATTTACAAGACTCCAGTGTGTATGCTCTGCACTTGGCTACGGTTCGTCCGATCATTCAAGCTGTATCAAAATCACTTGGGTGACTAGCATAATTAGGACTCACCTTCCCCAATTGACAAACCATCAGATGAAAATCCAACACCTCGATCAAACCTTTACGGTGGCAAAATACCCAAAGGAAGCGGGAACTTCTGAAAAGTGACCTCGGGGCGCCGATCTCTATCACACCCTAATGGGTGCGTTATGAACAATATCCCCAGAGACTCCATTTCAGCCCACATATTCCTTGCAAGTAGCTGTGAAGGTTTTGTTTTGGACATACTCCAAGTACTCTCGGGTATATCTGGAGTCCCCCCTTAGCCTAATTTAATCAACTCATACTTCAATTTTAACTTAAAACATACGAAGATGCAATCGCAAGACATTCACTCTAAGCACATGCAAGCACATTGATCTTTTTGATTTGACTCCATTCTAAGGCACTGGTCATTTCTTGCTTTATATATATATATGGTGTATCAGCTTTGTGCTTTCGTGTGTTTATCTTCGTATCTTGTCATCTTTAATGATCTGTAGTTAAAATATTCAAACTCCAAAATAACTAATTCAATTTAGCATCACCACACTAAGAAACCATCCTTAGTAACTTAATAGGGTCTACCCACCTTGGCTTCGTTAGGAGTTGAGCCTAAACGGAGGAGTCAAGAACAAGGTGACAGCCTTGACTCAAGACTTGCCCCCAAGGACACACTGAGTGGCTTGAAGATTTCTGCCACGTGACCCAGGTGTTTGAAAGGTGGCAACACTTTTTGGCGCCATTGTCGGGGATAAATGTTTTTATTCTCGAGTATGACTTAGCTTAAATTTTTTCTAAACAACTAAAAAGATAAAAAAAACTTTTGATTGATCTAGTCTTTAAAAAACATAAAAATTAAAACTCGATCCATCTGGCGACTCCACTGTCTAACATCCCTTCAAGAATTTCTACCCAAAGAAACCGTTGACAATTATTCAATCCTCTCTCTGATCCCGAAAGGTTTATTAGGGAAAGATTGAATAGGCAGACTTCTCGTAGAAACCTTGAAGATTTACGAGACCAATCCCTCGCAGATATCCATAACATATTTGTAGAGAGTCATGTTCACCAATCTCAAGAAATGACGGAATTATTCAAACCCCTTGACTTTTCTCAGATAGCAGGTGCTCCCCATGCCATTCCGAAAGATGCTATCAAGAAGCTCCCCATGTTTGAGGGAAATAATGCCACCACTGCCAAGACTCATCTCCAAAAATTTGAAAGGCACCTAGTCAGTTATTGTGATGATGTTGCCTCTAACCATGAAGATATAAAAATTAAGCTCTTTGCTTTATCCTTAGAGGATGATGTTGCGGAGTGGTATGAAAACCTTGGTGAGGATTCGTATAAAACTCTTAGTGATTTCCTAGAGGGTTTTAAGAAGAAATGGGGGGAAAAGAAAGAACCAAGACATCTGCTTGTCGCCCTCCATAACATAAAGAAGATGGAGAATGAAACCATTGATGAATTTAATACTAAGTTCAGGCATGTGGTTGCGAACTTCCCTGGAGAAATCGAGCCAAGGGATGCCTCCATCCTCATATATTACATCGAAGCTTTCACTGGTGATTTGAGGTACCAGTTAAGGGACAAAGAGCCAGCCGATCTAAAAACTGCTCAGGAATTGGCTGAGAAAATAGAAAAGAATATGCAATCTTCAGGCAAATCCAACATTCCAGGTTACACTAGGGGAAACACTTCATACAACAAAGAAAAGGGAAAATCCTTTGAATCAAAAGAAAAGCGAACCTCTAAAGACCCCATGGAAAAGATAGCTAGCATGTTGGAAAAAGTGATGACTAGTCAGGACCAATTCATGACAAAAATCCAAAACAAAATAGTCACACTGGAGAGAAATAGTGGACCTAGGAATTTTCAGCCAAAACAGAATCAAGTGTATCAAAGGAAGTTTCCTCAGCAAGATCCTAGGATTCCAAACCAGTTAGACTCAACTAACATGGTAGATGAACTAATTCCTTGGTGTATACCTTGTGAGCAATTCCACCCAGAAAGCACTTGCTACATAGCAAATCAGATTATAGAACATGGGATGGCGAAGGTCAGTAATCAGGCCTACCCTTTGTCACCATCTAAATAGTACAAGCCTGAGGATGAAACCATTGTAGAATCTTATAGTGAAACTTATGATGAAAACTGTGATATACATGATGGGACTCCTATGTGTTCTCCATATAATGATGACAGCCTGGAAGGTGTACTACCTTGTGACCTTTTCTCTGAAGAAGATGAGTATGAAAATGAGGACAAGTATAGCTTGGAGCATGATACAAGTGATGAAGACTCCCTTATCCCTGACAAAGATGTTGATGAGGAGTCCTGGACATTCATGGAAAATCTAGTCTATGACATGAATAAAGAGGAAAATAATGAACCAGAAAATTTTGATGGTTTTGTTGATGGCATATCTAAAGAAGAGAGCATGGACCATGTGGCCTTGGGAAACTTTGATATGAAAAAGGAGCATGTAGTTTATCCACATGATCAGTCTGAGACATATATCGATATCATTAGTGAAGACAAAGAGAACTCGATATTGGAACCTGATATCAACAATGGGGAATCCATCACATTTAACATAGATGATGGTGATGACTATTGGGATTTTTGTGGATATCTTATTAAGAATCCTATTTGTGCTATATCCAGCAAGGGGAGTGTCTGTTTAGAGATTTGTGGAAATCCAATCTACTATACTTCCATAGAGGGAAGCATGAATCTGGAGACCTTGGAAAATCCTAGTATGGAAAAGCAGCATTCAAAACTCTTATATGATCATTCAGAGTCATATCATGCAAAGCCGCACAAGAGTATCAGTAATGAAGACATGGAGAAGCAGTTTTGTGAAAAGACAGATGTGATGCAGTTATTAGAATATCAGTCTCAACTATCATCTTCACATATAGAGTTTCCTCATGACTTGGAGCTGCTTGGGGATTATACAGTGAATTATCATCCAGTAAGCCTTGATGATCAGTATGATGGTGTAGTCAATCTGCCTCATCATTCCAATTTGTACATCAACCCTATCCAGTCATGGATAGAAGCAGCCTGCGCAGGCACTTACCAGTTTGGGAGGAAGTTTGACGACATTATTCATGCCTATGATTTCCCATCCATCTCGCACATTCTGAATCATCACGCAGGTTTGCATTTTCTGAATAAAGTATCCTTACTTTGGATGGTAACCAAAGACAAGGAAATTTTTTTTTATGTCAATAAAATGCTTAGGTGGTTACATTGGATTTCTGATTACACTTAACCCTTTTTATATCATGCTTAGAGTAGGAAAATAAGCTCTTTGAAAGAGAGCATTTACTTTCTGCATTTCTATTTTTAGCTATAATAAAACTTTGCTTCTTTTAGTTAGTTACATCTATTTTGTTTAAGTAAATCAGCTTAATGGTTCATTTGGTTTTTCATAAAACTTGTGCTACTGAGGTTTTTCTTGTCAAGTTGAGATGTTTTTGTAAGGTATATAAACCAGAGATTCTGGTGTTCTCGTATCCTCTCCTTGCCTTAAAGACCAGATTGAGCACATGTCCCACAGTTGGAGCCAGAATGTTACCACCTAAGTTGTACTTAGTGGTTTTTATCAAGTGAGCCCGGTGAACCGGACATGGCTAACTTGTTCAGACTTCAAAAAGACCTTTGGAAGTACTTCTGGGAAGTGCTTGTTGTACTATATCACATGTTCATACCCCATGAGGGAATTGTAATAAATGTTCTAGCATGATAGTGTCTGTAAAAGACTCGGTCTCATAGACTTTATTTGTCAATCCGATAAGCCCAGCGTGTTTTTTCCCTTGGTTATTATTGGTTGTTGAACAAACGACTGATAATTTCTGAGTTTTTCACTCCATACCTCCAAAGTTGGGGTGGTCGGCTTGGAATTTAGGCCTATTGAGGTTATTAGAGTCTATATGTCAATGTATAAACATTCTAGACATCATTTTTGAGTCATATGAACATGTCTAAGTCCCCCTATGTGTTTTTCAATTTTTCAATTTTTCATTTTTTTCAGTGTTTTTTATTAAAATTTAATTTTTCCAAAACTTAGGCTATTTTTTAATAGTTTAATTGGAAAAATTGATTTTGCAATAAAAGTGGGCGAAATAATCAGTTACAGTCATGTAGGTGCTCATTTTCAAGCTAAGAGCACCATGTAAACCCATGGACCCACTCTTTCCTAGTTTTGAGTGATTTTCCATCACTCAAGTCAGAAAGCCCCAAAAATAAATTATTGATTATTTTAATTAATAAATTGATGAATAATGGAGCAAATCCAAAATCATAAATCAATGGATTCTCAGCCGATTTGATTGAAATCAGTCAGATCTGAAGCAGATTGACTGGATCTAACAAATCCTTGACTGAAGGAGGTGATCAAATCAGATCCAGAGTTGATCTTGAGCATCCTTTATGAGGAATTTCGCCCTCCTTCTCTCCTCAACACGTTTTTGGCTCAACTGGATGATTTTTGGTGGATTCTTCAGTCAACAGGTTGAGGTGTCAGTCAGATCAGCCCCCCAATTGACAGTTGCACTCAGTGAGACTCAGATCTGGCTCAGCTAGACATAGATCAGGCATTGATGGACTCTCCATCAGTTGATTTCACTTTATTCCATGAGTAATTGCGCCCCCCCTGGGCTAGATGGCCTGTAAATTGTATATATCCAGGCACAGCCTCCTCTTCCAAGCTAGTTAGAGCTGGCCTGAAGGGCTTGCCATTGTAACTATGTACTGATATTCATTTGTTGAAATAAAGAGAAGCTTTGGAGGCTCAATTGTGGAGTACCTTTCATGTGTGGATTGTCATTGTCTTGCTGCATTCGAGGTGAAATTGCTATTTTTCCAATTTTTTGCACTTAATTATTGTTTGCCTGAATGGTTTCTGAAATCATTAGGATAGATCATTGTAAGTAATCTTACTTACTTTCTATTTTCTGCATATGTTTGAATGAGTTAATACCTGTATGTTAAATAAGGTTATTTGCATACTGTATCATCCCTTTCTCATATGTATCTTCAGATCTGATAGTTCTGTTTGCAGGAGTTGTGTTGTAGCTTACAGGTTTTCCGCGGCTGGAAGATCTATGGATCAAGTTTGATTCCATTGATTTCCAGCAGAGATTGCTAATATCGTGCCCCTCGGTGCTTCTCTACCAAGTTCCCTCTGCAGATCTGCTTCAACAAACAAGCACCTTTCTTCCCCTTTCTCTCCTTTAAAAATTATTAAACTTTCCTCAAACTGGTTACTTTAAAGGTTTCTTATTACTCTGATCTATCTCATCAAGAAAAACACACATAGATCTAATTAGAAATATCCCTTCCAAATTCTATATCTTAGTTTCATTTTGCACATAAAGTTCAATTTCAAGAGATCTAGCTAAAAGTACCTTATTTTCGCAAGCAATTTAGTGAAAATTCATAGCTTGCTGTTAAGGTAATTTCATTTTCTATACAATAAATTCAATATTCTGCAATATCAGTGCTTTTTAATTGGCTGCACAAACAACAAGCCAAGATCCCAAGGAAATCTTGCTTTCCTTGGTTCCTTTTTCATCGGTTTAGCTAGTTTAATTTCATTATTTTTTCGAGATAAAGTAGGATGACCCAAAGGTACTCTTAAAGTGATTTTGGGAATTTTTTATTATAACATGATCGCTGTCCTTTAGCAGGTATGACAGAGAAGAAAGGAAGCTGCTGTCCAAAGTGGATTTTGGAGCGCTCAAGTCCCCCCAGGGGTCTCTCTTTTGTCACAAAATTCTTAAAATTTTTGTATAACTGTAAGATCTTGGTTTCAGCTTGTATAAGGACCAAGAAAGTTCTGATTTATCATTCCTTTGATATTGTAACTTTTGTAATAAAATCATTCGTTGAATAGGCTCTTTCGAGCCCATTCCCCATCGCCCCTGGGGGGATTTGCGTCGGTGCCCTTTTCGTCGCTTTCTGTTTATTTATTTTTTGCTAGCACTGATATAAGTTGCAGGATAGTATAATTTATTTATTTATTAATTCCATATTCCATATTGTACAATTTCAAAGTAATCATAATACTTACCCCAAGATTTCCCGATTGACCCGAAAGGGGAAAGAGATTCGTGGTAGGATTAATTAAGAAACCAGAATTATGTAGTTGTTTTATTTTTCATCATTTGTTTATCAGCAACTTTAAAATTAACCCCTCCTCGATTCCCCGATTGAGATCCACTTGGATCGAAAGAGGTTCTTGGAGGATTTTCTTTTAAACAAGAACACACAGCTTAAAACTTATTAAAATTTACAAGAATCCAATGTGTATGCTCTACACTTGGCTGCAGTTCATCCGATCAGTTAAGTTTTATCAAAATCACTTTGGTGACTAGTATAATTAGGACTCACCTTCCCCCATTGACAAACCATCAGGTGAAAATCCAACACCTCGATCAAACCTTTATGGTGGCAAAATACTCAAAGGAAGCGGGAACTTATGAAAAGTGACCTCGGGGCACCGATCTCTGTCACACCCTAACGGGTGCGTTACGAACAATAGCCCCAGAGACTCCAGTTCAGCCCACATATTCCTTGCGGGTAGTCGTGAAGGTTTTGTTTTGGACATACTCCAAGTACTCTCGGGTATATCTGGAGTCCCCCCTTAGCCTAATTTAATCAACTCATACTTCAATTTTAACTTAAAACATACCAAGATGCAATCGCAAAACATTCACTCCAAGCACATGCAAGCACATTGATCTTTTTTATTTGACTCCATTCTAAGGAACTGGTCATTTCTTGCTTTATATATATATATGGTGTATCAGCTTTGTGCTTTCATGTGTTTATCTTCGTATCTTGTCATCTTTAATTATCTGTAGTTAAAATATTCAAACTCCTATATAACTAATTCAGTTTAGAATCACCACACTAAGAAACCATCCTTAGTAACTTAATAGGGTCTACCCCCCTTGGCTTCGTTAGGAGTTGAGCCTAAACGGAGGAGTCAAGAACAAGGTGATAGCCTTGACTCGAGACTTGCCCCCAAGGACACACCGAGTGGCTTGAATATTTCTGCCATGTGACCCAGGTGTGTGAAAGGCGGCAACGGCTAAATGAACTGCCTCTAATGCTCAATGGCGAGAAGATTGTCTAATCATGAGAGAAAATGGGTTTTTATGAGAGAGAGTGAGTCCTATATGTGTTTAATTTTTCCTAGTGGCCTCACAAACCAACTTGGGGGTGTTATATGTATATGATATGTATGGTTGGGTAGAAAATTTCTCTTACACAACTAGTTGCTTGGATCTTCTTCTGTTAAAAGATACACATTCTTTGTTGTCTATGAATGTGCAATGGTTATAATTTCTTCTATTATGAATATGTTTGTTTATGCATGATGTGTGTGTATTTTTAATTCCATTGTGTTTTATATTCATGCCCTTACACATGCATTTATTAGTTATATTTCCTATTGGAGGCTTTAAATAGTTATAAATTTAAATAAGGGCTCCATGGGGTGAAATTTGAAAAAAATTGGAATTTGTAACTACTCGTTCCTATAGTTAAAATTATGGATGGGGATGCTATAGAGTGGTATGAGAGATATTTTTGCAACATTGGGATTGTATGGCCCTGAATCAATAGTTTTAGGCATAAATCAAAGCTTACATAGAAAGCATTTAATGAGCTTCCTTTGATAAATTCATGGTTTTGAATTGCTCAGATGGTGTTTTAATAGGTCCAAGGATTAAATATTTTGGTTATAAACATGAATGATGGATTTGCTTGAGGAAATTTGAGAAAACCTTTGCAATTGGTGAAAATACTCATTTCATTAAATTATAGAATCGTAGGCGCCAAATTGATGGGTTTGCAGTGATATATAAGAATTGAGGGATGGTCGATGATTGAGATTAAGGAAGCCTCATTAGATCTATATATATATGAACTGTCCATGCAAGTGTAAGTGACTATGCTTTAACATGATGGGTCACTTTGTGAGTGACTCATGTTTAGCCAAGTAATTTCCATGAGTAAATCATAACCATTTGCGCAATTTCAAGGTGGTTGAGACTTATCACAGGGATCTTGTCATGAATTGTAGAGATTAATTGTATAACTTGGATTGTGTTATCTTGACCATTCACACAAAATATCTATGATTGAGATTTAATATGGGAATGTTTCCACAAATGGATGATATTGATCATGCAAGTTGGATATGGTCATCTTGACTATTTGTGCAAAATATATATGATTGAGATTTAATATGGGGATGTTGTCAGAAATGGATGAGATCATATCGTGCATGTCACACTACAAAATTTGGACCAATTTTTCAATGGAAAACCATCGATTTTCACACCATTTCTTAGTACAACTATAAAATCTATGATACTAAAACATTTGATTGAGAAATCATTGTTTATCTGAGAGATTTACTTTTCATCTGAATACCAACAAAAACAATGGCACGTTTCAACCCGAAGGTCTATGTGTCAAATTATGAAATCATCGGTCCACCTTAGACATATGCATGTCGATTGACCTGAAAAAGTTTATCGTTTGATCCAACAAGTTTGTTGATTGAATGAGAAACTTATGTCAGTTGTTAGACACATGTCCATGAGTGGACATACACTCAACTTTGTACCACAAAACATTTCCATCAGCGAACCAAGATACACATGTCAGTTCATTGTGTTGGAATATTGAACAATACTGAGAAGGGGGTGGGTGAATCAGTATTGATAACTTTTAACAATTTAAACCACTTTTAATTTATTCATTAACACACATTATCAACAAGAAAACACATAACAAAAATTTATCGTGGAATCCCAATTGGGTAAACTGCCAATACTTCTTATTACTGCAAAATTGTATTTACAAATAGGTTCTTCCTGCTCCTACAGACATGGATGGTACTACACCCTATTTACCAGCAACTCCTAGAAGGAGGCCGCGACCCCCTGATTTTATCAATTGGTACTGAAAGGATGCTACTACACCCTATTTACCAGCAACTACTGGAAGGAGGCTACAACCCCCTTGCAGGATTGTATCCTGCCCTTGCACCACCCTGACACCCTAATATGTTTTTTTCAATCTTCCCTATCTATTTTTCCTTCAATCTCTGTCACAAATTACTTCTATGGTCATTGGTCTCTGCCTCTTCTAGATACTACTATGATCTAGAATGCAAAGATGGTTTCTCTCACTCATCATTATGTTTATAAATACCCTCTAACACATTTTCTGTGAATGCATCTCTTCACCGTTGCCACCTTTTCATTCTTAGATGGTGCTTCTTCATGAAAAATCAATTCTTCCTTTTAGAAATTCTTTAAATATATTTAGGTTTATTAGTCATACCTTTCCATAATAAAATCTTACCAGAATTTTCTCTCCATAATGATAATTCTTCATGAGAATTTCTTCCGAATTTTCCTTTTTCTGCAATATATTTCCACAATAGATCCTTTCTGCAACCATCCTGAGTAGTTGTTCCATTGCGGATTCTTTTTAGTTCATCGATCTAACACACATATTTCCCTTTGTAATCATCTTAAGTTCCACAATTTCCTTAGCTTTCCGCAATTGTATTTTCACAACAACCTTTCTGCACCGTTGGTTTCTAGCAGACTCTTCCCTGACCATTGATCTGAGATATGATGCAGATTGCGGGTTGTGGACACACTTTCTGGAATTTTTATCAAAAGTTCCTTCCACAATTTCCTTTCTGCAACTACCTTTCCACAAGATACTTTTTGCACCGTTAAATTCTTGTGGACTCTTCCCTCACCGTTTATATTTAGATCAATGTGAATTGCGGATTGCGGGTTTTCCATATTTCTTGAAAGTGATTTTGCAATTTGCTTTCTACAAGTTTTATTCTACTGCATCAATCTCATGCGGACTCTCTTCTGATTGTCAATCTTATATCAGATGTGGATTGCGGGTTTTTCAAATTCCTCAAAAGTGATTCCACAATTTTCTTTCTGTAAGATTTCTTCCATGCTGACGATCTCATGCAGAATATTTCCTGAACGTCGATCTTAGATTAGATGCGGATTGTAGATAGCGGGTTTTCCAAATTTCACAAAAATGTTTCCGCAATTTCCTTTCCACAATATTCCTCCACACCGTCGATCTCTTGTGGAGTCTTTCCTGATTGTTGATCTTGCAGATTGCGGATTGCGGATTTCGAAATGTAGAACCTCACTTTCCCATTTTGCACCCCCGCAATCATTCTTTCACAACTTTGTTTTTTCATTTATTCTGAACCATTGATTTTCTTGCGGGTTCACTCTTGACTATAAATCTATGATCAAATGCAGATTTGTGGATATTCAATTTTCTTTGTGCAGAAAGCATTCACCACTACTAATATTCTCAAAATCGGCCTCTGCAATTTCTCTCGACTGATCAGGACCGTCCAATTTTTTACTTCACTCTAGCATTCAGGAATGTTATTTTCCACGCATATTTATTTTGCGGGTCTTATTATAGACCATTGATCTCTGTCTCTTGAATGATATGGTCCGTCCAAAATTTCTTTGGCGCTTACACTTCTTGATTTGTGGATCCCTCCAAATCTTCTTAGTGCTACGGACTGTTATCTTCCACTACTCTCTTTATGAATGTTTCCTCTGTCATCGACCCTGTCACTAATTTTTTGTTTGACTTTGTAATTCATATATTTCACTAAGTTCACCCTGTCATCATGTTTTACTGGTTATTCCTTTGTCATTGTTGAACTCCTTTGACATCAATTAACGATCCACATAATGGATCCTTTATCTTATACTGAGTTCATCCTGCTATTATGTCTATTAGTTGTCTCTTTGTCATTCCTGAACTCCTTTGACATCAATGACAACTATATTCTCTACAATATCCCCCTTTGGCATTGATGGCAACATTTCCTTTTGGCCAATATTTTCTCCCCCTTTGACAACAATGACAAAGGTTTCCTTATGACAGCTCCCCCTGTCAACATATCTCCCCTTGATATTATGCTTCTTCTCCTACAACTATTGTAAGGATATTACTCCCAACTTTTGTCTAAGATGCCCAAAGGCTTCCTTTGGTAGTGGCTTAGTGAAGATATCAACAATCTATTCTTTTGTGTCATCATACTCTAGTTTGCCAATCTTCTGGGATACTTGTTCTCTTAGGAAGTGATACCTATAGGATTTTTTGACATATTTAGGGAAATGGTGTTATCTCAATTTATTACTATTGGGTGCTCATACTTCACAAGTAAGTATGCTAGTGTCTTCTTCATCCAAATGACTTGAGTGCAACATGATGCAACAACAACATATTCGGCTTCTTCCCTGGAAAGCAAAATGGAGGATTGTTTCTTGCTTGACCAAGATACCAAATAATTTCCCAAGAAGAATGTTGCTCAATTGGTTATTTTTCGATCATCAACACTTCCTTCCCAATATGCATTAGTAAATTCTTTCAAGTTGAAGTCTTGAATTTTTTGGTACCATAACCCATACTCCAAACTACCTTTCAAATATTTGAAGATTCTTTTTACTATTGTTACATGTGTCTCTTTGGGGCTTGAATGAAACCTAGAAACCAAATTTGCATCTTGCATCACATCTGGTCTTGTAGTTGTCACATATAGCAGGCTACATATCATGGATCTATACATGGTATGTCCCACTTCCAGAGACTCATTGTCCTTACTTAATTTACAACCTGTGATCATAGGAGTACTAACAGGTTTGGATTCTTCCATCTTAAATCTTTTAAGCATGTCTTTGATGTACTTAGTTTGAGAGATAAATATTCCTTTGTCTATTTGCTAAACTTGTAATCCCAAAAATAATGTTAGTTAACCCAACATCGACATTTCAAATTCCCTTTTCATTTCAGAAGCAAATTTTACACTTAGTATTTGTAAATTGATTCCAAATATGATTTCATCTACATAAAAAACAACAGTTAGCATATTTTCATCTTCGGTTTTTAAGTAGATATTACTTTCAGTGGACCCTCTCTTAAATCCTTGTTTCTTTAAGTAGTTGTCCAATCTTGAAAACCATGCCCTTGGAGCTTGTTTGAGGCCATAGATTTCCCTTTTCAATTTACAAACATAGTCACTTTTTTCTGATAAGAGAAAACCTTCAGGTTGTTTAATATAAATATCTTCTTCTAGTTTTCCATTCAAAAATGTAGACTTGACAACCATTTGATATACTTTGAAAATTTTATGGCATGAAAGTGATAAAAACATTCTGATTGCTTCAAGTCTTTCTACAGGGGAATAAGTTTCTTCAAAATCAAACCCTTCCACTTGAGCATACCCTTTACATACTAATCTTTCCTTGTTCCTTATCACTTGACAATCTTGATTGAGTTTGTTCTTGAAAACCCATTTGGTCCCTATAATATTTGTCTTTGGGTCTTGGGACAAGTTCCCAGGTTTCGTTCTTCTCAATCTGATCCAATTCTTCATTCATGGATTTGATCCATTCATCCTTCTTGCTGGCTTCTGTAAAATTCTTAGGTTCCACTACTGAGAGTAGGGATTTCTCATTAAATCGTAGTTGTCTCCTTGTACAGACTCAAACATCTTTGTCACCGATGATCTGTGTCAGAGGATGATCCTTTTGTACTCTTCTAGATGGAGTTTTTGTATGAGATCTTGGAGAATCTTCTTCAACTTATTATGTATATTCCTCTAATTCTTCTTCTTCATCATCATGAATACTTTCATATTTTTGCAGTTCTTCCTTTTCTTCATCATTTTTACTTACATCACCATCATGACTTCTTATTCTTCTTGGTTTTATGTCATCTATTCTTACATCTGCACTTTCTATGATCTTGTGTAACCTTTTATTGTAACATCTATACGCCTTCTTGGTGGATGAATATCCTAAAAATATTCCTTCATCAATCCTAGAATCAAACTTGCCAAGATCATCCTTGTTTCTTCTAATGTAGAAATTGTTGCCAAATACTCTAAAATACTTGATTGAGGTTGGTCTTCCATACCATAGTTCATAAGGAGTCTTGTCCTTATTCAAAAATGCATTTGACAACTTTTCTTCATTAAGCATTGTTCTGGTATCTTCTTGTACTGTTCTATTCTTCCTTTCAACAACACCATTCTGCTGAGGAGTCTTTGTAGCTAAAAATTGTCTTTTGATCCCATGTATCTCACAAAACTCATTGAACTCATTTGAGGTAAACTATCCCCCATTCTTTGATCTAAGACATTTGATTTTCTGATTTGTCTCATTTTCAACCATTGCTTTGAATATTTTGAACCTTTTGAAAGCTTCTATTTTTTCTTTGAGAAATGTTACCCAAGTCATCCTTGTGTAGTCATCAATGAGCAGCATAAAATAGTATTCTCCTTGCAGACTTTTAGTCCTTGTTGGTCCACAAAGATCATTGTCAACTATTTCCAGAGGATGTGAGGTCATATGTTCTTTTGTTTTGAAACTGGCTTTGCTTCCCACATTGACAATGTCTACAAACTGAGTTGGAGGTTTTACAATTTTAGGAAAGTCTCTCACAGCTTATTTATTACTTACCTTGACAATATTATCAAAGTTTAAGTGTTCCATCCTTCTGTTTCATAACCAACTTTCATCAACCATACTCAAGTGTCATTCTTGGATTTTCTAGGATGTATACATTGTTTGAATTTCTTACAACAATGCCAACAATTCTTCCTGAGTCCTTTTTTTTATTTCACATTTATCAGAGTAAAAAATACAGATGTTCCCTTGGTCGCATGTTTGACTTAGACTGAGGATATTAGGCTTGAGGTTTTCTACTAGTAATACATTTTCTGCTTTGATCTTTCTATTGACAGCTATTGTACCTTTGCCAATTATCTTGGAAGACATATTGTCTACAAATGTGATTTTACCCTTATTACCTTTTAGTTTTATGAACCTGTTTGGGTCACCTGTCATGTGTTTTGAACGCCCACTGTCTAAGTGCCATAGATTTTGTTTCTGTTTTGCACATAGGGAAATCATGGATCTTTCCTTTTCTTCCATTTCCCTCCAATACTTCTTATGTTTTGTGTCTTGAAAATTATTTGCAACAATATTCCTTGTTGGAGTCATCAATTTACAATATCTTTCCATATGTCCATGGTTTCTACATTTGTAACACTCTAGATCATATCTTTGAATAAGTGTAAAATGGTTATGATTCCTTTCTTTTTGTTTGTCACTAGGTGAATTCTTCTTGTATTCATGAAACTTTCCATATACTCTACAATTTATGGCTTTATGACCAAAGTTATTACAAGAGTAACAATGAGAAAGGAATATTTTCTCATATCTGTTCATCATTGGTTTCTTAGGCATCACATTAATCATGTTTTTGTCATGAGAGTTTGGAATAGATTTCTTGCTTTCTTCCTTCTTAACTGGATTCTTTGGTGTAGCAGCATAGATTTTCTTATTTCCACCCTGGTTTGTGAATGAATAATAATTTGGCCTATATCGTAGTCCATATTTATCATTAGAAGGTCTTTGGATATTTAGGATATCGTCTAAGATATTTGAGTCGCCCTCAAATTTTGATTTCATACCTTTTTCATCAAGCTTTTTCTTAAACTGCATGATCTCTTCTCCAAGATTTTCAAATTCTTGTATTCTTCTTTTGAGCTCCAAATTTAGGTCCTCTTCAATCCTTTTTGCATCTAGAAGTTGATTTTCCAACTCTCTAATCACATGGTTTGACTTTTTGTTCTTTCTCCTGCATTTTTCAAGTTCTTCAAGAGCACTAATGAGTTCATCTTTTAACTCTACTTCACATTCCTCATCTGATTCACCATTTTGATCTTGAGTATCTAGTCCCATGAATAGAATTTATGTTTCTTCATATCCACTTGTATCTTCATCTTCACTATCTTCCATAGTGTAAATACTTTTGTTTTTCTCATAGTACTTCTTTTTTTTTCCCATTTTACCCAAGTTTGAACTTCATTGAGTCTTCTTTCTCATCATTATCATCTTGTTTAGGGTAAGGACATTTCGAAGCAAAGTGTCCAATTCTTTCACATCTAAAACACTTTATGGGTAGATTTCCTTTGTATTTTCCAGTACTTCTCTCAAGTTTTTTAATAAAGAGGGATTCTTCATCATCTGAAATATCTGAATGGTTTTTTGATGTGGATTCAGACTTCTTTGATTCATTTATGGCTTTAAATATTGCCTCTTTTCTTGAAGAATCATTCTATCCCGTTCTCATCTCATATGCAGTGAAGATCCCATGTAGTTCATCTACTGTTAAGGCATCAAATTCATCTCATTCTTCTAGAGTGGAAACCTTTGAGTCATACTAGATCGGCAATGTTATTAGTACCTTGTCGACTACTTCTCTTTCTTTTAATTCTCCTCCAGGGCCTCTAATAGCGTTTACAACTGCATCTACTCTTAGAAGGTATTCTCCAATATTTTCTTCTTCTTTCATTTTTAGGATTTCAAACTGTCCTTTATATGTCTGAAGCTTGGATTCTTTGACTTTGGATGCTCCTTCATAGACAATATTTAACTTATCCCAAGCTTGTTTGGCAGGCTTGCCTCACATGACTTTTACAAACATTGGTTTTGTCAATCCACTCAAGATGGAATTTAGGGATTTTGCATTACCCTCATATTGGTCTAGTTCCAATCTATATTTAGGTAGGTTGTATTCTATTTTATACTCCTTTTCAGTTGCTTCCCAAACCTTCCATCCAAGAGACATCAGATGGCACTTCATTCCCACACTTCGGTATGCATAATTTTCTCCTGTGGATAATGGTGTTTTGTTGGTGGCTAACCCTTATTGTTAATCCATAGTGGTTTTTAAGTAGGATCATCCTTCCAGTGGTTAAACTGTGGTGAAGGAACCTGCTCTGATACCAATCGTTGGAATATTAAAAAATACTGAGAAGGCGGGGGGGGGGGGGGGGTGAATAAGTATTGATAACTTTTAACAATTTAAAACACTTTTAATTTGTTCATTAACATACATGATCAACAAGAACACACATAACAAAAATTTATCATGGAATCCCAATTTGGGTAAACCATCAATACTTCCTATTACTGCAAAATTGTATTTACAAATAGTTTCTTCCTGCTCCTACAGAAAAGGATGGTACTACACCCTATATACCAGCAACTACTGGAAGGAGGCTACGACCCTTATATTTTATTAGCTTCTACTAAAAGGATGCTACTACACCCTATTTACCAGAAAGTACTGGAAGGAGGCTACAACCCCCTTGCAAGCTTGTAGCCTTCCCTTAAACCACCCTTCCACCCTAATATTTTTTTGTCAATCTTCCATATCTGTCACAAACTACTTCTACATGTCATTGGTCTCTGCCTCTTCTAGCTACTACTATGATCTATACTGTAGAGATGATTTCTCTCACTCATCATTCTGTCTATAAATACCCTCTAACATGTTTTATGTGAATGTATCTCTTCACCATTGCGCCTTTTCAATCTTAGATCGTGCCTCTTCATGAAAACTCAGTTATTCATTTTAACAGTTCTTTAACTCTATTTAGGTTTATCAATCATACCTTTCTGTAAAAAAATCTTACCAGAATTTCCTCTCCACAATGATAATTCTTCACCAAAAATTCTTCTGAATTTGTCTTTTTCTACAATGATATTTCCACAATAAATCCTTTCTAAAACCATCCTGAGTTGTTGATCCATTGCGGTATTTTTTCTGTTCATTGATCTAACACACAAATTTCCCTCTGTAATCATCTTTCTGCAATTTCCTTAGCTTTTCGTAATTTTCTTTCCGCAACAACCTTTACACACCGTTGATTTCTAACGGACTCTTCCTTGGTTGTTGATATGAGATTCATTGTGTATTGCGGATGCGCGTTCTGACTTTTTCTCAAAAGGTCCTTCTGCAATTTCCTTTCCGTAACTACCTTTCTACACTGTTTATTTCTTGCAGACTCTTCCCTGGCCGTTGATCTTTATATTAGATGTGGATTGCATATTACAAGTTTTCTAAATTTCTTGAAAGTGCTTCCGCAATTCGCTTTCCGCAAGTTTTCTTTCGCTCAATGGATCTCATGCAGACTCTCTCCTAATCATCGATCTTATATCAGATGTGGATTGAGGGTTTTCCAAATTCCTTAAAAGTGATTCCATAATTTGCTTTCTGCAATATTTCTTATGCATCGTCAATCTCATGTAGACTCTTTCGTTATCATCGATCTTAGATCAGATGCAGATTGCGGATTGTGGGTTTTACAAATTTCATAAAAATTCTTCCGCAATTTCCTTTTTGCAATATTTCTTCTACACACGGTTGATCTCTTGCAGAGTCTTTCTTGACCGTTGATCTTGCGTATTATAAAATGCGAAACCACACTTTCCCATTTTGGACCTCCGCAATTCTATTTTGCAAATTTGTTTCCGCATTTCTTCTGAACCGTGGATTTCCTTGCGGGTTCACTCCTGACCATTGATCTACGATCAAATGCAAGTTTGTGGATCTTCACTTTTCTTTGTGCGGAAATCATTCACCACCATCAATCTTCTCAAAATCGGCCTCCGCAATTTCTCTCGACTGATATGGACTGTCTAATTTTTTACTTCACTCTAGTGTTTAGGAATGTTATTTTCCATGCATATTTATCCTGTGTATCTTATTATAGATGATTGATCTTTGTCTCTCGAATGATTTGGGCTGTCCAAAATTCCTTTGGCACTTCCACTGCTTGATTTGCAGATCTGTCCAAATATTCTTGGCACTTCGGACTGATATCTTCCACTACTCTCTTTATGGATCTTTCCCCTATCATCGACCCTTTCACTAATATTCTATTTGACTTTGTAATTCCTGTCTTTCACTAAGTTCACCCTGTCATCATGTTTTACTGGTTATTCCTTTTTCATTATTGAACTCCTTTGACATCAATTGATGATCCACGTAATGGATCCTTTTTCTTTTACTGATTTCATCCTGCTATTATGTCCATTGGTTATCTCTTTGTCATTCCTTAAATCGTTTGACATCAATGACAACTATATTCTTGACACACTAAGACAACGTGTTAGTTGATCGACGCATAATTTTTCACTTTTTAATTGGCGTCGATTAACCATCATTCAATTTTCAATTACTCGACCCTATTCCGTGGGAGGACCGAAAATAAATTTTGGCAAACTAGATATGCATCATTAGTAGACCAACATTAATCCTTGTTTTAACCGCTCAAATTATTGGATTCATTTTAATGTGTCATCAGCACATGACCACATTTCTCTCCTTGGATCGACACATTTATGTCATTGGAATGGAGAGCACCATTTTTACACTCTTATATATTTGTCTCGGTAGATAGACACCATGTAGTTCATCAACTAACAAAACTCTGTTGTTAGACCATCATTAAGTTTGGTATACCAATTTTTATGTGATCATCTACTGACGGATCAGAATAAGATATCTAACAGAAAATTGTCAAACACATGGCCAAAAGTCAAAATTTGTATCAGATGTTTGACTTTATATGGTAAACTGACGGAAAAAATCCACTACCCCAATATTTGAGAACACTTATTCCACCCATCATGTTTAAGTTGATGTTTTGTGCATTTACATGATGTATGTTAGAAAGGCCATGTAAGAAAGAAATACCGTAGGTGACTGGTATTTCATTGAAAATTTCACCTACATAATAAAATTTGGGGATATAAACAACCCACTTCTCCTCCCAAATTTTATTCCATACAAGTTGGTGTTGCAACAGATTACATATCATAATTTCAGCAATGGAGTAGGAGTAGTACTCTTAGCAACCAATAAGGGATTGTGGATTCATATGCCAATTCTTGTAGGTCCATACAACATATTGAAGATTAAGGAATTCAAGGAAGGAGTAGAGGCTCTTGAAGTCTTCCATTTTGGAGAAGAAAGTTTCAAGAGACATAATCTTCAAAATTTAGTCTATTAGCATTGTTGGGCCAACAAGTTTAGATGACCAAATTAGAATGAGACCTAGAAAGAAGATGAGTATTACAAGAGATGTTCCTCACTAGATGAAGTAGCATTGAAAATGAGTAGAAAAGGTAGATGTTATGCTAACATGAAGTGTGAAAAATTGGAGAAGGAACAAAAAACAATAATAATCGTAAGGATTTAGGAATAATTGTAGGCCTTATAGAAAAGAAGGGTTGAAGCACAATCTCAATCTGCTAAGAAAAAACATGAAGCTAATGGTAAGGCCTAGGAAGAAGCTTTAAAAGTTATAACTCTGTTGTAAGACTGTGCGTTTATTTAGTGAGATATAAATATCACTATTGGTAAAAAAGGATTCAATTTGTATAATGAGGTTGGATTTCATTTGTTCCGTACAAGCCATCCAAAAACATAAATTTCCAAAATATCTCTTACAGACTAGTCTTAGGCAAATTTTATTGAATTTGGTTAATACTAAAAACCTCACCATGCCGCTTCTATAAGGTTTGGCTCAATTAATTGAGCTTATATCTATTTGGTTCAATGTAATATTGGGAGGGAAACTCCTAGAGCACTTAAAGAAGTGGATGGAACCAGAAAAGCTTGTCCAGAGTCAGAAATCCTGGAAAGCCGATGCGGAATCAAAAATTCTTGTAGGTAAGTTAGTGTATTAAAATTATTCTTTTATCTATATATCACCATAGGGATTCCTAGTTCAAGGTCTTCTCTCCATAGATCACCAAGAAAAGAGGCCTAGGATAACTCACATCAATAGCGTGCATATTTTGGTGGAAGCATAATCAAATTTTAAAAAGTTTCATTTTTTACCCTGTCACTAGTGCCAGGAGAAGCTAGGGTATCAAGCTTTGGAGGCTTCCCACCCCATTCTTCAGAAAAGGACCTTGCTGAGCAACTCGCCTCAAGGAGGCACATCTTTCTCTCCAAATAGAATTCCCAAACTCCAAGTTTGGAAAATTAGGGTTTATCTAGCAAACCATAGGTTGTACAGCTCTGAAAATAGGTTGGACATGACCTCAAACAAGTAATATCTAAGTCTTTTTTGTTTCCATTTTAGGTTCTCATTTGAAAAGATGACTCACCATACTCATCTTGAGGAAAATATTGAAGGGGTTGATAACTTCCGAGCATGGAAGTACAAAATCTCCCTGATATTTGAAGATAATGTTTTGGATTAATACATCAATGGAAAAGTTCTATAACTAGAGGGAGATAAGGATAAGGCCACTCATAAGAAGAACTTGGTTGAGGCCAAGAGGATCATTGCAGATTCTATTAAGAATCGCCTCATCCCCCATGTGTCATCGTTCAAGAAACTGAAGGAAGTATATGATTCTTTGGAAATTATGTTCGAAGGAAGGAACATCAATCGGAAGATAAAATTGAGGACCCAACTGAACAATGTGAAGATACAAAACTCAGATACTATACAATTCTACTTCACAAGTGTTGCTCAAATAAAGGAACAACCTGAAGCAATTGAAGAAAATGTAGAAGAAGGATAGATTGGGATGACTACCTTGAATGGCCTCCCAAGATATGATGGGATTCATTCATTTAAGGAATCTGTGCAAGAAGGAAGCTAATCTATTTCATTTGACTCTGAGAAGAATGCACATAAGAAGAAGCTCCACTCATAACAAGAGAAGAGAAGTTGGGATCAAATGAAGATCAAGCTCTCACTATTCACAATAGGAATAACTATAAGAAGAAGGAGAATCACAACAAGAAGAGAGATAAGAAAAAAAAGATGTTTAGAAGACATCCTTCCAATGCTTGATGCTATACTTGTGATGAAAAATGACATTTTGCAAGAGATTGTCCCAAGAACAAGGACTCCTACAACTATAAGAATAGACATCAGGCTCATACTGCCGAAGACGATGAACCAACAAACAAAAGATTCAGAAGAGAGAAGGATGATTCATATGAAGAGTATGTGTTGATCTCATCACTTATGGGAATTGTCTCACATGGAAGCAATGATTGGCTTGTGCATAGTGGGGAATCTAAACACGTGACGGGACACAAAGAATCATTCATCAACATGTATGAGCATGAGTCACCTCACAAGGTGAAACTTGGGGATGATTATCAATACCCCATAAAAGGGAGTGGAGAATATTCAAACAAGCTAGAATCCAGAAAATCCTTAAAGAAGAAAGATTTGCTTTATGTTCCAGGATTAGAGAAGAATCTCCTCTTCGTCTCTACACTAGATTCAAAGAGAATGAGAGTTGCATTTGTTGATGGACAAGTTCTAATGTGGCATAAAGGAAATACAGTATATTATGCAATAGTGATTGGAGAACTAGACATAGGCTTTTACAAACTAAAAGGACAACCTGAACAAGAATTGGTTCATGATTCAATAGAACCTAGTGAACTATGGCATTAAAGGATTGCACATGTGCATTACAGAGCACTACCAATTGCAAGCAAAGCAATCTCAGGGGTTCCAGAAATCTAGGAAAATCATGAAGGCATTTGCAAAGGATGTGCATAGGGAAATAATGAAAAGAAGCCATTTACCAGCAGTGAAAGTAAATCTAAAGGAATATTAAAGATAGTACACTCAGATGTATGTGGGCCCATGTATTCAATATCACTAAGTGGGTATGTGTACTATGTTTCCTTTATAGATGATTTCTCACATAATACTTGTATATATTTATTGAAATGGAAGAATGAAGTATTCAGTAAGTTCAAGGAATACAAAGCCTTGGTCAAGAACCACACTAAAAGGAATATAAAGACTTTGTGGTCAGATAATGGCAAAGAGATCACCTCAAAACAATTCAAGGAACTCTACAGATAGTTTGGGATTAAGGGGGAGTTGAGCACTCCATACAATCCTTAGCAAAATGGCGTTGTGGAATAGAAGAACTAAACCATAATGGAATCAGTGAAGGAAATGCTACATGACCAGGATCTTCCATTGCACCTTTGGGCGGAAGCAACACTCACTATTACATAATGAGAGATAAGGGACAAAAAAAATACCACTTTTGATTTGGTGATTTGGTGATCATTGATTGGATTTCAAAGGATGTGCACATAGAAGAATTCTCAAAATCTATAATAATGCCATTTATAAAAACAAAGGTTCTTGCTTTCCAATCTTGGAACCATAAAAGAAAAGTTTCATCAAATCAAAAAAATTTCATTGTATATAATAATAGATACCAAATCAAAGAATTCCATTCCCCACACATAGTAGTCATATTGATGTGGAACCAATTCCTCAATAAGGAAAAATTAAGTAAGAAAATTATGAATACCTGGGATGCATTAATGCAATCTGTTTGATGTTCACAAATATTTCCAAATGCGGAGATTGCATTGTATTTTCCATTCTATAGTCAAGAAGAAGAGCTGATGGATGAATAATTACATCATTCAAATTTGATAGAGCTTCTATTGTCATTGAACCAAATGAATCAGTAACACACTCAAGTTGGAAAATTGGAAATACTTAACACGGTACTTATAACATGTTACATAGCTCTACCTCGAACTAGGGGTTTTATTTTTGATACTCCATGTTCATCACACACTCCAATTACATAAAATTCTGACTGTAGAGAAACATAATTAATAAAAAATGCATAAGGATAAGAAAACCGATAGATTCCACCTAAAATTCAAAATTCACAACTAAGATGATTGCATTACCCGCCGGACATCAACATCTTCATCTGTGTAAGCTTCAAGAAGAAATGGAAAAAATGTGTCATAATACCTATCCCAAAAACAATATTAAATCAAAGATTTTTCTACATAAGAAGAAAAATAACTAATCCATATGCTAACATATACCAAGTTTGGATAAATTACTTTGTAGTAGCCACACTGCAATGTTCTACAACATCATAAAAAATCTAGATTGCCACACGTCTCTCTTCTTCAGTTTGGTATTTTCCATGCAAAATATGTAGAAGGAACAAATAACAAGCCTTCAGAATACACCCCACAATTTGGTAGTAGTAGATGCCAATGTACCAATAGTGTTGTTTGATTTATAACTTATTACATATAAAACAACTAGATGTAGCCTGATGCATCTCTTTATCATAACAGGAATAAAAAAGCATTTATTTCATTATCACATGTGTATTGTTACCAACATCGGAGTGATGAAGGAAACAAGTTCATCAAAACAGGGTAAAAATGATGATTTAAACAATTTTAAGAGTGTTCCAAGGCATTCTCCAATTTGGGTAATCACCTGAATGCATTCATCTAGTGAAGTTAACATATTTGTAAGGACCTCTATTTGTGGTTCCTAGTAAGCCAGATAAACTATTTTAGCTCCAATCGAGTGAAAATAGATGTTATTTAGAGGCAAATAACTCATATTTCTTTAAGTTATTAACTACATAAATAATGAAAAGTTAAAAATTTAAAATGAGAGCTTGCCTTCTTACCTTCGGTAATGCTTCAACAAGGGATAAAATAATATAGTCTGAGAGCTTCTTAACATATGACTCCTTACATCCTTGGGCTTGTCCTTTACCCATGGCCAATTTTCCAGCTTGGAGCAGTTATGGCATCCCTATTTAAACAACAACTAGTGATAAAGTTTCTTGCATAGAGAGATGGATCCCAAAAACCTAATTACAAATAGGCATCATTGCAATTGCAAATTTTGATATTTAAACTTAGCAGTAGATATCTGATAAGAAAAAGGACATAAACCATGACAAACCATCTCAAATAGACATAAACCATGACAAACGATGACAAAAAAATACTCGAAACAAAATAGTATCGTTGTAACTAGACAAGGTAAGTTTAAAGCATAATTTGCATCTCTTTCAACTTTAACACTCCCTAAGGTCCATGTGTTAAAGCTGAAAAGCATATAAAGACAATAAATAACAACAATAAACAAGTTATACAACTTGACGAGAACCCGACATTGTTCTCGTTTTTTGGAGGGTCAATTTTAGTAGTTGTTTTTACCTCCGTTTCGAAAAGTATGTATACTGGTAGCACCATTTTTCATTTTGAGCCCTTTTTTGCGATTTTGGAAATTCTTAGTCATAAAAAAGTATAAATTTTATTTACAAATGCATTTTCTGAAATTTTACAAAAAATAATACATTTAGTAACTAGTTATAATGAAAAATATATACATTTTTGAATTTTTTCCACATTTAGAAGCTAGATAGGACAAAGAATATATACTGGAAGTCTTTCCTTAAAATTTTCTTTTAAACAAATATTTTTTTAGGCTAATTTGTAAAAAAGATGAGAAAATAAAGGCAATTCAAACCATGTTTAAGGTATTTTTAGCTATTTTTAACGTATTTTGAGTTATTTTATGTATAAAAATGATAATATTTAACATTATTTTCCATAAAGTGATGTTTGTCATAAAATAAACAAAAATTATACCATACATTTGTAATTAACATATTAAAAACATAATATTTAATCTCAAAATAAAATATTACAGTCAAAACATTACTAAAAATATGTTATCAAAAAATTATGAAATTTGACATTTTTCTCAACAACATAAAACTAATAAAGAATATCAAAAACTTATTTTTAATAATCAATATACTTACATTTTGTTTTTTTAATTTATAGTAAGTTGAGAAAACCACGTGAAAACATTTAAACATCATGGAAATAATAAAGAAAATATATAATAATAATAATAAAAACATAAGTTAAAAAAACATATGAAAAAATATATAACTTTTAAACAAAACCATGTCAAAAATATATATAAGTTTTAAAGAAATACATTTTAAAAAAATAATAAAGAAAGTTTAAATAGTATAAAAAGGTGGCACTCCCTCTTAAGAACTTCCTTACTCTTTATATATATTGCTTATACAAAAGTCACAAAACCTTTCAAAATTTTGTTTTTATTTTTTTCTTTTGTTTTTAAAATATTTTTTATACTAACATATTATTTGTGTTTTTAGTATTGTTTCATATTTTATGCTGTTTTATAGTTTAAGTTTTATATTTTATAATTTATATTGTTTTACATTATATATGTATTTTTAAATTATTACAAAAGTATCTTATCAAAAAATTGTGAAATTTGACATTTTCCTCAATAACATAAAACTAATCAAAAATATCAAAAACCTTTTTTTAACAATTGATATGCTTACATTTTGTTTTTTAATTTAGAATAAGTGGAAAAAACCATGTGAAAACATTTAAACATCTTAAAAGGGAATAAAGCAAATATATAATAATAATAAAATCATAAGTTAAAAAAAAAACATATGAAAATATATATCTAAGTTTTAAACAAATACATATGAACAAAATAATAAAGAAAGTTTAAATAGTATAAAGGGGTGACGCTATTATGAGAATATCCCCCCTTAAGAACTTACTCACCCCTTGTAACAAACCCAAGTTCCAACTTACCATTTACATGTGTGTGTGTGTGTGTGTGTGTGTATACATTTTTTTTAAGCATCTTCCATGTCCTTAATACCAAGGATTATCATTTATAACTAATATAGTACATCTATACATTCATATGCATTGTAGGAATAGTAGACTAAAATAATCATATACCCTAGAAAGACTAATGATATAATGCTCATCATAACCCACTTCATTTACTCCCTACCTTAAGTAATATCTTAAGTATTACTAATAATTTAGTACAAAACAATATCTTAAAAGCTATTGAATCTTTATCATTAGATTGAAATTTTAAACAAGAGATCTTTAACTTTCCAAATGTATTCCCACATAAAACATACTTAACCAAATGCTTGTTATGTAAATATAATTCATGAACCAAAATACCATCACATATCCACAATAAACAACAATCATTAATGATAACCTTATGTCTCTAGTGTACCAATTCTTATAATATATGCATAAACATCATGTTCAAAACTCATTCAGGATTTTGAAAGGTTTAACTTAAACTATTTTGTAGAAATTAAACATATAAGATCTAAACACAAGAGAGACACAAATATACGTGGCTCACCCCTAACTAGGGGTTATGTCCCCCAAAATTATTAATAATTTTATTATTTTAGCCAACAAAGTTAGTTACATGTTTGCAACGCAACTACTGCAATTCCCTATTTATCCTTATTGCAAGGCCTACCTTTAAAAGATGATAACATCATCTAGAACAATTCAAATACTTTCTCATGTGATTATGATAAAAGATTACAAATACAACTTATTAGATTTCCATTACATTTTAACACACCAAGTATGTTTATCCAATAAGATATGTTACAAATCTGCAACCCCTGGAATTCTTTTTCCTTTTCCTCAAATTATAAAAAGAGATTTAAACTAATATATTTTACTTAAAGGTTTAAGAGATGTTTTAATGTTTATATTTTTAATTATTTTGTCTATTTCGTCTATTATGACTTTTATGAATTGTAGGAATATTTTCTTGTCTTCATTGCTTTCAGTCTCCTTAGTGTTCTTTTGTTGTTGTCTATCTGTTGGCCAATCAAGGCGAAATCAGGCCAAGAACACTGATTAGAGTTATATCAAGTCTATGAAGATCAGAACATAGATTCTAGATCAATGTGAACAGTGTACATATTCCTTGTGTTGAGTGAAGGAAATCCTATTTCGGCATATATTTGTGTAAATGAAGTTCTTTCTAAGTGTATGAGTATATGGATCGAATTCTTGCTTAATATCTATTAATGATTGATAGATATGTGTATGTGTAATGTGGAATTAGGGATTTTTGAATATTGAAGGTTGTAGAAGATGTCTAAGAAATCCCTTAAAATTAAGGACTCTTAAAAGGAAGGTCTTCATTGTGACCCTTCACCAATCAACAAATTATAAAGTAACCTCTGTGTTTATAAAAACTGTGAATTAACAGTGCGAGAATGCAACACTTTGATTTGGATAGAAATCATTTTCACGATTTCCTTTCCGCAATGACCTTTCTACAAACCGTCTTTTCGCAACGACCATTCCGCATTTATCTTTCCACAAATTGTGTTTCTGCTTCCGCAATTACCTTTCTACAACAACCTTTCTTGCATTTATCTTTTCACAAACGTCCTTTCCACAATTTGTGGGAACTCCTTCCTTCCACAATTATAGTTTGCAAATTGTGGATCTGATTTTCAACTTTTATCAAAACTACTTCCGCAAAACTTCTTCCGCAATTTTGGCTTGCGGAGTGCGGGTATGCTTTTTAACTTTTCTCAAAACTTCTTTTGCAATTTGTCTTTCACAAAAATCGGTCTGCAATTTCGGATTGCGGGTTTGCTTTTCATAATTTCTCAAAAATGACTTCTGTAACATGTTGTCTATAGCTTTAACAAGCATGCACCTTGGAATTGTGGAACTATTCTAGACCATTGATCTTTCTCTCTCTTATGATCTTGGTTGTCCAAATATTTACTTCATAGAAACTTAGCGTTATAATGCTTCCGACTCCGCTTAGCCAACTGTGTTATTTTGGATTAATTTTTTGTCCTATTTCATTAATGTTACCTTAT
Organism: Pseudotsuga menziesii; assembly: GCA_001517045.1. Classification (NCBI taxonomy): domain Eukaryota; kingdom Viridiplantae; phylum Streptophyta; class Pinopsida; order Pinales; family Pinaceae; genus Pseudotsuga; species Pseudotsuga menziesii. The sequence goes on from LPNX010439937.1 coordinate 211,045, forward strand.
GATCTTATGTTGTTAAAAATTCCAATTTAATCAACAATCTCCCCCTTTGGCATTGATGGCAAGATTTTCTCCTTTAGGCAATTTTTCTCCCCCTCTGACAATAATGAAAAAATTTTGAGAGAAAAATAAAACTCCCCTTTTGGGTGTGTCTCCCCCTATCAACATTTCTCCTCTTCCTGTGACAGGGTTTTTATCCTTTTAGTTATTTTTTTTTAATGAAGAGGGATAATCCCCAATTTCTTCCTAAGATAGAAAAATGATTCTTTAGGTAACAACTTACTGAAAATGTCTGCAATTTGTTCCTTTGTATCAATATCTCCAATTTGACCACTTTTTGAGACACTTGATCTCTTAAAAAGTGATATTTGATTCGAATATGTTTTTTCTTAGAGTGCATAACATGATTTTTAGATATGTTTATAGAACTTGTATTGTCACAGTGTATAACAATGGGGTCCTCATATTTTACAAGTAAATCCTCCAGTGTTTGTTTCATCCAAATGACTTGTGTACAACATGATGCAACAAAAATATACACAGCTTCTATTGTAGACAGTGAAATGAAAGACTACTTTTTACTTAGCCATGACACCAAGCAATCTCCTAAGTAGAAAGCGGCTCCACTAGTGTTTTTTCTTGTCATCAATACTTGCTTCCCAACCTGCATTAGTAAATTCTTTTAGAGTGAATTTATTGCTTTTTGGATACCATAATCCATAATCGAGAGTACCTTTTAGATATCTAAAAATTATTTTTATTGCAGTCGCATGTATTTCTTTTGGGGCTGATTGGAATTTGGAAACCGAACCTACATCCTGCATTACATCTGGTCTTGTAGTTGTTACATATAATAAACTACCAATCATTGACCTATACATAGTATGATCTACTTCTAACAATTCATCATCCTTGCTCAATTTACAACCAGTGACCATAGCAGTACTAATAGGTTTGGATTCTTCCATTTTGAACTTTTTCAACATCTCTTTGATATACTTAGTTTGAGAGATGAAAATCCTTTCTTTTTTTGAGATACTTGTAAACTTAGAAATAATGTTAGTTCTCCTAACATCGACATTTCAAATTCCTTATTCATTTTTGAAGCAAAGTTTACACTCAGAATGTGTAGATCACTTCCAAATATGATATCGTCTACGTAGACTACAACAATGATTATATTTTTATTTTCAAACTTTATGTATAAATTACTGTTAGTGGCCCATCTTCCATATCCTTGCTACTTTAAATACTTGTCAAGTCTTGAGAACCCTGTTCTTGGAGCTTATTTAAGGCCATAGAGTTCCTTCTTAAGTTTGCAAACATAATTTCTATTTTTTGATAAGAGAAAACCTTCAGGGTGCTCAACATAGACTTCTTCTTCAAGTTTTCCATTTAGAAATGCAGATTTTACATCGATTTGGTACACTTTAAAGTTTTTGTACGATGCAAAAGCTGAAAACATCCTAATGGCTTCAATTCTTTCCACAAGTGCAAAAGTTTATTCAAAGTCATCACCTTCTACTTGAGCATATCCCTTGCATACTAATATGGCCTTGTTTCTTGTCACATGACCATGCTCATTGAACTTGTTTTTAAAAATCCATTTGGTTCCAATAACATTCATGCCTTTAGTTCTTGGGACAAGTTCCCAAGTTGGGTTATTCTCTATTTGATCAAATTCATCATTCATAACATTGAACCAATCCTCACTTTTGAAATATTCTTTAAATGTTTTGGGTTCTATTATTGAAATTAGTGCTTGTTCTTCACCATACAATAATTTTCTTCTTGTTTTAACTCTTGAATATTTGTCACCAATTATTTGACTTTCAGGATGTTTCTTTTGAACTCACCTAGATGGTGTCTTTGTTTATGATCTTGGAGAGTCTTCATTCTCATTTTCATGTGGTTCTTCTTTCTCTAATTTCTCTTCTTCTTATTCTTCAAAAGCATCCTCATCTTGTGAATTTTTTTTATTTTTCATTATCATCTATTTCTTCATCATCATTTTCTTCAACATACATGCTTTTTGGGATTTGTATTCTTCTTGGTTTAGTATCATCAAAAGTTACATTTTCACTTTATATGATATTGTGAAACCTTAGATTATAACATCTGTACACCTTTTTGGTGGAGGAATATCCAAGAAATATGCCTTCATCTGTTCTAGAGTCAAACCTCCATAAATTATCATCATCTGTTTTTATGTAGCATTTACTTCCAAAAACTCTAAAACATTTAACTGAAGCTCATCTTCCAAAACATAGTTCATAAGGAGTCTTATCACTATTTACTTTGATTTATCCTCTATTTTGTACATAGACAAGTGTATATATTGCTTCTCTCCAATAGCCATTAGGAAGTTTTGCTTCATTAAGCATAGTTCTAGCTACTTCTTGGACTTCCTCGTTCTTTCTCTCAACAACTCCATTTTGTTGAGGATTTTTTGTTGTTGAAAACTACCTCTAGATTCCATGAGTTTCACAAAACTCATTGAATTCATTTGAGGTGAAATCACCACAATTATCTGATATTAGAAATTTAATCTTGAGATTTTCTTCATTTTCAACAAGTTCATTGAAGGATTTGAACTTCATAAAGGATTTTGATTTTTCTTTAAGAAATGTCACCCAAGTCATTGTTGTATAATCATCGATTAATAACATAAAGTAATTTTCACCTTGAACTCTTTTATTCCTTGTTGGTCCACAAAGATCAGTGTGAATTATTTCTAATGGATGAGAGGTTGTATGCTCTTTGACCTTGAACCTTGTTCGTGTTTGCTTTCCATGAAGACATTATCTACAAACATGATTTGGTGGTTTTATGATCTTTGGAAAATTACTTATAGCTTCCTTATTACTAATTTTTACAAGATTGTCAAAGTTCAAGTGCCCCATCCTTCTATGCAATAGAAAACTTTCATCAACTTGAATTGTATAACATTGTTCTTCATTTTATAGAATATACACATTTCTTGGAGTTCTCGTAGCAGTCCCAACAAGTTTTCCTAAATATTTTCTTTGAATTTCACACTTCTTGAAATCAAATCATAAAAATGTGTCCTTGATCACATGTTTGGATCACACTTAAAATATTAGGTTTTAAGTTCTTAAGAAGGAAAATTATTTCATCTTTCATATTGTCTCTAATAACCACTGTACCCTTCCCAATTATTTATCTCCAAAAGTGATTTTTCCTTTTTTATTTCTTTTTAGGATTATAAACTTATTTGGGTCTCATGTCATTTTTTAATCATCCACTGTCTAAATTCCATAGATTTGTTTTTGTTATGTTGCACAAAGAGATATTGAACATTCCACATCATCCTTCTTCTTCCAATCCTTCCTCTCCTCATAACCTTGAGATTTTCTTGTGTCATTCTCCATAGGAATCACTAGTTTACAATTTCTAGCAATTTTTCCTTCATTACCACATTTGTAACATTTTATACTATAAATATGTAGAGGATCAAAAGAATTATAGTTTCTTCCTTTTGGATTGATTCTAGTAACATTATTATTATAGAAAGTATATAGTGATGTAGTGCCTTTCCCAATAGGAACCATTAGTTTACAGTTTCTAGATATATGTCCAAAATTGTTACAGGCATAACAATTTCCCAAAAAGAGTTGTTGATGCCTGCTTGGCACATTATTTGTCCTTCTTTAATTTTGAGAGAGAATTTTGTTTTGATTGTTTTCCTTTACACTTGGTCTCATAAGTGCATTAGCATAACTTATTTTATTTCCTTCTTCATATGTGAAGGAGGATTGTCTCGTCTTCTTTTCTTTGCCATAACCTAATCTAGTTTTATTACCAGATGATATTTGACAACTTAAGATGTCATCAAGAATTTTTGAACTGCTCTTAAATTTTGATTGAATGGATTCTTCATTTTTCTTCTTTCTAAGCAAGATCAATTCAGCTTCGAACTTTTCTAATTCTTGCTATCTTTTCTTGAGTTGATGTTCTAGATTGTTTTCAACCCTTTTTAAGTCATCAATAATTCTTTTTGCATCATTGTTTTCCCCCTCAAATTTTGTCATATGAATTTTTAATCTTTTGTACATCCTTTTATACTTCCCTAATTCTTCAAGAGCACTTGCAAGTTCTGCTTCAAGATCTACTACATTAGTTCTGCTTCAAGATCTACTACACCTACTACTTCTTCTTCAGGGATTTTTTTTCTACTACCATGAATAGGACTTCAACGTCTTCATATTCACTAGACTCATTTGAGCAGTTATCATCCATGGAATAAAAGGTATTCTTTTTGTTTTTCTTTTTAAAAATACTTTTGTTATTCTTTGAATATTTAGGGCACTCATCATCATATTCCTATTTGGGATAAGGGAATTTGGAAGAAAAGTGACCAATTCCCCCACAGTTGAAACATTTTAAGGGCAATTTCCCTTTGTACTTCCCAGTACCTCTCTTAATATTTTTAACAAGAAGTGCTGATTCATTATCATAGTCTTCTGCTTGAATCTTTGTCTTAGATTTCTTAGCTACCTTAGATGCTTTAAAAGTTGCTTCCTTCTTTTGAGAATTATCTTTCCCAATCCTCATTTCATAAGCTATGAGGACCCCATATAGTTCTTCCATGCCGAGTTTGTCAAGATCTTATCTATCTTCTAGGGTGGAAATATTCGGATTGTAAATAATTGGAAGTGATCTTATTACTTTTTCAACTATTTCCTTTTCTTCCAAATCTAGTCCTAGCCCTTGAATTGCATTAGCGATTTCATCAATTATCTCAAAGTATTCTGAAATGTTTTATTCTTCCTTCATTTTTAGACTTTAAAATTGAGTTTAAAAGTTTGTAGTTTGGGCCTTTTTACGTTGATGTCTCCTTTGTATATGGTCTACAATTTGTCCCATATCTCCTTTGTTCTTTTCCAATGTATCACTTTGGAAAAATCTGTTATGTATAATCCAACCAAGATTGCATTAACAACTTTAGCATTGTATCCAAATTGTTTTATTCCTTCAATATCCATGGGAGGATATTTTGGATATATATACCTTTTTTGTACAGACAACCAAACATCTAGTCCAATAGACATTATATAGATTTTCATCCTAATTCTCCAGAAGGCATAGTCTTCTCCATTAAATATTGGAACCTTAGAGGACATTTTTACTTGTTGATCCATAGTGATAAAAGATCTCTCTTTAAGTGTTTAAACATTTAGGGAAGAGACCGCTATGATACCAATTGTTAGAAAATTAAGTAATATTGAGAGGGGGTTGAATAAGTATTAAGCAATATATTTAAATTTTTATCACTTTAAAACAAAATAAACAATGAGAACAAAACACACAATATTATCGTGGAACCCAAATTGGGGAAATGACCAATACTTACTATTGCTTCAAAATTATATTTACAAATAGTTTGGAAGCACCAACTTCCTGGATACACCAACACCCATGTTTTTCAGTTACAATTGGAGGATGCGCCAACACTCTATTTACCAGAAACAACTAAAGGAGGATTCGACCCCCTACAGGCTTGCAACTTGTCCTTGTGCCTCCCAACCACCCTTATATGAACATTTGATCTCTGACTTATATACTCCTTTATATCCCCAGCTGAATGTACAAAGACACTTGTTTGAAGGTTTAAATATTTGATTATATACCCTCAGTCGTGCCTCTTCATCTAAAAATCATGTATCTTCACTGTGACCCTTCACTAATTAACAAATCATAAAGTAACCTCTTTGCTTACAAAAACAGTGAATTAATAGTGCGATAATGCATCACTCCGATCCTTTCCACAATTTCCTTTCTATAATGACCTTTCCACAAACCGTATTTCTGCAATGACCATTCCACATTTATCTTTCTATAAACTATTTTTCCACTTTCACAATAACCTTTCCGCAATGACCTTTCCACATTTATCATTCAGTGAACTATCTTTCTGCAATTAACCTTCTGCAACGATCTTTCTACAATCATCTTTTCCTTCCTTATGTAAGTGTGGGTTGCGGATTGTGGGTCTGCTTTTCTTCTTTTCTCGAAACTGCTTCCACAATTCATCTTCCACAAAAAATATTCTGCAATTTTGGATTGCGGATTGTGGGTCTACCTTTTAACTTTTCTAGAAATTGATTCTGCAAAATCTCTTCCACAATTGTGGATTGCAAATTACAGGTTTTCGTTTCATAAATTCTCAAAAATGACTTCCGCAAAGTGTTGTCTGCAACTTTAACAAGCGTGCACCTTGGAATTGCGAAAAATATTCTAAACCATTTATCTTTCTCTCTCTTATGATCTGGGTCGTCCAAATCTTCACTTCATAGAAACTTAGCATTATAATGCTTCCGACTCTGCTTAGCTAACTGTGTTATTTTGGCTTAATCTTTTGGACTATTTCATCAATGTTTCCTTATGATATTATGTCGATAACAATGCCAATTTAATCAACATTATCCTTATAAATCATCCATTTTCACCATGTACCTTAGATGAACAATTTATCTCCTTTTGAATTATTATATCCAATTATTGAATGCATGTGTGAGGTTGGTGGGAAAAAGTATTCTCATGCAGCTATGGAAGCATGGGACAAAAATACTTTTATAAAAATTGTAAGAGTCCTTCCTTTTATGGTTATAAGTAATGTTAGCTATTTTTTCACCAATCCTCTTATCTTGATTGGATTCTATCACCCATTTTCCATGCAGAATTCATACACTACATACACTTCATGTTGTTCTTTCACCATTGCCAATAACTAGAATGAGAAAATAAATAGACATTATCATTTTGACGACTAATAGAAAGAATTAGAGGGAATAGTATGGATGTAGGTGAACAAAGAGGCTAGTCAAAATAGGAACCTTTACCCATTGTTTATTTGCTTCTCCATGATGCTTGAGAATCCATGAATTGATTTTACAAGAAGTTTACTAAAATCATACATCAGCTTAGACTCTTTCTGCACACATTGAATAATACTGTAATGGTTAGGTACTATGAGGTATTGTCGAGTAGATAAATAATAGGTATTTATTATCTTGTGTGGGGTAGTAAAGAAGAATTCCATGGATGGGGTGGCTAAATGAACCGCCTCTAGTGATCAATGGCGAGAAGATTGTCTAATCATGAGAGAAAATTGGTTGTTATGAGAGAGAGTGAGTCCTATATGTTTTTACTTNGGAGGGGGTGGCTAAATGAACCGCCTCTAGTGATCAATGGCGAGAAGATTGTCTAATCATGAGAGAAAATTGGTTGTTATGAGAGAGAGTGAGTCCTATATGTTTTTACTTTCTCCTAGTGGCCTAAAAACCCTACTTGGGGGTGTTATATGTAGATGATATGTATGGTTGGGTAGAAAATTTATCTTACACAACTAGTTGCTTGGATCTTCTTATGTTAAAAGATACACATTCTCTATTGTCTAAGAATGTGCAATGGTTATAATTTATTCATATTATGAATATGTTTGTATATGCATGATGTGTGTGTAGTTTTAATTCCATTTTGTTTTATATTCATGCCCCTACACATGCATTTCTTATTTATATTTCCTATGGGAGGCTTTAAATAGTTATAAATTTAAATAATGGCTCCATGGGGTGAAATTTGGAAACATGAAATTTGTAACTACCCCTTCCTATAGTTAAAATTATGGATGGGGATGCTATATAGTGGTATCAGAGATCGTTTTGCAACATTGGGATTGTATGGCCCTAAATCAATAGTTTTAGACATAAATCAAAGCTTACATAAAAAGCATTTAATGAGATGCCTCTAATAAATTCATGGTTTTGAATTGCTCAGATGGTGTTTTAATAGGTCCAAGGATTAAATATTGTGGTTATAAACATGAATGATGGATTTGCTTGAGGAAATTTGAGAAAACCTTTGCAATTGGTGAAAATACTTATTTAATTAAATTATAGAATCGTAGGTGCCAAATTGATTGGGTTGTAGTGATATATAAGAATTAAGGGATGGTCTATGATTGAGATTAAGGAAGCCTCATTAGATCTATAGATATGAACTATCCATGCAAGTGTAAGTTACTATGCTTTAACATGATGGGTCACTGTGCGAATGACTCATATTTAACCAAGTAATTTCCATGAGTAAATCATAACCATTTGTGCAATTTCAAGGTGTTTGAGACTTATCATAGGAACCTTGTCATGAATTGTAGATATTAATTGTATAACTTGGATTGTGTTATCTTGACCATTCACACAAAATCTCTATGATTGAGAGTTAATATGGGAATGTTTCCACAAATGGATGATATATATCATGCAAGTTGGATAGGGTGATCCTGACTATTTGTGCAAAATATATATGATTGAGATTTAATATGGGGATGTTGTCAGAAATGGATGAGATCATATCATGCATGTCACACTACAAAATTTGGACTAAATTTTCAATGGAAAACCATCAGTTTTCACACCCCATGTTGTAGTACAACTAACAAATCTATGATAATTAAACATTCGATTGAGAAATCGTTTGTTATCTAAGGGATTCACTTTTCATGTGAAGACCAACAAAAACAATGGCACATGTAAACCAGAAGGTCTATGTGTCAATAGTATGAAACCATTGGTCCACCTCAGACATATGCATGTCGATTGACCTACAAAATTTTATTGTTTGATCCAACAAGTTTTTTGATTGACTGAGACACTAATGTTAGTTGTTGGACACATGTCCATCAGTGGAAATAAATTCAACTTCGTACCACAAAACATTTCCATCAATGAACCGAAATACACATGTCAGTTCACTGTGTTGGAATATTGAACAATACTGAGAGGGGGGGTGAATTAGTATTGATAAATTTTAACAATTTTAACCACTTTTAAGTTATTAATTAACACACATGATCAACAAGAATACACATAACAAAAATTTATCATGGAATCCCAATTAGGTAAACCACCAATACTTTTTATTACTGCAAAACTATATTTACAAATTTAGGTTCTTCCTGCTCCTACAGACAAGGATGGTACTACACCCTATTTACCAGGAAATATTGGAAGAAGGCTACGACCCCCATATTTTATTAGCTACTACTGAAAGGATGCTACTACACCATATTTACCATAAACTACTAGAAGGAGGCTACAACCCCCTTGCAGGCTTGTAGCCTACCGTTGAACCACCCTGCCACCCTAATATGTTTTTGTCAATCTCCCCTATCTCTTTTTCCTTCAATCTCTGTCACAAAGTACTTCTACATGTAAATGGTCTCTGCAAATTCTAGCTACTGCTATGATCTAGACTATAGAGACAATTTCTCTCACTCATCATTCTATCTATAAATACCCTCTAACACGTTTTTTGTGAATGCATCTCTTCACTGTTGCACCTTTTCATTCTTATATCATGCTTCTTCATGAAAACTCAATTCTTCATTTTAACAGTTCTTTAAATCTATTTAGGTTTATTAGTCATACCTTTCCATAACAAAATCTTACTAGAATTTCCTCTCTGTAATGATAATTCTTCACCAGAATTTCTTCCGAATTTTCCTTTTTCTGCAATGTATTTCCACAATAGATCCTTTCCGCAACCATCCTTAGTAGTTGATCCATTGCAAAATCTTTCCTATTCATTAATCTAACACACATATTTCCCTCCGTAATCATCTTAAGTTCCACACTTTCCTTAGTTTTTTGTAATTGTCTTTCCGCAACAACCTTTCCGCACCATTGATTTCTAGCGAACTCTTCCCTAACTGTTCATTTGAGATCCGATGCAGATTGCGGATGTGCATTCTGAATTTTTATCAAAAGTTGCTTCCGTAATTTTCTTTCTACAACTACCTTTCCATAAGATACTTTCTGCACCGTTGATTTCTTGTGGACTCTTCCCTAGCCATTGAGATTTAGATCAGATGCAGACTACAAATTGGGTGTTTTCCAAATTTCTTGAAAGTGCTTCCACAGTTTACTTTTCGCAAATTTTCTTCTACTACATCGATCTCATGCGGACACTTTCCTGATCGTCGATCTTATATCAGATGCAGATTGCGGATTGCAGGTTTTCCAAATTCCTTAAAAGTGATTCCACAATTTGCTTTCCGTAAGATTTATTCCATGCTGTCGATATCATGCAGACTCTTTCTCGATCATCGATCTTAGATTAGATGCATATTGCGGATTGCGGGTTTTCCAAATTTCATAAAAATGCTTCCACAATTTCCTTTCCACAATATTTCTTCCGCACCGTCGATCTCTTACAGAGTCTTTCCTTTTTATTGATCTTGTAGATTGTGAAATGTGGAACCAAGCTTTCCCATTTTTCACCCCTGCAATTCTCTTCCGCAAATTTGTTTCCGCATTTCTTCTGAACCATCGATTTCCTTGTCATTTCAGTCCTGACTGTCAATCTACGATCAAATGCAGATTTGTGGATATTCACTTTTATTTGTGCGGAAATCATTCACCACCATCCACTAGTGGAAAATGATATATTAGTGACCAAAACCCGCATATCAATGACCACTTTTGGTTTGGAGATCGCTGGTGGCTAATTTACGGTCTTTTATTACGCGACCAAAATTGGTCATTTTTATTTTGGTCATTTATAGCTTGTCAGTTGGTCATTAATTTGGTCATGTATTTGGTCATATATTTGAATCAATGACCAGATAAATGACCACATGACAAACTAGAATATGTCCAAATTTGGTCGCGTAATAAAAGACCGTAAATTAGCCACCAAAACTTCTTTTTGGTCATTGATATGCGAATTTTGGTCTTTTTTTTTTCATTTATATCTCATTGTTTGGTCATGTATCTCTTAATTTTTTGTCATTATATATGCGAATTTTGGTCATTAATCTCAGTTATTGGTCACTAATTTAGTCATTTTTAGTCGTTTTATGTGTGGTTATTGTATTTTAATAGTATTAATGGTGTCTATTATTAATCAATATAAATTTTTAATATGATATTATGTTTAAATTAAAAAAAGAATCATACAATATTTATCATCATCTAATACACATGTGAATTATGCAATGTCACATTAATTAGTTAATTGCAACACTTATAAATAATATAAAGTACAACCATAGAAGTTTTAAACTGCACCAATTATATTATATGAAATGTCAAGTATTAAAATAAATATGATTTTTCTCAAAAACTATCTCCATATAAATTTACATGAAAATCATCTAGTACATCGATGACTTTTCAAAATATTACAATGGCTAAACCATCTCACTTGTACTTTGTTGCTAATCCATACTTAGATCCTGTGGCGGCTTCAAAACCATACTTAGAAGATTGAAACCCTCAACAATAGGCTCTTCATACTCAATGGAAAATCCTCAATAATAGGCTCTTCATACTCAATTGCCTACTTTCTAAGCTTTTTATTTGCACATGTGCTTATGTATCTGCACTCCACGTGCTTCTGAGCTTTCTGGGATTTATATCTGCACACATGCTTCTATATCCACACTGTAGTAGCCTACCTTCTCATTTTATTATAAATCTTGTGAGTAAGGTCCCTACAAACAACACATGTTAAGCAATAAATTTTTCCGATAGCTAAAAAAGAGAAAACAAATAACTAAAAAATGTACATAGTAATTTCACAAGATTTAACATGGAAAAAAAGAAACAATTCCAACAAACAACAGGTGTAATAAGCAACCTCGGGTATAATTCCATTCTTTAACTTCAATAACATAAGCAACCTCCTAAATAAAACATGAAATGCACTCATTGTTTGGTGCAAATTCATTCCTCATATAATTTCAATATTTGGGACTATGTTTTCAATGAATAAAAAATAACGTGTAAAAACAAGCAAAGAAAATTCAATTAATTCTGTATTATGAATACTATAAGAAGCAACCTATTCACTTCATCCAATGAATAATGAGGAGAAAAGGAACCTTACTTTTTAAAAAGAGATGCAACATATATGTAGGGATTACAGGAAATTCACATGAACCCACCGTGGCTTGTTGAAAAGGTCATAGCAATGGGGCTCCTGGGAAATGAAATGAAACATGACCAGAATCAACTTGAAGATATGAGATATGATCAAACGATGTTCAATTGGTATCTGTGCTACTATCATTGTCTTCTCTTTCTTTCCCTTGCAAACCAGTTCCTTGTTGGCCAAGAGATGGTAAAACAGACTGACAGTTAGAGAAATCCACAAGATAAAACCTTATTCAATACCAAAATATTAATGTAGGAAAACCTCAAAATCAAGAATGAAAGAGTAGGACATAATAGTGGCACTCATAACCATTGTACTCAACCCATTGGAAATCCTAGCACTTATAGGTACTAGACTACCAATGCCAACAAAATTAAACATAGTTGGAACAATCTATACACAATGAAAATGCAATCCCATCAAACCACTGATACAAGACTTTGAATTCTTTATTCCCTTGAGAAACCTTGTGAAATTTACAATAACATTAAATTACATTGAGATACCCATACCAAAATAGAAGCAAAGTACTACACAAATACACACATTAGATCCTATGAGATGTATTACAGTGCAAATTTATTTGCTTTCCCTATTTAGATATGGAATGTCGTCATCACCCTAAGGCTTACTCATTATGCAATCCATCATTATAGGAATAACATCATCTGACACAATGAAGGGTGTGTTCCATTAGAATTTCAGAAATTTACTACAATTCCAAGCATTCTACCAAGGCATTTTTTGTTTGTCTGAGGGTTAGTTGATTTACTCAATCAGAGGTCTGAAAGCATCCATGGTTATCTTCTTTTATTTTCATTTTGTGACTTATTTGGACAATGAATGAAAAAAATTCTATGCTTAAATTTTGATGCAGAATATGGAGGGGAGGAAGAGATTCAATTGTGTCCATTATTGGTCAAAACTGTGGGTGCACCTAAGATAAGATGTTATGTTTATTTTCATGTGCTCCTATTTGAAATTATGTAATTATTGGAGTTTAAGTATCTAGAGATGTGGGAAAGGCAATGTATTCAAAATGAAGCTTTACCTCCAGAACTCCTTGCATAAAAGGTCCCATAGTTAAATTTGTGAGTTGACATTTACTAATTGCCCAATCACTAAGCAGATTTGAGTCACCCAACACATGAATCTTCCTAATTCCTTGGCTGCAACTGTTTTTAGAATCAACCACTAGGAAAAAATTACAGGTCTGTGGTTTGTTCCAGGAGAAGCACCGTAATTAAAAGAAAAGTAATACAGAGAACATGAGGAATCACACCAGCCCCACAATTACGTGGAGTCCCTTGACAGGCTCTATCAAAGAAACCCCAAGCAGAGGAATTTCCTGTAAATTTCCTATAATCCCTACATACCTTCACACTCCATGTGACTCTTGTACACCAATAGTACTCCTAGTCTGATTAGGCTTCCCATTCCATGGATTCTCTGACATGTGGCAAATATCTAAAGAAAAACTAGATGGTGGTGAATCAGACACTAATGTATGCCCAGAACTACTGGCAATGTGCCTATCAGTACTTGTACTAGCTTCTACTGAGGACTGCCCATTATAAATGTCTATCGATCCATAACATGCATACAAATATTGAGAACAACTTTGGTTAACGAATTGGCTTGCAGTTTGTGATATGGAACTCTTACACTTAAATCTTGGAGACCTTAAAACATTCACTACCTCCCCCTAACTCGTAGGATATTTGTTGCTAAAGTCTGCCACTTTCCTATTCAAACTTACTTGCTCTTGATTCATTTGATTTACACTTGAATGAAATAGAGAATTACTATTAGAAGCACCAACTGGTTCGCTCAGATCTGCAGCCATTCTATCAACAACAACAGGGGAAATTTCATCATAACTGGTCTCAACATCTCTAGTTCCTAAATCAATAAGTGCCCTATATGAATCATTGATAAGCATAGTTTCCATAGCATACAAAGAATATCCGTCTCCAAAATGACTGAACCCTTCATTTTCCATGCCAGTTTGAATAGAATTCCTCCCATTCTTCTGCACTAAATATGACAGTCTATTGATTTCATTGAGTTCATCCAAGCTACCACCATTTTGGTCCCCATTCAAGACTCTAGCAGATAGTACCTCGGGCTCTAGCTTTTCTGCACTTGAATTAATACTCAAAAGCTAGTTTCTTTGGGAAAGACTTGCGGCCTCTAGAAGAAATACAAAATTCATCTGTCTTTCAGAACTTTTCAAGTTGGATGTTTTTGATAGGCCCAGCCTATAGTTGTTGGCTGGTCTATAAGCAACTCCTCTTTGGCACGTTGGACTACTGGGTCACAACTGATCCACCCCAGCAAAGGAGTTTTTTGTTGAGTTCCATTTTCCTAAAGTAATAGGACTTTTCTACATTCAGCATGTCTTCCTTGAGCTTAATGAATTAGAAGAACCCAATTTAGGGGATATTGGAGATGATTTTTGCAATATTGACTTGCTGCTTGAGGGATGAAAACTAACCCTGGAAGATTCCCCCTGCTCTCAATATTCAATATAATCATTCTTAGCAGTAGTCACACTTGCAGAAGATGGGAGGCATTCTATTCAAACTAGCAAACGAGTGACTCCTCCTTAGATGATGATTTGGATCTCCTGAAATCAGACAAAATCCCCTGCTGCCAAAACTGATAAGAGGTGCAGTTTTTTTATTGGTATTGTCATCCATGAAAGAAGCAAATGCTTGAAAGAAGATGTTGATAAAATGTAACAAGATAAAAAAATATTTGGATGATAAATGTATATTCTCTTGAACTGTGCTCTCCCTCTAGCCTCTGAATCTCTAGAGAAGCTATCACTCTCCTACATACAAAGTAATTGCTGTTAGAGACTGTCAACAAAATAATGTAACCAAATACACAAGAAATGGAAGATTTCTCACTAGTATCATAGGTTTATCTAAATTGTGTACAACCAAACTGTAAGCATGAATATTGTCATAATTAGGAAGATTTAGATAAAAATATATTAAAAAAATACATCATTAGATGCCTATGACTCTTATGAAACATTTCATTCATCAACCAAAGCATCAAAAAGGAAAATAATGCCATGACTTGTGGAATATATATAGGAAAGAATGTCAAACAAAGATGTTGAATGGAAAACTAGTAAATACAAACCAAATCCAATATAAAATTTATTATCTAGATAAATTACTATTAAACCGCCAAGTTTTTATTCTTGCAGATTCCAAACCTTTTCTCCAAAAGAAAATTTGATGTTAACAGATATTTAACAATGCCCCAATTATGTGATTAGATGCATCCCTAGAACATTAACTATAAAAATTGCCTCATATTCCATCAATTATATTCTATCATGAACTAGAATAAATAAAATTATAAACCCTAAACATATATAATGTGATTGTAGCAGAATACTTAACAAGTTCAAGAATCTGGGAAGTTTGCCCAAGTGTGCCCAAAGTTCAAATTTTCTAAGGGATACAAATAGTAAGATAATTTATGGAAAGTACTAGTCCTGTGACAGTTTCCAGCTATGCATCAGAAGTAAATATAGGCTATTCCCTTTACTTATCATTCTTAGTCTTTTTTGTCATGGAATGAAGAACCATGTGATCATCTCCTGCTGCAATGCCCAGTTTTGAGTTTTTTAGATGGCAGAATTGTTGATTAGGAAGCAAACAGGTTCTTTTAATCGCTTTCCGGACCTTATTAGATGGCCTTCATATATTTCAAAAGTATCCTATTTGTATCTTTTTTTTGTCTAGAGTGCACACAATTTATAAAAAAAACACCATTTTCCTGTATCTTTTTATGAATAAAAAAATACAATTACCTAACTGCTCATCTCTATGAGTAACTACTAGTCTCTCTGAGTTGGTTAAATGATGATATTCTTCATGGATATGAATCAAATGATATGCATTGGTGGATGAAATTTGCAGGTAAAATATTGGATTGATCGCATTGTTGCCGATTGGCCTTTTAAGAGTATCATTCCAACTCACTTTGGTGCACCTGTATCTGCTGGTCCATTAGATTTCAAGGCTGCATTTGCATTTCTAAATGATCTTTCGTGTGAGAATTCGAATGTGGGCCCTATTCTCTCTTTGTATCTAAGCACCATCTTAGGGAGGGATGCTAGCTACTTTCCTCCAGATGACATGAAAACATTGTCTTCACTTGATGAGTTCCTAGTATCTGTAGGTGCAGTGAAGAAGACAGTTTCAAGAAGAAAGCAATGAGCATGCATATGTTTTGTGACAGTCTTCTATAGACCCTAGCTTGATTCCTCCCTTAAGAGATTATGTCAGTATAGTAGACCAATGGATTCCATTCACAATGTGTCTTATTTTAGACCCGTATCTCAAAAAGTTGTTGTCCACCTTTTCAATGTTCAGGTTCCTTAAGACGACTTAAAGAAGAAACCAGTACTGGTATTGGGTTGTGATTTTTCTTACCTCCAAGTGACCTTCCATATAGTCTTTTCTCATTTCAAAGCAATGATTTTGGCTAGAGCCGAAACAAGGTGAAGGGCTTCCCTCCAGCTTGCAGATCCAGAAAAGAGTACATCTGACTTGATTTAAAGAGCAACCTTTCAGCTTTTGGGAATTCCAGCTATTATTTTTCTAAGCAATCATTTCTCACATGTCGATCTTGATTCAAAAGTGAGATCCTTTTGAATGTTTTGTTCATGTAATCAATCATTGTGTGGTTAATGAACTTAAAAGACGTACAGATGAGATACTCATCAGATGGCCTTCAAAATATATCGTAAGTACAAATGAGCACTTTTTACATTCTTATGATGGACTTAAAAGACGTGAAATACATTTAGACATTGGAAACTACAGTTTAACAATTTCACATAGAAATTGGAAAAGAACATGAGAAACACAAAGGCAACAACTTTGAAGCAGAGTAGTGTGGAAAAAGAGAAGAAAAGAGAAATATGTTATGAGCAACTACTCTTGAATTTCTTCCTATTTATATTTTGGGTCATCTAACTTACCCTTTTGTCATGTTTCTTTATTGTCAACAATGGCTACATTCGGAACATTCTTCCATTTGCTCAATAGTCTTACTGCTAATCCATTCTTAGCTGCTGCTAGAAGCGCCTCTTTGTTGATTGTTTCTAGTGGTTGTTTTGGTACATAAATTATTGCATCTGTTACTAGCAATGTTTGAGATATTTTGTGGTAGAATGCAACCTCCACATAAGGCCCAATACTTGTAGCCATGTGTGACTAAATTTTATATGTTAGATCATATCCATATTCAATAATATTATAAGAATCGATCGATTAGACTACAAAATGTACTCCCAGGCCAATCTATGAAATTACTTAAGCTCTTCTTTAGATTCCATTCCTTGACTGCTCCCTGTCATTATATTCTATGAGATGGAATTTTCTTGATCCTAACCAAGGAAAATATCTAGAGTAGACTAATCAAATTATTCTAGACAAGAAGCTAAGCATATTGAATCAATGATCCAAAACAAAAACAAGATGCAATGGAGTAGTAGGAAATAACAAGAAATTTTAATCAGATTTACTGACAGTGATAAATTTTTCAATACATGCAGCTGAATATAGTAAGAAGAGCTTACCAACTTTAGGAGAACTAAGAACCTTCTGCTCAAAATCATAACAGCATGCACTCAAATATGTGTTGGATTTATTGATTGAATGTATATTGAATGGGGAGATATAGTTGAGCCACAACCAAATCCCATGATTATGCATTACAATACATAGTATGTGATGTAATTGACTTGGAAACAATGCATTATAAATAGAACCGAACCCTTCCATACATACTACCCACTTATGCACAAGGATACTTTGACCTCAGCTTTGACAAATTGAATGTCCCATGGCAGAGAGTGCATTGGCATTGGTGATTAGCATTGGTCCTGACTTTTGACATCTCGAAACCTGACCTAAAGCAGTGAACCAATTTGGAACAGAATCCTTGGAATCAACTCTGAAAACAAAGAACCCTGCATTATTCTAAGAGTAGAGACCAAATTTCAATTCTGCAAAAAAACTGTGTTGGTGAGACCTGAGGGCTATAAGTCCCATATTTACAAATCATGTCTACATTGTTGTTAGTGTTGCAAGAATTTCCCATGAAGAAAAAAAACATAAAATATGATTCCATGTATGTTTGAGTTCCAGGTGATCATGAACATTTATTGCATACCCAATCATCCAACTAAAAGAAATAGAACACTAAACCTGTGTTTGGCATTTTACTTTTACTTTCATCAAACCCTTCCACTTCTCTAGAGAAAACCCATCTCTATTAAAGCAATGAACTCTCCTAGACATCTACATTAGTGATTAGGTTTCTACTATCCAAAAATAGCATTGGGAGTAGACTGAATTTTATCAAAAACATGTCCTATCAAAACGCATCTTATAATCTCTTACTGAGATTTTGTAAAGATTGCTTCTAATTTTGGGACAGGAAACTTGGTATCTCAGATTCTCATGTAACCGAAATTTTTTTTTATTTGGAGATTCTGGGGTATGTATTGGCTTGTTCCTAGTGAGAGTTAAATTTCACGAGTTGTGGTTAAAGTGACAAGAGAAATTTTTACTATTCAAACCACACAAATATGCTGTGCAACTACAACATGAAGAAATATCTGATAGTTGAGCCACACTCCTAGCTCAAACGAGAAAATGCCCACCATAAAAGGTGTACCCTGGACAATCTTGGTATTTTCCTGACAACAGTATCCCTTACTTTAAGCCTCAAGTGCTTCAGAGCATCCATACTTTACTCTATTCGCCAAAATTTAAAACTGGTCTTTCCTTGAGCTGCAAATCCCTCAATGAAATGGCATTTAACACATCTTCCAAACAATCTCAGTGCATATTAGCAAGACAATTAAGCATCACTCTACACATTTATAGTGTCAATTTTAATTACTAAGGAATTATTTTAAGTTGAATGAAAGATTAGCTACATCTCCACATAGAAGGGAAAAAATGAAATCCAGGCATATTAAAGACCACTCACATGACAACAAAATGGGCATATCCACTACAAGAAGAGGCTTTCAAAATGCAAGTTCATTAAACCAAATATCTAAAAGTAGGCATACACAAACAAGGATACATAGTCATGTGAACAAACTCACGGCTCTGGAAGAGGGACAACACTGATAAAATTGTTTTCTCTGCATTTGCAGATTTATCTTCTGACCTTCACAGAAGTCATAGACTACCCATCCTTTCCCCTTGCAAGGATCACAGAGGATGCTAGCACCCGTTACTTCCTAGAATGTAAATCATGATTCATAGAATAGTTAAAAATCAATAAACTTATATGCATTCTAAATACCAATCAGGAAACACATTCAAGTATATACTATAGTTACATCAAAATCTCACAAGTATAGTAAAGAACACAAGCGTGTGTGTGTGTGTATATATGAAACATGTTCAAGTATATTCTATAGTTACATCAAAAGCTCACAATTACAACAAACAACACAAGCGTGTGTGTGTATATATATATGAATGAAATAAGTGCATGGGCTAAAGAAAAGACTGGGGAGGGGATATGAAGGACATCATATTTAAAAATACAGTCCATCATAATCAACTAGGGAATACTAATTGGTATCACCATTAACTGATACATATCCTTCATTGCAGACAGCTATGGAAAAATAGGTTTATATCCTCTGCTGCACTATTAAGACACCTACTAATTTTTTCACATAGTAGAAATAGAGAAAAGTGCTTATATATACTTACTTGTTGGGATTGAAGTGAAGATGCCCTGCAGGTAATTATCTATGTAAAAGTAGGCCTAGAGTTGGACCATGAAAAAGGTGGAGGTAAGATATTTCTGATTGGATTTGCAGAGATCTTTGTACTTGGTGTTATTATTTTTCTACAATATGTGTTTGTAGATTCTAGGATTTGAAGATTGTTGCTGTTTAGATAGGTTTCCAGCTTTAACACTACCTAGGGATTTTCAGGATTATTCTTTGAGTGCAGAATATGACCAAATACTAGCTTTATTTGAGTTTGCCTCCAAATAACTATATACACTAAGTTGAATTTCATAGGGATTCTATTTCAGTACAACATAATATTTTGTAGGTTTTTCAGGATAATGGGGAAAATTTCTCATAATTAAATTTGTATTCAAAACTTTAAATAGGAGATAATAAAGATGATGGGATTACCCATGTTGTTCATATAACAGAAAGGTACAGTGTTCAAATCTCTCCTCCTTAAAATAAATAATAAGTGGGTATTGTGTTGTGTAAATGCGGAATTGGGTTCCATAGTTCTCCAGAGATCAATTAAAAGTGTGCACACAAAAAGAGTAACCTGCAATGCCGAAGGCCTTGGTAACAAAGGTCAGTCCTCCCGTTGAAAGGTTTCCTTCGCTGATCCTATGCAGTAAATTCTTGATCTCCTGCTGCGTGTAAACAATGAGGTATTTGATAATATTGAGCTCCAAAGGCTCCGAACTGTTGATCTTCAACACTATGAAATGCATTTTATGCTTATCCCTCTGTACTAAATAAAATCTATGGCGTGTCTCATAGATAATGAACTTCTACAAAGAGCAATTGTTTGGATCTGGTTCCACGTCAGCTCTGCCTGCTCATTGTTGAGTTGCCGATGCCATGGCTCTGATTCAGTTCAAAAGCTTCGGTTCAACAAAAAAAATAGACGAGTATTGTAGTTTCCAATGTTGAAGGGTGTCATATTTTACAGCTGAGAGTTTGAGCTTTGGTAATTTGATTGCTTTAGTATGAAGGAATCCTTGGAAAAAAAAAACTTATCTTGTCAACGATACGAAAAAAACCCATTCCACAACGTTTCAATACAGAAAGTTTACCTGCATAAAATGGAGCTTGAGAATATATAGACCATTAGTGAACATATTCTCTTTCCCTTGGAATTGGTACTTGAAATCCTGCAAAACCCTGGCAACCAAACCTCTCACCTTCGACCTATGATATTTTCTGCCTTAGTTCTACGGGGAAAAAATTGTGGGCTTTGGGTTTTAGGTCGATGACAAAACCAATATGTTTTTTTTAATGTATTTATTATTACATATTGTGTTTTTTTTATATATATAACATTGTCCCATGTTATAGTTTTTGTTTTTTTTAAGTTTTTTTATTATATATTGTGTTTTATTTTTATATATAACATTGTCCCATATTATAATTTTTATATTGTTATATAATAATGTTTTGTTATATATATATATTGTGTGTATTGCACTTTGGGATAATCACTGGAATTGAGGACCCTCAGCCACATGCAATGTTCAATGCCTAGGAACCTTTCAATCTCCTGGCATGCACTTAAATCTAGCATTGTAAGCTTTGTGAGCTATCTTGATGGATTTTTTATTGTTCAAGAAAGACAGTCTTCAGTCGGAGTTGCAGACATTGTGGAATTATATGTTTATAGATTGGTTGAGTACTCAAGCACTTCTCCTTTACAGGATTTCTTAATCATATTTTAATGTCTCTCCTTTTCTTTTGAAGCATTAGTTTTGGTGTTTATGTGTGGGTGTTGAGCCTATTTCAGGGATTTGTACATCTTTCCTTATAAGCACGGTTTCTTGATGGGATGCCTCAATACTAATGTTCTGAACTAGGAAATATATTACTTGTAAGAGTTAAGTGGAGAGAATATCCATAAAAACTTAATATGGTATTAGGCCCTAACTTAGTTCATAGGCCATGGTCTAGGCCACAAGAACCATCGTCAATGTTAAAAATATTGAAATGGCCACCATCTCTTACTTGTAAGGTAAAGTAATTATGTCTAGGGCCCTACACATGGACAATGAGTCTTATAGTAAATTTATTAACCATGGACCATTATTTATTATATTACTATCATTACATATTATATTGTATAATACATTAAAATATATATTAAATAAATATATCACATTAATAAAAACTGAGTTTATATTATAAATATTTTATTATAAATATTGTTTGTACATTTCTCATTTTCTTCATGGCCACTTTTCTTCAATGAGGTTTATCTTATGTTGATATAGGGAGCTTGTTTAATAATAGTTTAATAATTAATATTATTTATATATAAAATATTTAAAAATAAATGTATATAGGTATATTTGTACAGTTATTTTCAAATATATAAGCCATAGCTCAAAGCTAGGACATCGTCATAGTTAATTTGGTGTCAATAGTGGAGTTGTGACACATGAGGTTGTCTATAATATACTAAATTCTAACATTGCATATGGATTCAAAGACCCACCTGGAGATGCACATTCAAGGCCACCAATGTGTATTTTCTATATATTAGTTTGCTCAATTCATGTTGAGTTGTGGCAGTACATTATTACTTTACTAAATTCTAACACTGCAAATGGATTCAGAGACCCCCTTACTGTAGATGGATTCAAAGACCCCCTGCAGTCTCTAAATCCATCTGTAGTAAGGGGGTCTCTGAATCCATCTGTAGTGTTAGAATTGGGGGTCTCTGAATCCATCTACAGTGTTAGAATTGGGGGTCTCTGAATCCATCTACAGTGTTAGAAATTAGTAAAATGTACAAATTCATTGTCAAATTTGTAATTTTTTTCATTGTCGAAGTGACTCAACTAAAAATGACCAATTGTTATCTAGTCATTTGTAGTCTACATATCCCATAATCAAATTTGGTCATTTATCTTGGTCGTTTTTAGTTGGTTTCTATCCCGTGACTAAAAGTGGTCATTTATCTTGGTCATTTTTAGTCAGCTCAATTAGAATTATCAATTTTGATCATTTGTCACTTTCAGGAGACTATGGTGACCAAAACTTTTGGTCTCCTAGTCACTAATCTCTCACTTTCCACTAGTGGTTGATCTTCTCAAAATCGGCCTCCACAATTTCTCTCGATTGATTAGGACCGTCCAATTTTTTACTTCACTCTAGCATTTGGGAATGTTATTTTCCACGCATATTTATTTTGCGGATCTTATTATAGACCATTGATCTCTATCTCTCGAATGATCTGGGCCATCCAAAAAAATTTTGGCTCTTACACTACTTGATGTGTGGATCCATCCAAATCTTCTTGGCTCTTCGGAATGTTATCTGCCACTACTCGCTTTACAGATCTTTCCCCTCTCATTGACCCTATCACTGGTTTTCTATTCGACTTTGTAATTCATGTCTTTCACTAAGTTTACCCTGTCATCATGTTTTACTGGTTATTCATTTGTCATCGTTGAAATCCTTTTACATCAATTGATGTTCCACGTAGTGGATCCTTTGTCTTTTACTAAGTTCATCCTGCTATTATGTCTATTGGTTATCTCTTTTTCATTCCTAAACTCCTTTGACATCAATGAAACCTATATTCTCAACAATATCCCCTTTAGCATTAATGGAAACATTTCCTTTTGGCCAACATTTTCTCCCCCTTTAACAAAAATGACAAAGGATTCCTTCTGACAACTCCCCCTGCCAACATATCTCCCCCTGATATTATGCTTCTTCTCCTACAACTATTGTAAGGAGATTACTCCCAACTTTTGTCTAAGATGCTCAAAGGCTTCCTTGGGTAGTGGATTAGTAAAGATATCAACAATCTATTCTTTTGTGTCAACATACTCTAGTTTGAAAATATTATGGGATACTTGTTCTCTTAGGAAGTGATACTTACAGGATTTTTCAACATATTTATGGCATTGGTATTATCACAATTTATTACTATTGGGTGCCCATACTTCACAAGTAATTATCCTAGTGTCTGCTTCATCCAAATGACTTGAGTGCATCATGACGCAACAACAATGTATTCGGATTCTGCTGTGGAAAGAAAAATGGAGGATTGTTTCTTGCTTGACCAAGATACCAACCAATTTACCAAGAAGAATGTTGCTCCACTAGTGCTTTTTCGATCATCAACACTTCCTTCCCAATCTGCATCAGTAAATGCTTTCAAGTTGAAGTCTTGACTTTTTGGGTACCATAACCCATGCTCCAAACTACCTTTCAAATATTTGAAGATTATTTTTACTGTTGTTACATGTGTCTATTTGGGGCTTGAATGAAACCTAGAAACCAAACCTACAACTTGCATCACATATGGTCTTGTAGTTGTCACATATAGAAGGCTGCCTATCATGGATCTATACATGGTATGGTCCACTTCCAGAGACTCATCGTCCTTACTTAATTTACAACCTGTGATAATAGGAGTACTAACAGCTTTTGATTCTTCCATCTTAAATCTTTTAATCATGTCTTTGATGTACTTAGTTTGAGAGATAAATATTCCTTTGTCCATCTGGTAAAATTGTAATCCCAAAACGAATGTTAGTTCACCCAACATTGACATTTCGAATTCCTTCTTCATTTAAGAAGCAAAGTTTACACTTAGTATTTGTAAATTTATTCCAAATATGATGTCATCTACATAAACAACAACAATTATCATATTTTCATCTTCGATTTTTAAGTAGATATTACTTTCAGTGGCCCCTCTCTTAAATCCTTGTTGCTTTAAGTAGTTGTCCGACCTTGAAAACCACGCCCTTGGAGCTTGTTTGAGGCCATAGAGTGTCTTTTTCAATTTGCAAACATAGTCTCTATTTTAAGATAAGACAAAACTTTCAGGTTGTTCAATATAAACCTCTTCGTCTAGTTTTCCATTTAAAAATGCAGACTTGACATCCAATTGATATACTTTAAAAAATTTATGGCATGAAAATGCTAAAAACATTCTAATTGCTTCAAGTCTTTCTACAGGGGCATAAGTTTATTCAAAATCAATCCCTTCCACTTGAGAATACCCTTTACGTACTAATATTTCCTTGTTCCTTATCACTTGACCATCTTGATTGAGTTTGTTCTTGAAAACCCATTTGGTCCCTATAATATTTTTTTCTTTGGGTCTTGGGACAAGTTCCCAGATTTCATTCTTCTCAATCTGATCCAATTCTTCATTCATGGCTTTGATCGATTCATCATTATTGATGACTTCTATAAAATTCTTGGTTTCCACTACTGAGACTAGGGCTAGTTCATTAAATAGTAGTTGTCTCCTTGTACAGACTCCAACATCTTTGTCACCGATGATCTACGTCTCAGGATGATACTTTTGTACTCTTCTAGATGGATTTTTTGTATCATATCTTGGATAATATTCTTCACTTTCCTGTGTATATTCATCCTCTAATTCTTCTTCTTCATCATGAATACTTTCATCGTTTTGCAGCTCTTCCTTTTCATCATCATTTGTACTTACATCACCATCATGACTTCTTATTCTTCTTGGTTTTATTTCATCTATTCTTACATCTGCACTTTCTATGATCTTGTGTGACCTTTTATTGTAACATCTATATTCCTTCTTGGTGGATGAATATCCTAAAAATATTCCTTCTTCAATCCTAGAATCAAACTTGCCAAGATCATCCTCGTTCCTTTTAATGTAGCAATTGCTACCAAATACTCTGAAATACTTGACTGAGGCTGGTCTTCCATATCATAGTTCATAAGGAGTCTTGTCCTTATTCACTTTGAGTTGTCCTCTATTAAATTTATAGAAAATTGTGTATATCGCTTCTCTCCAAAACGCATCTGACAACTTTTCTTCTAATAAGCATTGTTCTGGAAGCTTCTTGGACTGTTCTATTCTTCCTTTCAACAACACCATTCTGCCAAGGAGTCTTTACAGCTGAAAATTGTCTTTTGATCCCATGTATCTCACAAAACTTATTGAACTCGTTTGAGGTAAACTCTCCCCCATCGTCTGATTTAAGACATTTGATTTTTATGATTTGTCTCATTTTCAACCATTTCTTTGAAGACTTTGAACCTTCCAAAAGATTTTGATTTTTCTTTGAGAATGGTTACCCAAGTCATCCTTGTGTATTCATCAATGAGCAGCATAAAATAGTATTCACCTTTTATACTTTTAGTCCTTGCTGGTCCACAAAGATCAGTGTGAACTATTTCCATAGGATGTGAGGTCATATGTTCTTTTGTTTTGAAACTAGCTTTGGTTTGCTTCCCATGTTGATAATGTCTACAAACTAAGTTTAGAGGTTTTACAATTTTAGGTAAGTCTCTCAAGGCTTCTTTATTACTTACCTTGACAATATTATCAAAGTTTAAGTGTCCCATCCTTCTGTGTCATAACCAACTTTCATCAACCATACTCAAGTGACATTGATTTTCATTTTCTAGGATGTATACATTGTTTGAATTTCTTACAACAATGCCAGCAATTCTTTCTGAGTCTTTTTTCCTGATTTCACATTTCTCAGAGTAAACATACAGATGTGCCCTTGGTCACATGTTTGGCTTACATTGAGGATTGTAGGCTTGAGGTTTTCTACCAGTAAAACATTTTCTAATTTGATCTTGTTATTGACAACTATTGTACCTTTGCCAATTATCTAGGAAGACACATTGTCTCCAAATGTGATTTTACCCTTATTATCTTTTAGTTTTATGAACTTTTTTGGGTCACCTATCATTTGTTATGAACACCCATTGTCCAAGTTCCATAGGTTTTGTTTCTCTTTTTCACATAGGATAGTCATGGATCTTTCCTTTTCTTCCCTTTCCCTCCAATACTTCTTATGTTTTGTGTCTTGAAACTTATTTGCAACAATCTTCCTTGTAGGAGTCATCAATTTATAAACTCTTTCCATATGTCCATGGTTATTACATTTGTAACAATCTAGATCATACCTTTGAAGAAGTGTAAAAAGATTATGATTCCTTTCTTTTTGTTTGTCACTAGGTGAATTTTTCTTGTATTCACGAAACTTTCCATAGGCTCTGCAATGTATGGATTTATGACCAAAGTTATTACAAGAGTAACAATGACCAAGGAAGATCTACTGATTTTATTTAGATTTCTTAGGCATCACATTAATCATGTTTTTTTCATGAGAGTTTGAAATAGATTTCTTGCTTTCTTCCTTCTTAATTGGACTCTTTAGTGCAACATCATATATTTTCTTATTTCCAACTTGGTTTGTGAACGAATAATAGTTTGGCCTATATCATAGTCCATATTTATCATTTGAAGGTCTTTGGCTATTTAGGATATCATCTAAGATCTTTGATCTGCTCTCAAATTTTGATTTCATAGATTTTTCATTAAGATTTTTCTTAAACTGCATGATCTCTTCTCCAAGCTTTTCAAATTCTTGTATTCTTATTTTGAGCTGAAAATTTAGGTCCTCTTAAATCCTTTTGGCCTATAGAAGTTGAGTTTCCAACTCGCTAATCACATGGTATGACTTTTTGTTCTTTCTCTTGCATTTTTCAAGTTCTTCAAGAGCACTAATGAGTTCAGCTTTTAAGTCTACTTCACTTTCCTCATCTGATTCACCATTCTGATCTTGGTTATCTACCTCCATGAATAGAATTTATGTTTCTTCATCTCCACTTGTATCTTCATCTTCACTATCTTCCATAGTGTAACGAATTTTCTTTTTCTCATAGTAATTATTTTTGTTTCCCATTTTACCCTTTTTGAACTTCCTTGAGGCTTCTTTCTAATCACTATCATCTTGTTTAGGGTAAGTACGTTTCGAAGCAAAGTGTCTAATTCTTCTACATTTAGGGGTAGCTTTCCTCTGTATTGTCCAATACCTCTCTCAAGTTTTTTAATAAAGAGAGCCTCTTCATCATCTGAAATCTCTAAATGGTTTTTGGATGGGGATTCAGAATTCTTTGATTCATTTATGGATTTAAATACTACCTCTTTTCTTAAAGAAACATTCTGTCATGTTCTCATCTCATATGCAATGAAGATCCCATGTAGTTCATCTACTTTTAAGGCATCAAGGTCATCTCATTATTCTATATTGGACACCTTTGAGTCATACTTCATTGGAAATGTTCTTAATACCTTGTCAACTACTTCTCTTTCTTTTAATTCTCCTCCAAGGCCTCTAATAGCGTTTACAACTTAATTTACTCTTAGAAGGTATTCTCCAATATTTTCTTCTTCTTTCATTTTTAGGCTTTCAAACTGTCATTTATATGTCTGAAGCTTGGATTCTTTGACTTTGGATGCTCCTTCATAGACAATATTTAACTTATCCCAAGCTTGTTTGACAATCTTGCATCGCATGACTTTTACAAACACAGATTTTGTCAATCCACTCAAGATGGAATTTAGGGATTTTGCATTACCCTCACATTGGTCTAGTTCCAATATGTATGTAGGTAGGTTGTCTGCTATTTCACACTCCTTTTCAGTTGTTGCCCAAACCTTCCATCTAGGAGACATCAGATGGCACTTCAGTCTCACACTCCGGTATGCATAATTTTCTCCTATGAATAATGGTGGTTTGTTGGTGGCTAGCCCTTCTTGTTAATCCATAGTGTTTTTTAAGTAGGATCTTCCTTCCAATGGTTAAGCTGTGGTGAAGGAACCTAATCTGATACCAATTGTTGAAATATTGAACAATATTGAGAGGGGGGATGAATATGTATTCATAACTTTTAACAATTTAAACCACTATTAATTTATTCATTAACATACATGATCAACAAGAACACACATAACACAAATTTATCATGGAATCCCGATTGGGTAAACCACTAATACTTCCTATTACTGCAAAATTGTATTTACAAATAGTTTCTTCCCACTCCTACAAACAATGATGGTACTACACCCTATTTACCAGCAACTACTGGAAGGAGGATACAACCCCCATATTTTATCAGCTACTACCGAAAGGATGCTACTGCACTCTATTTACCAGCAACTACTGGAAGGAGGCTACAACCCCCTTGTAAGCTTGTGTCCTGCCCTTGCACCACCCTGCCACCCTAATATTTTTTTGTCAATCTTCCATATCTCTTTTTCCTTCAATATCTGTCACAAACTACTTCTACACGTCATTGCTCTCTGCGTATTCTAGCTACTTCTGTGATCTAGACTGTAAAGACAATTTCTCTCACTCATCATTTTGTCTATAAATACCCTCTAACACATTTTCTGTGAATGCATCTCTTCACCGTTGCACCTTTTCATTCTTAGATAGTGCCTCTTCATGAAAACTTAATTCTTCATTTTAACAGTTCTTTAACTCTATTTAGGTTTATCAATCATACCTTTCTGTAACAAAATCTTACCAGAATTGCCTCTCCACAATGATAATTCTTCACTAGAAATTCTTCTAAATTTGTCTTTTTCTGCAATGATATTTCCACAATAGATCATTTCTGAAACCATCCTAAGTCGTTGATCCATTGCAGACTATTTCCTGTTCATTGATCTAACACACATATTCCCCCCCATAATCATATTTCCTAAATTTTCTTAACTTTTTTCTATTGTCTTTCCGCAACAACCTTTCTGCACCATTGATTTCTAGCGGACTCTTCCTTGGCTATTGATCTAAGATCTGATGAGGATTGCGGATTGCAGATGCACATTTGGACTTTTTCTCAAAAGGTCCTTCCACAATTTGCTTTCCACAACTACCTTTCCGCAAGACACTTTCTGCACCGTTGATTTCTTGTGGACTCTTCCTTGGCCATTGATCTTTAGATCAAATGCGGATTGCAGATTGTGGGTTTTCCAAATTTCTTGAAAGTGCTTCCGCAATTTGCTTTCCGTAATTTTTTTTTTCGCTCCTTCGATCTAATTCGGACTCTCTCCTGATCGTCGATCTCATATCGGATGCATATTGCAGGTTTTCCAAATTCCTTAAAAGTGATTTTTCAATTTTCTTTCCGCAAGATTTCTTCCGTGTTGTCGATCTCATGCAGACTTTTTTGTGATCATCAATCTTAGATCAGATGCAGATTGCAGATTTTGGGTTTTTCAAATTTCATAAAAATTCTTCCGCAATATTTCTTCTGCACCATCGATCTCTTGCAAAGTCTTTCTTGACCATCGATCTTGCGGATTGTGAAATGTGGAACCAAATTTTCCTATTTTGGACCTCCACAACTTTGTTTCCGCATTTCTTCTGAACCATATATTTCCTTACAGGTTCACTCTTGACCGTCGATCTACGATCAAATGTGAATTTGCGGATCTTCACTTTTCTTTGTGCGGAAATCATTCACCACCGTTGATCTTCTCAAAATCGGCCTCCGCAATTTCTCTTGACTGATCAGGACTGTCCAATTTTTTACTTCACTCTAGCGTTCGGGAATGTTATTTTCCATGCATATTTATTTTGCGTATCTTATTATCGACCATTTATATCTGTCTCTTGAATGATTTGGGCCATCCAAAATTTCTTTGGCACTTCCACTACTTGATTTGTGCATTCGTCCAAATATTCTTGGTGCTTCAGACTATTATCTGCCACTGCTCACTTTACGGATCTTTTCCTTGTCATCGACCGTGTCACTGATTTTCTATTTGACTTTGTAATTCTTTTGTTTCACTAAGTTCACCCTGTCATAATGTTTTACTAGTTATTCCTTTGTCATTGCTGAACTCCTTTGACATCAATTGACGATCGATGTAATGGATCATTTGTCTTTTACTGAGTTCATCCTACTATTATGCTATGTTACCAGAAACGGGAAACGGGAAACGAAACGAGAAACGAGAACGATACGAGAAACGATGTTTCTAGGTTTCGCACATATAAGAAACGAGGAGAGAGAAAAACAAAAAAATTAATTAATTAAATATATAACTTGAATGTTGTGACAATCTATAGATTTTACAGATTTTAGGAATGACTAGACTTAGCTTAAGTCGAGCATTTACCCAATTAAGTTTAGCTTCAATGCAAGAAAACTAGAGATTCAGACTGCTGCTCCACCAAGTTATCCTCACTTCAATGCAGAAAACAGACTATTAGTTCTTTTACCACAACTGCACATCTTTTAATTTGGTATACAACAAATTTGAAACATATTTCCTCATATGTACAAAACTTGCACTTGGTCTATAAGATAAAATTGGAAGTAATTATAGGGCGGTCTGTCTGATCTGAGAGTTGGATTAGTTCCTTTGATCAGAAACTAAAATATAAATGGGAATACTCAAAGGGCAGTCTATCTGATCCAGAAGTTGGAACATCTCTTTTGATTAGAAAGTGCACTTTAAAAGAAAAAACTACTATAGCATCAATACCCACTTTAACAATGAGAAGAGATATTTAAACCTTCATCTCCCATGTAAGAGCAAAGACTAGCAAATACTGCTATCAGTGGCTCCACTTCCTCTGCCTCACTATTCTCAACTTCTCACAGCAACGATTTCTCTCCCAGCGCATGAACAAACACTCCTTATCAGTGGCTCCACTTCTACCCACCAATCCTTACTCCGCAATCCAGATAGGAGCAGAGATGTTGGTCATGGCCTATAAGAGATCCTACGATTTTCCTGTGATCGCCATAACAGGTAACAATGTATATGGATAATGGGCCTAATCAATTTCCTGAAAAACTGATACCCAAGTTCATTCTTCTGGCAATGCGAGGTAAGTTGCTCCCAATACATGGTGATGGATCTAATGTTAGGAGTTACTTGTACTGTTTGACATTGTTCTACATAAAGCTGAAGTGGGGCATGTGTATAATATTGGTACACAAAAGGAGAGAAGGGTCATTGATGTGGATAAGGATATTTGTAGGCTCTTTTCATTGGATGCAGAGAAGGTTATAAAGTTTTTAGATGACATGCCCCTCAATGATCAGAGATATTATCTGAACGATAAGAAACTCAAGGATCTGGGGTGGTCTGAGAGGTCAAAATGGGAAGAGGGATTGAAGAAAACAATGGATTGGTACATTAGCCACCCTGAGGTGAGAGGTATACAAAATCCCATGATGCTCAAAACGACAGGAGTTGAGAGGTATACAGAATCCCATGATGTGGTTGACACGAAGTCTCCAGTGCTAGAGGATGGCATCCATCATAATCACATGCTAGAGACCTCCAATGACTATATTCAAAGATCTGCCTTCAATTTCTTGATCTATGGATGAAATGGCTAGATTGGAGGGCTTCTTGGGCATATATGCGAAAAGCAAGGCATAACCTATGAATATGGAAATGGGAGATTGGAGGACAAGTCTCAGAATCAAATGGACTACAGAACAACAAGCCTACTCATGTTTTTAATGCTGCAGGTGTGACAGGTCGTCCTAATGTGGATTGGTGTGAATCCCACAAACCCGAGACTATTAGAAATGGTCATATTCTTAAAAGAATGCTAAGCTCTAATAGAGTTACAACAACAGGGATAGCCTGAACCTCCTTCACTGGGTCATGGGGCAGCACTGTAGTAGGGATAGCCTGAACCTCAGGGTCAAGCGAGATCAAGTGCTAAGACCCAACAACGGCTTGTCAAAATAAAATCCTCTGCCACTTAGTTCAGGCTGTTCAACTGTTGCTGCTGGAATTCCTATAATTGATCTCAATCATCCTCACTTTGATCCTCATGAATTGGCCATGAGTGCTATGGATTGAAGGTGTTTCAAGGTTTATCTTGTAAAGAAGAAAGCAACGGTCCATTAAAGGATCTCAGTACTACACGTCCACTTTGCAATAGAAGAGAAGACTTGCTCCTACAAGATTTATTGGTTGCAACATTGTTTTAATGCCTTTCGGAATCCAGATGTGTAAAGCCAAATAGTTTTCAAATGAATATTTCTACTCTAGAGTCTATAGTAGAAAACACGATGCAATCTATCTCACAGGAGTTTAGCAATTGAAGCAGATTATATATTAGATTGTAGAATACCCGCTAACTCCTCTGAGTCATTGGAAAAAGTAGCTACTTGGTAAACTAGCAGTAGCAATCTCTCGGCTCTTCAAACTGGTATCACTGCTCCAGCACTCTTCTCAATTTCTCTGCTATAGATATTTTGTTTGATAGGGAGCTTAGCCAAAGCACTGATTGAAAGGCGGAAGCAGAACCTGAAAACTGTAGCCTTGTGTCTCAACTTCTCTGCTCGTTTTTTTTTGTTTGACAGGAGCTCAGCCAAAGCACGGAGTGAAAGGCAAAAGCAAAACCTCAAAACTGTAGCGTAGGTACAAACATGGTTTCAAATTTTGATGCAGCCTAACAGGCGGCAGATAGACTTCTTCAACACCCAACCGTCAATAAATTTCGCATTTAAGTTGGAGCCTATTTGCCACCCACCAAATTCACTCACCGTTCATTAATCGCTCCACAAATTTTAAAAATATACCTGGAAATGATGGGCAACGGGACGAGTTCTCTCATAAACGGACAATCGTTTCTTCTGAAATCGTTGTGTGAAACGAGTCGTTTCGCAAGAAACGGTTTTTTGGCTCCAGAAACGAAAACGGCCGTAAATAACAGCGGTTTTCGTTCCGTCTCCGTTTCTACTACGTTTTCTCCCCGAAACGCAAGCTTTCGTCACGTTTCTGGTAACATAGCTATTATGTCTATTGGTTATCTCTTTGTCATTCCTGAACTCCTTTGACATCAATGTTAATTATATTTTCAACACATTGATCCACGCATAAATTTTCACTTTTTAATTGGCGTCGATTAACCATCATTCAATTTTCAATTACTCGACCCTATTCCGTGGGAGGACCGAAAATAATTGTTGGCAAACCATATATGCATCGTAGGTAGACAAACATTAATCCGTTGTTTTAACCACTCAAACTATTGGATTCATTGTAATGTGCCATCGATACATGACCACATTTCCCTCCTTGGATCGACACATTTCTGTTCATTGGAATGGCAAGCACCATTTTTACACTTATATATTTGTCTCGGTAGATACACACCGTGTAGTTCATCAACCAACGAAACTATGATGTTAGACCATCATTAAGTTTGGTACACAGTCACATTACTATCGTTATACCAAATTTTTTCCGTGAGTTTACCATATAAAGTCAAACGTTTGATACAAATTTTGACTTTTTGGCCACGTGTTCGACAATTTTCTGTTACATATTCTGTTCTGATCCGTCAGTCAATGATCACATAAACGTCGGTTTGCCGACGACAATATATAATTAAAAAAATTATTGTTCCAGTTTTTAAAGGAATTCATTTGCCTAATTGGAACTTGATCTATGCCTTCAACAGTTTTTTAGAAACGAGGTGGTAGTGTCAACAAAGTGACCATGATGTACATGTTTATTGCCAAATTATCTGGGTACATAAGTACATAATCCACTACCCCAATATTTGAGAATACTTATGCCACCCATCATGTTTAAGTTGATGTTTTGTGCATCTACATGATGTATGTTAGAAAGGCCATGTAGGAAATCAATACCGTAGGTGACTGGTATTCCATTGAAAACCACACCTGCATAAGCAATTTTGGGGATATAAACAACCCACGTCTTCTCCCAAATTGTATTCCATACAAGTTGGTGTTGTAAGAGATTACATATCATAATTTCGGCAATGGATTAGGAGTAGTACTCTTAGCAACCAATAAGGGATTGTGGATTCCTATGCCAATTCTTGTAGGTCCATACAACATATTGAATATAAAGGAATCCAAGGAAGGAGTAGAGGCTCTTGAAAAATTCCATTTTGGAGAAGAAAGTTTCAAGAAACATAATATTCAAAATTTAGTCTATTAGCATTGTTGGGCCGACAAGTTTAGATGGCCAAATTAGAATGAGACCTAGAAAGAAGATGAGTATTAGAAGAGATGTTCCTCACTAGATGCAGTAGCATTGAGAATGAGCAGAAAAGGTAGATGTTATGCTACCATGAAGTGTGAAAACTTGGAGAAGGAAGAAACAACAATAATAATGGTAAGGATTTAGGAATAATTGTTATAGAAAAGAAGGCTTGAAGCACAATATCAGGCTGCTAAGGAAAAACATGAAGCTAATGGTAAGGCCTAGGAAGAAGATTTAAAAGTTATAACTCTTTTGTAAGACTGTGATTTTATTTAGTGAGATATAAATATCACTACTGGTGAAAAAGGAGTCAATTTGAATAACGAGGTTGGATTTCTTTTGTTCCGTACAAGCCATCCAAAAACATAAATTTCCAAAAGATCTCTTACGGACTAGTCTTAGTCCAATTTTATTGAATTTGGTTAATACTAAAAACCTCACCATGTTGCTTCTATAAGGTTTGGCTCAATTACTTGAGCTTCTATCTATTTGGTTCAATGTAATATTGGGAGGGAAACTCCTAGGGCACTTAAAGAAGTGGATGGAACCAAAAAAACTTGTCCATAGTCAGAAATCCTAGAGAGCCGGTGTGGAACCAAAAAGTTTTGTAGGTAAGTTAGTGTATTGAAATGATTCTTTTATCTATATTGTGTGACATATTAGACATGTATTCTCTTTAAAATTATGTAATTTAATGGTAATCACACATTCTTTTCCTTTTTATTACAACAATTGTATTGCTTTTCCATCTTCTATCACCTGTAGTAGGAATATTCTTGGATGATCTTGTGGCGCTAACAATGGAATTGTAAGTAGCACTACCTCAAGGGAAAGTGTACAACACAATGAATATACTATATCATCTTCCACTGACTAATATTTTAAATCATTATGTGTCAAATAAAGTATATTATTTTCTTGTTCGATTGAAAGCGCCAAATATTTAATAAGGTAAATGGAATAAGCTATGATGTTGTACTATATTTTCTATTGTTTTTATGATGTGACAATAAGACAATAATGTTGATGTATTTGTAAATTCAGAATACATTCTAATATATATTATCATTGTATGTTGTTTTAGCCCCATCGGATATGTTTTTTCCTCCTTCCAGGATGTCATTATTGTGTATGGACCTTGAGGTACATCCTCCATTGTAAGTCGGGTCAATCGTCCCTAGTGTAACATCATGTAATGTATTTTTTGAGTCTCTGTAGGAGAATTCGAAACTGTAAGCAGGGATGATTTTAGGGGCGAATTTTAGCCCAGTGGGCTATTTTTCCATGTTTTTCTTCCAAAAAACATTCGCCATTTTGCATTTTTTGAAGCCCTATTTCGCCCAATTTTGATGGGGTAAAATTTTTTCACCCCAAAAATCGCCAAATTATTATATAAACGATATAAAATCCTTGGGAATTAAAATATTTTTTGAAAAATATCGCCAATCATTTTATAGTTGGTATTTTAAGAATTGGTAATATTCGCCAACATTTATACACTTTTAAATAAATATGGTTCCTTAAAATCATCCCTGACTGTAAGGGTAAGAGGTTGGCCCCAATCATGTAATATTTCAGTCACTTGAAAGGTATAAATAGGGATGCACCCTCCCTCATTTATACACACACTCACTCACTCAAGTTCGCATGAGAGAGAGAGAGAGAGATGAGGAGGAGATATAGATAGTTGCAGAAGACTTATTCTTATTGGGTTTTATCATCTTATGATACAATCTTTGTGACAAAACTATTCTTAGGAAGTTTGCAGGTTTTTCTCCTTTATGGTTTTCCTGGTGAAAATATTTGTGTATTGTGTATCTGCTCTATCTTGTGTATCTTGTTGTACTTGTTATTCTTTTAGATAAAGATCCTAATCAAGATAATTAGATTATAAAAACTAGCATGGTATCATATCCTCTCTAAGAGAAGGCACAGTGTAGCAGTGGAAACTAGGGCTTCCTAGTTGAAGGTCTTCTCTCCATAGATCACCAAGAAAAGAGGCCTAGGCTGACTCGCCTCAATAGGGTGCATATTTTGGTGGAATCATAATAAAATTTTAAGAAGTTTCATTTTTTACCCTCTCACTAGTATTAATCTACACAGTAATCTAGGGACTCAAGCACAGTCTCATCAAAGATTAATAACAATAAGAAGTGAAAATGGTGTAATAGTTCTACAAAATGAGTAACTGCTCTGTATATTCACACAAAGAATGAGTAATACAATACAATGATCATGTTGCAAGCATGAATGACAAAGAAATTCAAATTCCCAAGGAGGTCATTCGAATTCAATGAGTGAGTCTAGCTTAACTGAATGTAAGCCATAGTCAACACTCCAGTAAACCACTGATCAAAACCCTAATTGACTCAACTAAGCCCTAATTGAAGTCAGAGTGCAATAAATGACTGAGTCTAACTGAAAGTAGGTTAGACACATGTCACAGCAAGCCAACCAACAAGTGGTAGTGCTTCAATAACTCCAATGAACCCCAATGAGGTTAACTGAAGTGTAACTGAACATTAGAAGTGGTTGGAGGCGCCTCTGTTGACTCCAGTTCATTAATTAATCAATAAATAATCAATTTAAAGAAGGAGGGTGCCTTCACTGCTCTATTTAAATGATTGAAACCATCAATTAGCAATATGGGGCATTAATGACACTCATATCACCCCTGAAGTGCTCCAGTTAGCCTCCTCGAATGTAGGAGAAGGCTAAGTTAGCCTCCTTGACTGATGGTAGGCATGGGTGTGAACTAGCTAATGTCATCAAGTGCTCCTATGATGTCAATTAAGTCAATAATACTTAGGATAATGGTTTAACTAGGCCAAATTGACCAAAAAGAGTGTGTATGGTGGTAAATGTCTCCAACAACTAATGCCAGGAGAAACTAGGGCATCAAGTTTTGGAGGCTTCCCACCCCATTCTTCAAAAAAGGACCTTGCTGAGAAACTCACCTCGAGGAGGCACATCTTTCTCTCCAAATAGAATTACCAAACTCCAAGTTTGGAAAATTAGGGTTTCTTTAGCAAACCATAGGTCATCCAGCTCCGAAACTAGGTCGGACATGACCTCAAACAGATAATATCTAAGTATTTTTTGTTTCCATTTGAGGTTCTCATTTGAAAAGATGACTCACCATACTCAACTTGAAGAAATGCTTGAAGGGGCTGATAACTTCCAAGCATGGCAGTACAAAATCTCCCTGATCTTTGAAGATAATGATTTGGATCAATACAACAATGGAGAACTTCCAAAGTTAGGGGGATATAAGGCTAAGGATACTCATAAGAAGAATTTGGTTAAGGCCAAGAGAATCATTGCAGATTCTATTAAGAATCACCTCATCCCCCATGTCTCATCCTTCAAGACACCGAAGGAAGTATATGATGCTTTGGCAATTATGTTCGAAGGAAAGAACATCAATCGGAATATGAAATTGAGGACCTAGCTGAAGAATGTGAAGAGAACTAAACATAGAGAACTAGACATAGGCTTGTACAAACTAAAAGGACAACCTAAACAAGAATTGTTTCATGATTCAATAGAACCAGTGAACTATAGCACCGAAGGCTTGCACATGTGCATTATAGAGCACTACCGATTGCAAGCAAAGCAGCCTCAAGGCTTCCAAAAATCTAGGAAAATCATGAAGGAAATTTCAAAGGATGTGCATAAGGAAATAATGCAAAGAAGACATTTCCCAGTAGTGAAAGTAAATCTAAAGGAATATTGAAGATAGTACACTCAGATGTATGTGGGCCCATGTTTTCAAGATCACTAAGTAGGTATGTGTACTATGTTTCCTTTATATATGATTTCTCATGTAAGAATTGGATATATTTCTTGAAAGAGAAGAATGAAGTATTTAGTACGTTCAAGGAATACAAATCCTTGGTCGAGAACCACACTGAAAGGAAGATAAAGACTCTACGGTCAGATAATGGTAGAGAGTTCATCTTGAAATAACTCAAGGAACTCTACAGAGAGTCTAGGATTAAGAGAGAGTTAAGCACTCCATACAATCCTCAACAGAATGGCGTTGCGGAACAGAAGAACTAAACCATAATGAAAGTACTGAAGGAAATGCTACATGACCAGGATCTTACAATGCACCTTTGGGCAGAAGCAACACGCACTATTACATAATGAGAGATAAGTGACAAAAAATGACTACTTTTGATTTGGTGATCGTTGGTGACTAAGTTTTGGTCTCTTATCATGCGACAAAAAATGTGGTCATATATAGTTTGGTCATTTATAACTTGTTGGTTGATCATTAATTTAGTTGCATATTTGGTCATTAATATGTTCATATGTTTGGTCATTAATTAGTTCATATGTTTGGTCATTAATCTGGTCATATGTTTGGTGATAAGAGACCAAAAATTAGCCACAAAAATTGTCATTTGGTAATTTATATGTGCATTTTGGTCATTTGTTTAGTCTCTTATCTCTCATTTGTTGGCCACTTATCTGTCATTTTTTGCTCACTAATTTAGTCATTTTATATGCAAATATTCATTGATTTCTGTAGATAGGGTATGGAGTAATCGAATCACCAATCTCCTGCATGTAAAGCAGGTGCTCTTACATTGAGCTAGTACCCTTGAAGTCTCTAGTAGTATTAGTTGACCTCTTTATCTTTCTATAACAAAATAAAAGCTTAGTCACTAATTAAAAATGACTATTCTATTCATACCCCCTTCTTAATTTAAAATTTTATCCATTTGATTGGATTTCAAGGGACGTGCACATAGAAGAATTCTCAAAATCTATAATAATACCATTTATGAAAACAACGGTTCTCACTTGCCAATATTGGGACCATAAGAGAAAAGGTTCATAAAGTGAAAACATTTTCATTGTATATCATAATAAGCATCAAGTCAAAGAATTCCATTCCCCACACATAGTATTCATATTGATGTGGAACCAATTCCTCAATTGTGGAAATTGAACCCAGGTGTTAGAACAATTACACTCACAAAAAATTGCCAATTACACATGCAAATTACACACAAAGGAGACTGAATATGGAGCAAAACACTAATCTGTATTGAATAAGTGTACAATAGCCAACCTTGTGAAGTCATAGGCTGCCACAATAAATAATTACATGAGAGATTCGAATGCATTGGGATGCCATTTGAATTGGTCAAAAGCAGGCTTACTAAAACTAAGAAAATCCCCCATAGGTGCATAAAGCAACTTCCAAATCTGTTTAGGAGCTCACGAATTGGCAAAATCAATTAGGGAGGCTAATAGGTGATGGAAGGAAAACTCATACATGCTTTTATTAGGAGAAAAGAGTGGAGGATGATGGGGACAAAAAACAAGTTAACTTCACCTAGTCAAACTTTCCCAATTGCCTTAAAACTCAGTAAAAGCAGCGATAAAGCAGAAAAAGCAGAAATGCGCTAGGAAGGCCAGGAATAAAGCAGAAATGATTCCAATAGTTTTCCCAAGTGCTCCATGACTCAATTTTAGCAATTTTAACCATCTAGGACATGTGGAGGACAACTTGCATAGAGTGGAATATGGAAACTAGGCAAATAAGACAAAAATGGAGATAATTAATGTCTAAGGTAGCTAACTATGGGTTGATTATTCTAAAACCCCCCCTTAAGCCTGAATTATGAGTAAAATATCAAAAAATAATAGGGCCTAACAACAAGTCTTAATCACCTTTTACATACTACATGTCCATTTAACCAAGGAAAGAGGCAAAAACCTAGTGGGAAAATCCTCCCTTAAACATGGACAGTAAAACAAAATTTGAAAATCTTGTCATCAATCATGCTTCACGGCATTATCAGCAATCCCCAGCAGTGATTTGAGATTGTTGAAGGTCTTCTCATAAAAAAACTTTGGTGAAGATGTCTGCTACTTGTTTTGAAGATGAACATAAAAGTAGGTGAATGGTGCCATCATGCACAAGTTGTCTAATGTAGTGCATATGGATCTCAATGTGTTTGGTTCTCTGTCTCTAAACTGGATCATTGCATATTCGAATGGTACTCTGATTATCACAATAGATAGTAGTTGAGTATTCTGATTCGAAGCCACACTCACCAAGTAACCCCTGTAACCATAAACATTGAGTTGTTGCATTTACAACTCCTCTGTACTCTGCTTCTGTAGATGAGAGTGCAATGGCACTCTGTTTCTTTCTTGACTAGTTGATTGGTCCTTTAGCAAGCATAAACACATATCCTGATGTTGAATTTTGATCTGTGTTGTCACCTGCCCAATCACTGTCAGTAAACCCAATCAAATCAATATCAAATTTAGCTTTGTAGAAGATCCCATGAGTCCTTGTTCCCCGAACAAAGTTAAGGATCCTTTTGGCTGCTCTCCAATGGATCTCATGAGGCTGATCCATGTATCTTGAAGCCACACTTACTGCATAAGAAATATCAGGTCGATTATGTGTAAGGTACATCAAACACCCAATCAGTTGCCTATATAGTGTATTATTTACCATAGGTGAAGAATCTGCTTCTTCAAGCTTAACTCCTAAAAGGAAGGGAGTCTTGTGTGGCTTGCAATATTTCATGTTGAACTTGTTCAAAAAATACAAAGCATACTTGGACTGATGTAATTTTATTCCATGTTTGGTTTGAGCAATCTTGAGACCCAAGAATTGGCTCAATAACCCCA
The DNA here is from genome assembly GCA_001517045.1 of Pseudotsuga menziesii. Lineage (NCBI taxonomy): Eukaryota > Viridiplantae > Streptophyta > Pinopsida > Pinales > Pinaceae > Pseudotsuga > Pseudotsuga menziesii. The sequence goes on from LPNX010439937.1 coordinate 252,273, forward strand.
AACCAGTGATAGAAAATGTATGGTTCATTGCATCCTTCAAGGAGGCAATTTCATCCTTTGAGCTTCCTATAATGAGAAGGTCATCTACATACAAGACAATAATCATCAAAGAACCATGAATAAGCTTCAAATAAACATTAGGATCAGACTTGCATCGAACAAAATTCAATGATAGCAGAAAGCCATCAATCTTGGCATAGCAAGCCCCGGGGGCTTGCTTAAGCCCATACAATGATTTCTTTAGCCTGCACACAAGAGATGGATTAGTAACAAAGACTTGAGTCTGCTGCATGTAAATCTCTTCAGTAATATCTCCATTCAGGAAAGCACACTTCACATCCATGTGATGTACCTCCCACTGCTTCAAAGCTGTAATGGCTAAGGCTAGCCTGATGGAGTCCATCTTTTCCACTGGTGCAAAGGTCTCATTGCAGTCTATGCCATGTACCTATGAGTAGCCATTGGATACCAATCGTGTATTATATTTCAAAGGTGAACCATCAGCAGCAAACTTGGTTTTGAAAACCCACTTACATTGAACTAGCTTCCTCCCTGGGGGAATATCAACCAGCTCCCAAGTGTTGTTCTTCTAGAGAGAGTCGAATTATTCTTTCATGGTTGTTTTCCATCTTGGATCATGTGCTACATATTCATATGTCTTTGGGTCTGATTCAACCATAAGATAGCATTTCTATGCAAACAAGGGGTCTTTCATACACAGGGCACTCTCAAACTGAGATCTAGTCCTCCTAGAATCACTAGAATTTCTAGCTAGTTCCCTAGCTGCATAAATGGTCTTTGATGCCCATTTTGGTCTTGTAGGAATGTTAGGATCTGAAATTAAATCATCATTATCAGACATATCAGAATCAGTAAACTCACTTATCTCTTCACTTACATTCAGTGGTTCTGGTGGTGAAGAAGACTCTCCAACTTCAACTACTGCTAAAGGCTCTTCTTGGAACTGAACACTCCCTTCAATGAAGGCTTTGTTTGTTCTCAAATTTATCAGCTTGTACCCTTTTGAATCTTCAGATTACCCAACAAATGGACACTCTTGGCTTTGGGGCTGCAAAGCCTTCCTCTTTTCTGTTGGAATTCTAGCCCAAGCCCTTGAGCCAAAAATCCTGAAATGGGTCAGATCTGGCTTGTGCCCACTCCATGCTTCGAAAGGAGTCATACCATAAAGCTGTTTATGAGGCACCCTATTCTGGATATAGGCTGCACAGTTTATAGCTTCGGCCCAAAACTTTTTTGGCAAAGTCTCAGCCTCCATCATGCAGGTTGCCATCTCTTTCAGTGATCTGTTTTTCCTCTCAGCAACACCATTTTGTTGTGATGTGTAAGAGATAGAATGATGCATCTGAATACCTGCATCTGCACAATATTGAATGAACTTAGAATTGACATGCTCACCACCATTGTCAAATCTGAGGACCTTGATTTTCGTCCCAGACTGGTTTTCAACCAAAGCCTTAAAGACTTTGAAGAGGCCAAAAACTTCAGACTTGTGTTTCAGGAAGTAAACCCAGCAGAACCTGGAAAATTCATCTTTGAATGTCAATGCATATTTGGCCTGACTCATTGACATATGAGGAAATGGGACAGCAACATCACTATGGATCAACTCAATAGGTGCAGAGGTTCTCTCATGACTAGCTTTCTCAAATTTATGCTCTGGGTGTTTTCCTAAGATGCAACCTTGACAGACTCCTTTGGAAAACTTAATCTTTGGTAACCCTATGACCATTTATTTTTCACTAAGATCAGAAAGATACTTATAGTTAAGATGACCAAATATTTCATTCCAAAGCTTGCTTGCCTCATTATCATGAATCAGAAGAGCAAAGGGGTTTGAGTAGGGTAGAAAATGTGAAAACATGTATACCTTCGAAGTGTGATTTGTAACTCATTTTGCAATGACTTTACCACTTGAGATCTCTGTGATCTCAACTTCATCAGGGGTGAATATGACCTTCTTTGGAGACCCTGCGTGGGTCATTTGATACACCGATAAGAGGTTAGAGGCAAGACCTGGAACGTACAATACATTGTTGAACTTACCATGGTCAAGATCAATCCTCCCTTTGCCCAAACTTTCAGTGAGAGAGTCATCTCCCAGTACTATTGGTGGACCTTTCGACATGTCAAGTGAGGTGAATTCCTCCTTGGTCGAAACCATATGTCTTGAAGCTCCAGAATCAATGATGAAACTAGGTGAGCTTGATGTGCCAACAACCAATGCATGAACTCTCTCTCCGTATTCTGAATTTGATCCTCCTTCCCTCTTCTTTGAGCTATCAGGAAGGGAGATGCCATTCTTCTCCAGGAGTTGGGTCAGGATGTCAATTTGCTTCTTCATGCAGGAGCTTTCAGGATGATTGCTCTTACTGTAGTATGCACACTTGCTCATTTCTCCTTTGTTCTTCTTCTTCTGGGGGTTCTTCTTGGAACCTTGGTGCTCCTCTAGAGACTTGTTCTTGTCTCTCTTTTGCTCAGGTGGATTCTTAGATTTATTCTTTCCTTTTGAATCCACCCTTGAATCTCCAGCAACCAGAGCTTGGTCTTTGGAAGGTTTGATGGTGCCCATCATCGCCAGTTTATCTTGTTCTTGTGTGAGAGATTCCATGAACTCTGCAAGTTTAAGCATCTTCCAGGCTCGAGCTGTCAACTTGGTGCAATGGAAGGTCGAAACAAACACTGAATAGTTAGGGACAAGCTTCGAGAGTATGGCCAAAACCAGTTGCTCCTCCTTCTTTTCGATTCCACACTGTTTTAGCTGCAAAACAAGGGCTTTAAACTTGGAAAAGTAGAGTTGTAGGGATTCGAAGCTGTTGGGACTCAAGGAGATCAATTCATTCTCAATTTGATGTCCTCTCATCTCTTTTGTTTTACCAAAAATCTCAACAAGTTTCTCCCATACTTCATTTGGTGATGTCAATCCATAAATATGGAAAAGGAGGTTTCTGGATATGCTTAGACACAGGAGACCATAGGCCTCATCCCTCCTGTTGTCCCATTTAATTTTCTCTACAACTACATTGGGCTATTCTTCTATTGCCATAGTCACTCTGTAGAGGCCTTTCCCTTTCAAAAGCATATCCATCTCTACTTTCCATTCAAAGAAATTAAATGGAGTCAAGATGATCTTCTGAGATTGATCCATAGCTCAGAAATTGTCCCTTCAGCCAGCAGAATGCTCCCATTCAATGATGTCGAACCTGCAATAACAATATGGAAGGATAGAAATCAATCTACAAAGGCTCTGATACCATCTGTAAATTGAACCCAGGTGTTAGAATAATTACACTCACAAAAATTGCCAATTACACATGCAAATTACACACAAAGGAGACTGAATATGGAGCATAACACTAATCTGTATTGAATAAGTGTACAATATCCAACCTTGTGAAGTCATAGGCCACCACAATAAATAATTACATGACAGATTCAAATGGATTGGGATGTCATTCGAATTGGTCAAAAGCAGGCTTACTAAAACTAAGCAAATCCCCCATAGGTGCATAAAGCAACTTCCAAATCTGTCTATGAGCTCACGAATTGGAAAAATCAATTAGGGAGGCTAATAAGTGATGGAAGGACAACTCATACATGCTTTTATTAGGAGAAAAGAGTGGAGGATTATGGGGACAAAAAACAAGTTAACCTCACCTAGTCAAACTTTCCCAATTGCCTTAAAACTCAGTAAAAGCTCACTACGAAATTCCCAGAATTTCCGTGGTGTAATAGCCAGACGCATCCACTATAGTGGGGTACCCCAAAGCCTTATTGTTGCTTTGTTGTTTTTGTAAGTGTGTTATTTTCTGCATTTGTCATACACTTGTTTTTCTTTTTTAGAACCGACGCATATGTTATAACAGGCGCCCCTAAATCCAGAAACAATAGTAATAGCATAAGTTTCCTTTAATTTAGTTTTATTTTCATGAATAGACTTAGAGATCCTCATGGTAGATTTATTAAGGTAGGAAAATCTATCGACATTTCTGCTAACGTTTCCAGGGGACGTAATACCCCAACTACTAACTCACCAGAAAGGTATTGAAAAACACCTGAAGGGAGTAATTCTTCTTGGAAACCTAAAGAAACTCTTCCAAGAGATCTTACCAATGGAACCATAGAAAAAGAAGGAACCTTTCCCAGAGGTCCTGAGGACCTCATTCGAGAAGAAATCTAGAAGGATCAACCACTAGTAACTTCTAGTTCTCCATTAGTCACAGAACCAAAGGATACGAGCTTTTCACTAGTAGGAAGTCCGAACTTTGTTGATCCTGAGCAGGTAAAATCCCTCTTTGGAAACCCCTTAGATACAGTCATCTCACAAATTGAGACATCCACCGTAGAACCTACTTTCCCTCTAGGGTTCAATAAGAAAATGGTTGACTAGGGGGAGATTTCTCCCGAAACAGAGCGTGGGGACACTCCATTATCACCTCTAAAGGAGCTTCCTAGGTATATTTATATTAAAAACCCAGCCTATATGGAGGGACAGGGAGAGAACAAAAATCGTAAGGAAGTTAGAAATAATGAAGGAGAAGGAGAAAATCAAACCGAGGCTACCTTCGAGCTTCCTATTTTAGATACTGTACTGGGTGAAAATATGAAGTCAACCCCTCCTTCTTTACATAATTTTTATGGAAAAAGAAATGAGGAACCGGACACATTCTTGTTTGAGTTTGATATTCTCTGTAGGATCTATAATTATCTACAAGATGCTCATAAACTAAAACTTTTCCCGGTACATTAAAAGATTCAACCTTGTGATGGTTTATGGGATTAGGTGAATCCACTCTCGGGACTTGGGATGACATGAGAACCTCATTCTTGCGAAAGTATCAAGAATACTAAAAACCTAAAGATTCTCGATATGATATATTCAAGATACAACAACTTGAAGATGAAATCCTAGAGGATTGTCTCGAAAGGTTCATTTATACACTTCATAAATAAAAGTATCATGAACTTCGACAAGATGCAATACGTACACTTTTTCTCAAAGGAATCTCTGAGGACTTGCTAAAGAGTCTTAATCTCATGGCAGTTGGCAATATTTCTCAGAAGACCTTTGCACAGATCGGTGAGATGTGTAAAAATCATTCTAGAAGTAGGGGGAAAGTTGGGAAAAACTTTCGAGAGCCTTATGGTAGAAATGTAAGAGAAAAAGTTCCTAGTTCAGGAGGGGTTAAAAGGTTGGAATTGGGTAACCTATTGGAAAATTTTAAGAATGACATATTAGGAGCCATGGGTTCTCAATTGGATTATTTACAAGCCAAGAAAAGGCAAGATGAATAACGGGCAGCAATGAGTATTTTCTGTCCAAGGTGTAGAACAAAACATCCCCAAAAGGAATGTCCATTAAACAATATCTCTATATGTCACATATGTACAAAGGAAAATCTGACAGATAACTGTCTATCTTTTCCTAGATTGCAAGCCATCTATAAGAGTGGGGATTCAGGTGAAACATCTAGGAGGCCTCCTTGGAAATCTAGAGATCAACCAGCATACCAGAATTTTCCACCAATATCCCCACCCTATTACTCTCCATACCAACTACCCCAACAATGGAACAATCCTAGTTGGCAGAGTTGGCCACCTTAGTTTCCACAGCAACAATATTGGTCACAAGGGTGGAGAGGACAACCATACCCTTACTCACAACCTATCCCTCCACCTAATCATCCTTATCCTCAGCATCAACCAAATTTCCAATAGTAATTTCCTGGATTTGTACTTCCAGTTCCTCTCATTGCACAACAACCTCATCACTTCTAGAATACAAATCCTCCACGACCGAAATTATTACCTGCACAACCGATACCTAACCCTAATAATAAACCAACTCAAGCTCTTAACAATATTGAGTTGCAAAGTCTTCCATCCTACCTTGTTTCGACTGTACCTATACATGAGATTCAATTACAGTCTGGAAGAGTTGTTAATCATAAACCCAGAACATCAGTCATCATTCGTGAGGAAAATGAAGAAGAAGAAGACTCAAATGAACCCGTGAATGATGCCATCTTGGAGGATGTGAACATTCCAAAAGTTCCAGTACCTACCCATCCTCCATAAGAACCTATTTAGGAACAAATAATTCCTCCATTTCCAATAAGAAAAGTAATAGAAAAACCTGTAGTTCATTCCAAGTATGATATCTTGAATGAATTAAAGCATATATGTGTCAAAATCCCGTTATTGAAAGCTATTAAAGATATACCAATTTACAGTAAGGTAATAAATAAATTATGCATTAAATGCCTAGGGAAGAAACAAAAAGACCCCCTTAGAATTCATGTCATAGGAGAAATGTCTAAATATATGTCAGATCAGTCCCAGATTGCAAAATATACAAATCCAGGAGCCTTAGTAGTGACTGTAATTATAAATAATACTTCCATAGATAACACATTAATCGATTTAGGAGCAGCCATCAATATGATGACCACCACATTTTTAGAATCTTTACAGTTGGAAAAATTTCTTCGACCCACCCCTTCCATCTTGGAACTAGCAGACTGTACTACGGTGAATCCTGCTGGAGTCCTGGATGACATTATTGTATCAGTAGCTTCATGGGAATACCCATTTGACTTTATGGTCATAGAATCAAAGGATCCTTCTAAAGGACATCCTATTATCTTGGGAAAACAAGGGTTACCTACTACCAATGCTTTTATAGGTTGTAGGGATGGGGAGATGACCATTTCCAATGGGTTGTCTACCCAAAGACTTATTTTATATCCCCCAGCACAACCAGTAACTGGAAACTCATGGTGTTTAAATTGCTCCTTTGGGGACAAAATTTTTGATGAACTTTCCTTTCTTAGTGATTTCTCCTGGGCATTGCAGGAGCAGATTACTGAGAATGTATTGAATCAGTTTATTTCCTCCACCACTAGTATAGATTTTCCTCCGATCATTTGCTAAATTTGATCAAATATTTGGAGATGAGTTTCAGGAACTATGGCTCTCTCGATGTTTACAGAAACACCTTGTGTCTTCACAATCGAAGAATATACGGGACCTTTCACCATACCTTGTGAAGTCGGCCCTGAAAAATTTCTACACATAAATGCAGGGTTAAGTGAAGATCAACAAGCTCAACTACTTAAGTTTCTTAAAAAAAACATGGAGCATTCATATGGGAATACACTAATATGAAGGGTATACAACCTGACACTTGTATTCACCACATTTATAAGGATCCAAATATACCACCTACAAGACAACCTCATAGGAGGATGATTCCTGCTTTGAAGGATATAGTAAAAGAAGAATTACAAAAACTCCTTACCGCTGGTTTCATCTATCTTATTTTCGATAGCAAATGGGTGTCTCCTCTATGGTATTTACAAAGAAAGTTATAGGGAAATGGCGTATTTGTGTTGATTTTAGGGAACTGAACAAAGCCACTCTTAAAGACTACTTTACTTTGCCCTTTATTGACCAAGTATTAGATACCTTGTCAGGTAAGCAATATTTCTCCTTTCTTGACGAATATAGTGGATACAATCAGATCCTAATAGAACCTGAATATCAGGATAAGAACACTTTTACATGTCCTTGGGGGACATTTGCTTATCGATTTTTTCCATTTGGCTTATGTAATGCACCAGCTACTTTTCAGCGAGTAGTCTTAGGCATCTTTTCTGATCTTATACATGTCTATGTTGAGGCATACATGGATGATTTTACAGCCTATGGTAATACTTTCCAAGAATATCTTAACAACCTCGAGAAAGTTTTGATCCGATGTCAAGAGACAAACTTAGCTCTTAGTCATGAAAAGTGTAAAATGTTACTCACAGAAGGTATAGTTTTAGGACACCATATTTCTTCTCAAGGAAGTAAGGTAGACCCTGTTAAGATTGAAGTAATAGTTGGCCTTCCCTCTCCAAAAACCCAAAAGGAGGTGAGAATATTTTTGGTTCATGCAGGCTATTATCGTCATTTTATTGAAACATTTACAAAGATAGTTGTACCAATGTTTAAATTGCTCATAAAAGACGTAGAATTCCAATGGACAGAATCTTGTCAAAATGCTTTTGAGATTTTAAAAGATAAACTATCAATAGCACCAATACTTAGGATCCCTGGCTGGACCCTTCCCTTTCATATATATACTGACGCTTGCGATATGGACATAGGAGGAGTCCTAGGCCAAAAAGAAGGAAAATCACCTTATCCCATTTATTTTATCAGCAAAAATATTTCTCCTACCGAATTAAACTATACCATTACTGAAAAAGAATTTTTGGCAGTAGTCTATTCTATTAATAAATTCTGCCATTATATTACAGGGTATGAATTTTTTGTGCACATTGATCACTCTGCCATTAGATTCTTAATGAATAAACCTATTACCAATGGTAGAGTTACCCGGTGGCTTCTCCTACTACAATAATTTAATATTACCGTCATTAATCGACCTGGTAAAGAAAAATTAGTAGCAGCTTTTCTTTCTACTATACAACACGGTAGTGAGACAAAACCTATTGATGATACTTTTCCTGACGAAAATCTGTTTTCTGTATCTGTTCAAACCACTTGGTTTGCTGATATTGCAAACTATCTAGTGACTGGAAAAGTACCACACCTGTTATCCCTAAAGTTGAACCTAGACTACGGGATTCAAGCTTAAGGAAATCTTTGTTTAAAACTGCATAAATAAAATAAAATCAAATTGGGAACACAGGCTGGTATCAAACCAGGGATAATAAAACCTTACAGTAGTAGAAGGTACTAGGATAGTATTACTTGTTTGTACAGTTTATATAGTTTCTGAATGAAATCAAAACATCACACACTTTACAATGAACAGCGTTGGTATATATTACAGATGGGTAAATAGAGGTATTTATCAGGAGATCAAAACATGAAGTAAAGGCTGGTATGAAGTAGAGCTACAGGAAAAATCAAACAGATGCTGTATAACATGCAAGCAATCACAAAGTTCAACACCCAGGTCTATGATCCTAAATCATGAAGTGAAACTGTCAATGTTTATAAAAATGAAAGATAACTGTCAACTCATAATAAGAATTATGTATTGGAATGTGAATGACCAAGTACATAAAAGATTTATCAAAGAGACAATTTATGCAATACAGAAACAATTTAACATCAAGTTTATTCAAAACTAGAACCTGTCATTGAAGCTGCAAAGAGTTCATGATATACAGATGTATTTACAAAAGATCCAACATAGCTCCCAAAACTGCCAACCTACAGTCCCCTGCGTTCTCCTGAAAGGAAGAACTCACTCCCCTTCTTGCTCTCGAGCCCTTAGCTGGGACCTCTCCCTCTACTCCTTTGGCAATTGATTTTTTTTTCGTTATATAAATAGTAAGATATAACAGAAATCGAACTCTGCCTCTTAGCTGACAACCCAATGCAATCTTTGACTCAAACATATTTAATCTATCATAGAAAATATGAGGATAATAGTTGCCAGGTGTTTTGCTTGCTCTATTTTTTAATGCTCTGCTTCTGCCACCACAAAATATTTGATTACCTGAAAATGCTCAATCTGATTTAGCTAAAGTTCATTGTATGCCTGGAAATACAAATCTAGATGAAAACTGTTGATCTTTATTCTTGAAATACTCTGCTACCTGTTCATGGAATGCATAAATACATGATGGTCTAGATAGGATGAGATCGAGTTGTTGACTGTTAATTATCTGCCTTGAAATCTGGGATCTCTGCCACTTATGCATAAATTGTCTCCATGAATTGAATGGTTCGGGAACTTGATATCAATAGCTGATATGCTTCCTCAATCTCGAATTATACTTCGTAACTAATGCCATGTTGATGTTACTCTACCACTAGCCATCAGATGCCCAAATGATGCCAAAAAATGCTCATTAAATCACTAAAAATTTGGAGTGGATCGATGATGCAAATTTTATGTTTTTTAAATTGCTTATTTGCAAATTATTCTGCTACCCGATTAATGTTGCTCAAAGAAACTGATGAAATCCCTATTTTCAACATGAAAACAATAATCCCATGAGCTTGAGTATTCTCCCTTGCCTATTCCTGCTCCATTCCATTAATTTTATTGATGACATTTGCGCACACGACATCCATATCTTGATTATAGTGTTTGTGCCACTCATTACAACAACACAACCAAAGGATGATATCACACACGGTTCACAATGTTTTCAGCTCCAATGGGCACCACTTCCTATCATCATCTAGATTAGCAATAAATTCTCCTTTTATGCCCAGAAAACCGATTCACTGATGCCAAATTCTTGTTCAAGAATATATGTCTGACAGGATGAAAAGAAATGAGGTCTTCAGGCCAAATTTTGATGACATATAAAACATCAAAATCATGTTTTAACTTGTCGTCATAAGTATAATCCATTTGGAAATTCCTCTCCCAACCATATTAAATTTACGCAGAGGGAAAAGAACATTGATGTGCAGTTATGACAAGCTCTCTCTTAAGCACTTGTAATAACACTTTGTGGCTCTTTTTTTTTTCACTAAGTGTTTACCTCAACACCTGGGCACTGATTTAACATCCCGACATTCATCTGGATGATGTGCTAAATGGTATGCTCTTAGATTAGCATTTAGTTACAAAATGAGTCTGTTGTTTGACACTTTACAATATTTGGCATATAAATTTCGATGCGTAGTGTTCATAAGAAGACATGCTTTCCTTTGGAAGACTTCCTGGTATCATTATTAGAACATCTGGATATGCACTCGACTTTCCACAAAGAGTTGTACTTCTACGTTGAAAGCTTGACATTTTTGACTGGTCTTTATACTCTACCATTTGGTATTCGTAAATGCCCTGCCATCCTTTTAAAATTTGGTGTGAAAACTAGAATATTGCCTTTATAACCCAAATGCATGTGAATAGAGTGGCTAGCACATGTGAATCCTGAAATGGATAATTGAAGAAAGATAAGTTTGGATGTAGATTCAACACAACATTTAGGGCCACTTCTTCCATCACTTCAAGCACGGACTGAGGAGCATCAGCTAACCAGATGGCGATATTTGGATGTGTAAAGATGAACTGCTTATAGTCAATCTCCAAGCTACACTTGTTTGCAGCAACCACTTATTGATCAGTCGAATATATTCACGTTCACCATTTCCACTTCTCTGGCTCACATAGCTGAGTACAAATTATCTGAACTTTTTGGCAATGAAACGCCGAACTTCACCTCGAGTGACCCATTCTCTTAATGTTCCTTGAACATTGTACATTTCATACTCACCCTCGTCATCTTCTTCATTGCCTGGATCTTCTCCCAAAATGTCTGGATCGACTTCTGCTTCATCTGATACTGACTGTGTCGAGCTTCTATGGCGTGAGCTTCTTGTTGGAGGAAGCCGATCGGTACTAAACCCTCCTTCAGATGTTGGAGACCCAGGTGTTGAAGGATCAAAATCCAGATTTTTTGAACCTCTGCCCACCGGGATTCATTATATAGCATACACTTTCTTGCGCATACAAGGGCTCATAGTTAATGAAAGAAACTTTTGATGATTTTAGGTAACAAAAAGAACCCTAATGGTGAGCATACAATCATAAAACATAAAACAAAGCAAAATTAAAAGAATAAAAACCAACCATAATAAAAAATTTAAAAATAAACAGGTGAAACAATCCTAGAGATAACATCTGGCTCTGTCTGGGGATGGCATGCTCCCTGTGAGCTGCCAAGAATAAGTAGACCAAGTGCCTTGTTTCCATTGGGCTGGAGTCTTCATAACCAATCTCTGCTACTTAACAAACCACTGACTGAAACTTTAAACTACTCTGCAGACTGAAATAATCTTCTCACAACAATCTGATCACACTGTACAAACTTTAAAGAAATGCTTGAACAATCAAGCTTATTTATTCACAGCTCCTACACTAACCAAAGCTACTTTCTTTTGATCAGGTAAAATCATGTTTCCAGTGAAGCCATACAAGTATCTGAATGCTTAATGAAAATATTGATCTGTGGATTAGCAAAATGAAAACAGGAACAACAATCATCAATTGTCTAAAATTTTGATTTTCAGATTTATCATAAAATGTATACTGAAACCTTGACTCGATAAATTCCTTGATGTAATCAGCAACTGGGTCATACCATTTTCTCAGCTTTGGATTATCAAGCCCGTCCTTATTCTCAATCCTGATATCGAAAGACAGCTGAAAAGGGATTTGAAAGGACAAATCCTGTATTTTGACCTCCACGGCTTCAATCTCTTTCTCAATGTGTACAAAAAATTCTTTTAAAAAGATTTCTTTAGATTCTGAGTTACATGAACTTGATCTTAGATAAGAAGACAAAATGGAAGAATTTTTTTTATCTTTTTCCTCATCATCGTACATATCACTCCATTCCTTAAAATCTTTAATGGAAAGAGAATCTTCCCTAGACTTTGTCTTTCCCATCCATGTCTTTAGAAATATAAGCCAAAAACCCGATAATGATCTAATTGACCCAACAGGCAAATTTTCAACCCAACTTTTACACTTCCCCTGTAATGAATCATAGAATAATCTAATGAAGACATCTTCATGTTTAACTCTGAGTAACTCTGCAAAGTCACGAAACTTAGATATGTGGTTCACAGCTAAACGCAGATCTTGTCCATTGAAGTTAGGACCATTTCTCAATAAATATTCATCCGAAGGAATATGATTCGGAAAACCAGGAAGTTCTACAAAATCTAGACATGCATACCTTGAAACAATAGAATCCGGATCAGAAGTCCTCATCATTCAAATCAAATCATCATCTAAGCTTTGAAATCTTGTAAAATCGCCTCTAGATTCTTCAAACATGGAGTCGCCTGGTGAATAAATCTGTAGTCCAACTAATGCCCTGCTCCTGTCCACCGTCAAGAGCTGGATCTGATCTTTTTCGTTCTTTCCTGGGGAAGATATCTTTTCCTTTGTTTGTCCCCGGCAACGGCGCCAGAAGATGTTATCCCTAAAGTTGAACCTAGACTACGGGATTCAAGCTTAAGGAAATCTTTGTTTAAAAATGCATAAATCAAATAAAATCAAATTGGGAACACAGGCTGGTATCAAACCAGGGCTAATAAAACCTTACAGTAGTAGAAGGTACTAGGATAGTATTACTTGTTTGTACAGTTTATACAGTTTCGGAATGAAATCAAAACATCACACACTTTACAATGAACAGCGTTGGTATATATTACAGATGGGTAAATAGAGGTATTTATCAGGAGATCAAAACATGAAGTAAAGGCTGGTATGAAGTAGAGCTACAAGAAAAATCAAACAGATGCTGTATAACATGCAAGCAATCACAAAGTTCAACACCCAGGTCTATGATCCTAAATCATGAAGTGAAACTGTCAATGTTTATAAAAATGAAAGATAACTGTCAACTCATAATAAGAATTATGTATTGGAATGTGAATGACCAAGTACATAAAAGATTTATCAAAGAGACAATTTATGCAATACAGAAACAAATCAACATCAAGTTTATTCAAAACTAGAACCTGTCATTGAAGCTGCAAAGAGTTCATGATATACAGATGTATTTACAAAAGATCCAACATAGCTCCCAAAACTGCCAACCTACAGTCCCCTGCGTTCTCCTGAAAGGAAGAACTCACTCCCCTTCTTGCTCTCAAGCCCTTAGCTGGGACCTCTCCCTCTGCTCCTTTGGCAATTGATTTTTTTTTCATTATATAAATAGTAAGATATAACAGAAATCGAACTCTGCCTCTTAGCTGACAACCCAATGCAATATTTGACTCAAACGTATTTAATCTATCATAGAAAATATGAGGATAATAGTTGCCAGGTGTTTTGCTTGCTCTATTTTTTAATGCTCTGCTTCTGCCACCACAAAATATTTGATTACCTGAAAATGCTCAATCTGATTTAGCTAAAGTTGATTGTATGCCTGGAAATACGAATCTAGATGAAAATTGTTGATCTTTATTCTTGAAATACTCTGCTACCTGTTCATGGAATGCATAAATACATGATGGTCTAGATAGGATGAGATCGAGTTGTTGATTGTTAATTATCTGCCTTGAAATCTGGGATCTCTGCCACTTATGCATAAATTGTCTCCATGACTTGAATGGTTCGGGAACTTGATATCAATAGCTGATATGCTTCCTCAATCTCGAATTATACTTCGTAACTAATGCCATGTTGATGTTACTTTGCCACTAGCCATCAGATGCCCAAATGATGCCAAAAAATGCTCATTAAATCACTAAAAATCTGGAGTGGATCGATGATGTGAATTTTATGTTTTTTAAATTGCTTATTTGCAAATTATTCTGCTACCCGATTAATGTTGCTCAAAGAAACTGATGAAATCCCTATTTTCAACATGAAAAC